>JASEVX010000002.1:35116422-35591223 GCA_031761405.1 Serripes groenlandicus
GATAGTTATTACCAAAATTACGCCCATATAGTACGGCCGGTATATTGTTATTTTGTTGTGTCTTTCGTTCAATTTTATCATCAATATATCCAAAAAAGTGTTTTGGTGTTAAAATACAAACAATGTATAATGGACCGTCATCTAGTCTCAACGAATCTTCAGTAAGTTCTACTCGACATGAACGTTTATCAATGCGAATCGACATTCAGCAATTCCTTTCTCAAATACTTAGAGCCAATTTGTTGCACTTAAACTGGTTTTAGTTTGTGGTTTAAGGTTTCAAACCAAAACGCCACAAACGGCCGGTTTTGAGAACAACATGGCTGACTTTGATACAAATATTTTTATCTTTTAATATTCTGGTCATAATAATGAGTAAATAAAGAATTTGTATGTTTAAAAATTCAAATATATTCTTATGACCATTATCAGACTATGTCTGAACCCAATATAGTGCATTTCCACATGTTAGAGCTAATTTAAGCGGTTCAGTCGCCATGTTCTCTCTTCCAAGTGACCATGTATTCGGATACATCAAATCTCCGAAAGCTCATTCGAGAGCGGTTTGATCGGTTTAAGAAAACAGTTTTAAGTTTGTGTAAACAAATGGAAACACTGGTTTTATTTTTAAAACTGGTTTGATTAACAAATGGATGGTTTACGAAACTAGTTTTAAACTAGTTTATGCGCAACAAAGGTGCCCTTAATCTGGTAATTATCAAGCACGACTCATTGAGTTTAATTTACCAACGTAGAGTATATGAATCCGATCTTTATTATCTTGGGATCGTTATCATATCAACTAAGAATTTAGGATTAGCCGGTGAATAAACTCTTTCAGCGCCAAAGGCAATACTGAGGTTTATTGCAAACAATACAAATTCCGGTGAGTCAGCTCGTGACGAGCTGTCTCACCTGAAATCAGCATTGATTGCCTTTTAGCTATAAAAATATTCCTAAACTTTTATTACAAAAGGAATGGAGACGCATTATTTTGACCATGAAAGAGTCTACTTTAAACAATTTGGCGCTGAAAGAATTGAGAAGAAGGGGGTTAATCAACTTAACCCTTCCCCACCAAAGTGTATCTTCATCTCAATTTTAGCTCGTCTCTTTTTCGAAAAGAAAATGTAGGGGTATTGTGATATCCCAGGCGTTGTCGTCAGCATCTGCCTCAGCGTCTGGGTCGTCACACAACTTTAACCTTACCTCATAACTAAAAAAACGCTCAATAGTTTCAAATGAAACTTGGTTAACAATACAATACAATACATTAAAATATATTTATTCGTAATATAAGGTCGCCGGCCCACAATACATATACAATCTAACAAATTAATTGATCTGAGTAACGTCCAGTAAATATGAGATATGTAAACCTAAGTAATTATGAATGAATAATAAATGAAAAAAATTATTTTTATGTGATTTGACATGTATAGCAGCAGTACGCATGTATATACCAAGTTAATAATTATTCAGTAATATACATTTTTTTTTTACTTATAAAAGGGCAGACGAGCTTTGGCGTTCGCTTGCGGCGCTCTTTTTCGACGCGTTCTTCCTTTTTTATGGAGTAATGTTTGCGTAAATAAGTAACAAATCCCATGGTCAATGACAGAACACTTCACTGTATTCTATTACGTGTAGCAAAACATTACATGAGGATGGAGCCAGGTACACGTGCATCAACAAATGTCCACTCCAGTGATTTTCCTAACACAAACAAGCTTCATTGAAGAAGACTTGGGTTAATTTATTGAAAACTGCCCTTAGATGTTTCTTAAATTTACAAGCTTCATTATATTGATATTTATTTGCACTAGTAATTTCCAAATACATGTATTATTGTCATCCAGAGTAAGCCGAAGGTGCATCTATTTTATTTCAGAATGTTTGTACGTCTTCTCTATACATACACACTAAATAGGAGTTCATCATCCGCGGAGAAGTTTCTTTAGTCCATAGCTCCATGGCTAATTCAGTTTATTTCCTAATGAATATGTGTACATTATGTAATTATAGCTGGTGTTTTATTTTGTAGTGATCGATGCCGCTGGAAAACCACCAAGTAACCTCCTAGGACTCAATTTAAACTGGGTTGGTTCATATGAAGAGTGTCTATCAATTAAGGCCACTGAACAAACAGGACCCTTTAATGGAATGTACTGCTCCGCATATCTCAGTATAGCATCCCAGGTAACGGAAAAGGGCATATTATTGTATTTAAGTTACGAACACGTGGACAGAGAGAGAGACTGAAGTTGATAGAGTGAGAGGGAGAGAGAGAGAGATGGGAAACTACATCCGTATATGTGAGGACGTTTACAAACAAGTGGACAGAGAGAGTCAGAGAGAGATTGAGACAGAGATACAGAGAGAGAGCGAGAGAGAGAGAGAGAGAGAGAGAGAGAGAGAGAGAGAGAGAGAGAGAGAGAGAGAGAGAGAGAGAGAGAGAGAGAGAGAGAGAGAGAGAGAGAGAGAGAGAGAGAGAGAGAGAGAGAGAGAGAGATAGAGAGATGAGAGAGAGAGAGAGAGAGAGAGAGAGAGAGAGAGAGAGAGAGAGAGAGACAGACAGACAGACAGACAGAGAGACAGAGAGACAGAGAGACAGACACAGAGAGAGACATAGAGAGACAGAGAGAGAGACAGAGAGACAGAGAGAGAGAGAGAGAGAGAGAGAGAGAGAGAGAGAGAGAGAGAGAGAGAGAGAGAGATAGACTTTATTCTTCTACCATGTTCCCACTTATGTTGGAATATATTGCATTGTTGTAAAGGATAATCATCAATAAATTTAGGGCAACTATAGTGTTAACCTTGCTTGTTTGACGGGGTTAAAACGTTAGCATTTCATTAAGCGTTTAAACCTGTCAATGATAATGCTTTCATATCAGACACTTTGATCCCTTTTGACAATACATTTCTGGTGATACAAATCTCGTTTATCGTTTTGCGTTGAAATAGACCTACTGCTAGAAAACTTTGTTGTTGGTCAGTACATAGCGTATCAGATGGAGCTGCATAAACTTGAAGGCTGATATTGGTATGATATATATATATATATATATATATATATATTGCTGAAATACAGTTTAATGTTCACACTAATTTACACATATTACAAAACGCGAAAGTTGTATAAAATCTACTATTGTAAGATAAGTGACACATTTGTTTTGTTTTTACTCTTTCCCACATACAACAACACTGCAGCAGACGTCTTTGAAAACATACACACAAACATATCTCATCAAAAGAAAGTACGATTATTGAACATAGTTGAAAACATTAAGGCAAATGAAGAAATAGCTCATATGAGCAATTTCCCCAATTTACCACAATGTTTCAACAGGACGTCTGCTATTGTCTTAGTGTTTTGTTTGCTTTATCCATGATTGGTGATGCGTTTTAATAACTGAAAATCTGTTGGAAAAGGCGTAAAACACAATTGAAATTATTTCTTTTCAGAAATCAGTATTTGGGCAAGCACTGCCGCTAACAATTGGTCTATGCTTTCCAGACTCATGCAGCGATAAAGACGCTACTGTTTTAAACCAATTTAAGTAAGATGCATTTAAAACTTGTCCATAAACAAAAGCTTTCTGACGTCTATGTGGCAGACAACTTTTTAAAACGTTGTAACAAAAGAAGAAACACAAGAAGAAATGGCTCATAATGCTTTTTACTTTTAACCATATTCAATAAGTATTCTTCCATATTTATAGTTTGTTCATATTTTGCCTGTATGTTTTCAAAGCCGTCTGCTGCAAGTTTGCTGTACGTGGGAAAGGGTTAACACATCTCCAAACCAGCGTAGTATCTAATGGACGCCTGCCGTGCATCTCTTAAATGCATTACACTGAAGTATACACATAAGATATTTGGCTGGGAAGGGGATTGGATGACTCACTAATGGGATGTTATTGATCAAAATGATCACACGTGTCTCCATTGTTACTTGTGAAAATAAAAACCTTTTTAATGAAAGCGCTTTGTCACGATCTCCGCCGTTGCAGAGTGGTCATCGTCGGGGATTTCGAACCGGGCTCGATCACCATTCGCGGCGCGTTGGATATGGTGAAGTGTCCTATGGAAAGGCACATTTCCTAGCCTAGTACTGGTTTGTTTCCCCAGGGATTATGAGTAAGTGAACTGTCGCCGAAATATAACCAAACTTATGTTGAAAACAGCATAAAACCCCAATAAAGCAACACAAATCGTCATGATCTATCATATAATATAATGACATATAAGCTATATTTTATAGGTATATTGATGGGGATCTACTAACTAACCCAAGCTATATATTGTTCCAAAATGAACAAATAAACCACCAAAACGCCTTTGAATTGACATTACCTTTATTGATACAACTTTAAGCAAAAATTAATACCACGCATTCTAAAATTGGTGTGTTTACATCTGCTATAAATTCGGGGTACTGTTCCAATAAGCTTCGAAAGAACCTTTGTACAAGTGAGCAAAGTAAATTTAATAAGTCGAGTCGAATGTGACTTAATATTTGGTTCCATAATTCTTATTTGAAATTAAAACCCTTTGTTGTGGGTACTCAAAATGTTCGTCTCGATGAGACGATTGAGTACCCACACACGAGAGTTTGATTGGGTTATAATATAGATAACTGGTAAACTTACCCTTATTTATGCCTCTACAAACAGGCCCACAATAACCGTAACGTAGATGTTACGCCATAATACCTCTTTTCGCCTGACGCCGATCACTTTAATGTTTTGATATGTTATTGTGATATTTTGAAGGTTTACCTTATTCATTTCAGCGATCAGTCTTTTACCTTTAAACTCGTCTTCCCCGCTGCTTTATACCACGTGCAAACGAGAACTAAAGTACGATTCAAAGGCCATAGCTGTCATGTAAGTTATGCACACTTTATCAAACATGCAAACGAGAACTCGAATACATTTAATAGAGCATTGTTTTCATTTAAGTTATATAGTCGTACAGTTTATTTACATACATGCGAGCATTATAGTACAGACTCAGTTCAAATGTCATCGATGCCATGAGAGTTATATACACGTTATCAAACATGCAATCGGTTTGTAGGAAGTTTGTGACTGTGTATGTGCAATGCACACGAACCTTAACTCTGGAGTGGATATTTCAGTTTCTTGGTATGCATGATGCTTGTCACATGCGGATGCAATATAGCTAATAGCCTAGAAACAATACGCTAGCACGTATACCCTAGAACAAATACTCCACAACTAATACCCTAGACCTAATACATGATATAATATATCTGGAGTTATCCACGTTTGTGCATTTTTTGTCCACTCATTTTCTTTCTTTACATTCAATTTTCGAAAGCTACACATGTGTTCCATGGAATATTCTTGTAATAGTTATTTTAAACAGTGCAATTTTTATACGATAACAAAGTTTATGTATTCTAATCTTTAATTTTCAGCGTCGTTTGTTCCCTGTTTTTGGCAGTTATGACCATAGCAACAGTGTATGATATGGTGATCGTCCGTAATATGTTGTCATGTCTTTTTAACAATGATGAAACTGAAGTGGTACGTTTGTTTACATCAATATATCACGTAGGGCGTCAAGGGGAATAAGCTTCACGCCTGAACTTCATGGTTAACATGAATGTTCATAGGGCATAAATGGATATAGGCTTCACTCCAGCACTTAATGGTTGACATTTATGTACCGCGTAGTGCGTAAAGGGGTATAGGCTTCACTCCAGCACTTCATGGTTAACATTAATGTATCACGTATTTCGTAAAGGGGTGTAGGCTTCACTTCTGCACTCCATGGTTGACAATGATGAATCACGTAGGGCGTAAAGGGGTATAATTCAATCCTTCACTTCATGAATAACATTAATGTATCACGTGGTTCGTAAAGGGATGTAGGCTTCACTCCTGCAATTCATGGTTAACATTAATGTATCACATAGGTCGTACAGGGGTATAGGCTTCACTCCTGCAATTCATGGTTAACATTAATGTATCACGTGGTTCGTAAAGGAGTGTAGACTTCACTCCTGCACTCCATGGTTGACATTGATGTATCACGTAGGGCGTAAAGGGGTATAATGTTAACTCCTTCACTTCATGGTTAACATTAATGTATCACGTGGTTCGTTAAGTGGTATAGGCTTCACTCCTGCAATTCGTGGTTAACATTAATCTACCACTTGGTTCGTAAAGGGGTATAGGCTTCACTCCAGCACTTCATGGTTAACATTAATGTATCACGTAGTGCGTTAAGTGGTATAGGCTTCACTCCTGCAATTCATGGTTAACATTAATCTACCACGTGGTTCGTAAAGGGGTATAGGCTTCACTCCTGCACTTGATACATTAATGAATCACGTATGGCGTAAATGGGTATAGGCTTCACTCCTGTATTTGATGGTTGACATTAATGTATAACGTGGTGCGTTAAGGGGTATCTCTGCACTTCATGGTTTACATTTATGTATCACGTAGGGCGTAAAGGGGTATAGACTTCACTCCAGCACTTCATGGTTAACATTTATATATCACGTAGGGCGTAAATGGGTATAGGCTTCACTCCTGTATTTCATAGTTGACATTAATGTATCACTTGGTGCGTTAATGGGTATAGGATTCTCTCTGTACTTCATGGTTGACATTTATGTATCACGTAGGGCGTAAAGGGGTATAGACTTCACTCATGCACTTAATGGTTAACATTAATTTATCACGTAGGGTGTAAATGGATATAAACTTCACTCATTCACTTCATGGTTAACATTACTGTATCACGTAGGGCGTAAAGGAATATAGGCTTCACTACTGTACTTCATGTTGACATTAATGTATCAAGTAGTCTGTAAAGGGATATAAGCTTTACTCCAGCACTTCATGTTGACATTGGGGTATCACGTAGTGCGTAAAGGGATATAAGCTTCACTCCAACACTTCATGTTGACATTAATGTATCACGTAGGGCTTAAAGGCTTCACTCCAACACTTCATGAACATGAGAAGTAATTGAACACATGCTATTTTCGTCAGAATTCTGTGTTTGTTTGCGGACAATGTCAATGAATCCGAAAGATTGTTTGTAGACACGGCAGGTCGTCTGTGTGAGGATTCGTTATTAGACTACCAAGCATTTACGCCTGGCTCATGTAGGTTCGTAGTTAGACCTAGGAAAGTTAAAGAAATTATAATATGATGTACTTCTTTGGAGTTACGTTAGAGTACTTGCGAGAAAAAATAGAGTAATATTGAAATTCGCTTCAAGCAACAAAACATTATCTAGTAGTAGTCAAGTAGTTTATATACGAGCATTTACTAAATATAACCTCGGTCAGAAAGCAGTAGTTCTAAATTAAAACAATGACAATATATCATGGGGGTTTCAAGTTCTTATATATCGACATTTTCTCTTAAAAAACCCAGACATTTTAGCTGCATATCCTGGACAACTGTAAAGATTACCGCGAGAGAATGAGAGAATGCATTTACTGCAAATTACAAGGCATCTTTTAATAATAATAAAACTCACTGTCTGTTGAATAAGATCTTTTTGAAGGTTAAGCCCGTATCGCCATGCCTTTTTAAAAAATGTAACACAATATCGTACAACGACAAACAATTCCCTAAAGAATATGTAACATATGTTAAAGTTCTATTCCGCATGGAATTTAATATTCACCACTCGTTCATAAACTATATCGGCCCCAGACCTTCTTCGGGATGTTACAAAAATCACAAATTATGTTGCAACCATCTTGAAAGCAATGGACATGAATACTGATATCATGTTCATTGCTTTCGAGACGGACGCAAAATTATTTGTGATCATTGTAATATCTTGAAAGGTATAATAGTTTTCATCATGACCCCTCGTTTCAGCTGGGCAGTCAGTACGGAAGTTTTAAGGGTTCAACAGTCGCAGACAACACGCCATTGTTACATAAGGAAAACGGAAGACCAGAAAGAAATGGAAGCATAGCAAATGGAAAAGTGAACACTGGTAAAGGAAATGGTGGCCAAGAGGCAAATACATCTTCACCAGGTAAACGACACGAGGTTATAATGTGTTTTGCAATAAAGCCGTTCCGTTTTAAGCAATAGAAACATCGTGGTAGTGTGTGTTAACTGGTTCCTCGTTGTTCGATATATGACAACATGTTGAAACTGATATATCGATGGTTTGGATTTGATGAGCTGTCAGCCAATCAAATTGAACGTTACATATAACGTTTGACGTTCTTTCAAAAATATGCGATAGCGTTATATAAGGGAAGGTAACGAAACTATGAGACTGCTGTAGAAACGTCAGCAAGCGTCTGTATGTGCGAAATGGTCAAACCTTATCCTGTCGAATTTATATTTGCGAATTTTAATATTTTGAATAAAAGTCATCTTCTATCTTTTACTCATGAAAATTGAGAAGCTTATTATTCATCGATTCGGCACCTCGAAAATTAATTGAAACTCACTCCTTCATATATTGATTTTTTTATAATTTCATTGTTATTTGATACATTTGAGTGAAGTATTAACCGTTTTCAGTCAACTCGGAAGATTTTATATCTCGTGACGTATCCAAATGTTATGGTGGTCGGTTAAGCTGTTTTTAATATTTAATACTGATGGTTAAAAATGAAACGGAAATTTTAAGTTTCTTCTTCTGAACGTTACAGTAGACCAATTTAATAAATCTCACTGTCTGAACTATGAAATCTATATACTGCTGTTATTAAGTCACTCAAAACGAGTTTTGGTGACTTATTGTTTTTGCCCAGTTTCTTATTTTTCTTCTTCTTATTATTATTATTTTGTTTTTGTTTTTTCTTAGACCTGAACTTGTCCGCCCGAAAATGGCCGCCGTTTCAAAATGGCCGCCATTTCTTGATTTCAAGATTCTCTTGAATATAAGTTTCAAAATGGCCACCGTTTCAAAACAAATGGCAGTGGGCGACTTTTTGTTTTTGCTTCAGCTAACACAGTATTACTTTTTTTTTTTTTATAATAATCTATCAAAACGATTGTAATTAAAAAGAATAGTGTATGGTTATATTTGTATTATCCGAAAGCCAAATTTCCGAAGACGATGCTCAAACCGAGTCATCGAAAGATTCAATACCTACTTAAAGCAACGCTTTCAATTTATCAGCTGCAAATATTACATTTCAGGTCTAGCCGGGAAGATCCTTCTTTCATTTTCGGTGTATTCTAACTCGTTAAAGATTCTGAGTACCAACCAACCAGCCGGCACTCTGACAGCCGTGAATGGTATCCGGTTCATCAGTATGACATGGGTCATCTTGGGTCACACGTATGCATTTGGTCTTACTTACACAGGTAGTTTTATACATATACATTTTGGTTCACACGTTTGCATTTGGTCTTCAATACACAGGTAGTGTTATACATATACAACTTAGGTCACACATATGCATTTGGTCTGCAATACACAGGTAGTCTGAAAATGAAAATGCACTTAAAAACTTGTCAATACTAATTTACAAATGTTTTGAAATAAGAAATAAAAATAATTATGCATATTAGCTGTGATTTACTCAAAATCAATGTGGAAAATGCGAAAGTGTCCAAATTTGGGAGCTGTGTGATAATAATGTCAGTATCTACTATTTCTGATTGATGTCTTTAAATAACTTTCTTTGCTAAAGAACCCCACTATAATACAACTTCATTTTCTAACTTTTTAACCAGGACCCCAATTGACTAAAATGTGTTTTTCTTTTTAGCATGTTCGGCGTATTTGCTTTGTATATATATTTATCACATGACAATGCTTATATCCGATTTAATATTCCCATTACGTATTTCTTTATATGTCATATGTGTAATATAACATGACCGAATCACTATCTTTGTATTCATCCGCGAATGTTTACAAAATGGCTGAGAACGTGTATTCGGTAAACACAAACGTCACGATAGATGGTCGAGGTAAAGGGACTATTATCGGCCATTTAAATAAGTTGTTGTGTGATTAGTTAAAAGCATATTAAGTATTACATATTGGGACTTTTTTTCTGACAGGGAAAAAACGATTTTCTTTTTGTGTTTCGTTATGTGATAAAAATAATCTGCCACTCGTTGCCATTTCACACTCGTCCAAGAAAATTTGTTATTAAGCTTGCGAGAGGCTCGCTTAATAACAAATTTCTTGAAAATTCGTTTAATAAACTCATGCTAGATCCTATATATATGTCTTGTTTAATAGGATAAGGTTAATTCCCGTAATTTATGTTACAGATAACCTTGCACAGTATTTACCAGAAGTTCTAAGCAGATTCACCTTCCAAGCTATAAGTAATGCGACAGTTGCTGTTGACACTTTTTTCGTACTAAGGTATTTACTTTGTGTGTCGCCAGCGTGTAAGACATTGTGGTAATAAGACAGAGATCACATCTCCGCCGTCCGTCCGTCTTTGTGTCCGTTTGTCTGTCCGTCTATCTTTCCGTCACGCTTTTGCAAAACAAATGACCATAACTTGTTTCTGTTTGATCAACTTACTTTAAACTTGCAACGCTTAAATCATTTTCCAATATATCAACAGTGCTTTTTGTGAAGTTATCTTCCTCTTCAATATATTTCGTAGGTCCGTTTTCTCACATATTTAACAATAATTGCTGTTGTTTCAAATGCACTGTGAATAGCTCGATTTGATTGGTTTAAAAAGGAAATTGATCACATGACCAGGTCACGTAATACTTTGAACATAGAAAAGAGATCCAAAGGTTCAATTCTATTTCACTTCTAAATAAGTCTTTCGTTGAAAAATAACCTTTTCCCGCCTAAGCAGCAATTATTGTTTGGGTGCAGTTATAAAAGTATAACACACATGTGCCAAATAAGACAGCTGACATAATGCCCTTCAGGTATTACTTGCTGAGTAATTTGACAATTTCGTGTTATATTCTTATATCTGCACAACAACATACATTAAACCATTTAGTGCACTAACATCTTATATGGTCTATCGAATTTACATTTAAATCTTAACCCTTTCCCTATACAACAAATATGCAGCTGACGATTATGAAAAGATCATTGTGTCCAAAGCAGAAATTTCTCACCATCAGCTAACTCATTATTTAGCAGTAACGTTTTCAAAAGCCGTCTCCTGCAGATACGTCACAATGCATCTGTATATGAGAAAGGATAAAATAATAGTTTGCCACTAGTGCGCCAAGTTTCAAGAACGCTCGCAGAAAGGTGATTAATATATCATATGTGTCGTCTCATCAAGGTTATCGTTAGTCCTTTCCTTCATATAGACGCTTTCTGACGCCTCTGCAGCAGACGGCTTTTTGAAAACATAGTGACAAGAGAAGAAATTGCTCAAAACGAGCAATTCTTCCATTTGCCACAATGGTTTCCACTTTTAGTCATAGGTTATCCATTTAATTATAGAGATTTTCTATTTTTTGATAAAATATGTTCAAAGTCGTCTGCTGAAGAATTGTCGTATGAGGGAAAGGATTAATAAATTATAAATTATGGCTGCAGAGCTCTGGATAAGACGAGCATTTCTAATCCTCAAATCCTTATTCAGTGAGGCGATTATATTGAATACCCAAACCATAGGGTTTAGTTGAGTCGTAGGAGAGATATTGCTGGGAAACTATCAGTTTGCTCCTCCTTATCCAGTCCTCTGTGATTGTCTTTCCAACAAAGCAGCCAGTTGAAATACTCATCACATTGCTAATAACGGTTAAACTTTCCAAATTAGATCATTGATATCCATGGTCATATATTATTACGCAAACATACGTAAACCAGTAAACTTTCCTGTGTACGGTTTTATTCATTGCTTACATACATGTACATGTGAATCACCATTTAACAAAATTACATTTGAAATTGCCATTTATCTCCTTAAACCAATTACATAGTGACCAACCCAAACCACATGTGTTTATAATTTAAAACAAATAATGTATCATTTCAGTGGACTACTGGTGAGTTATCTTTCCCTGAAGGAAATGAGCAAGAGAGAGGGCGCTCGCAATTTTAAATGGGGAATGTTCTACTTTCACAGATTTTGGAGGTAAGTATTTCAGCCGTGTTGCTAATGAGTTAGTCCACTATCAGGGCTCTCCGTAGAGAGAGAGGGGGGGGGGGGGGGGGGGGGGGGGAATAATGTATTAATTCTTCATGCGCAATTCCTCATCCGCTATTCCTCCCGTCCGTTCGTCCTCCCACCCAACCTTATCTTAAAACATTTCATATACATTTATCAAAATTGGTACGTACATGAATCAAGTCGATTTATCGAGTACCGAAATTCAGTCACTCTGACCTTCATCTCTGATCCAATTTAAAGAAAATGTTTGTCTATGCTGTTACACCTGGAGGTACAATATTCGGTAAAGGTACATAACTAACTTCAATTTGCTGTGATCTGCCTCGGACCCAATTTAAAGAAAACGTTTGTACGGGACATACGCGTATGGTTTTGCACCTACAAATACCAAATTTGTTGCAGACCAATTTTACTTTGACCTTGACATTTGACTTAACTTGAAATAAGACCTTATTGGGACTGTGACTCTTTCATTGTTACATGAATAGAAAAGAAATATGTGTAATCGTCTTCGAAAGAGGATGTGTAACGTTCCAGAATAAGTATGTTACTACATCGATGTTTAAAGTCTGGATTTAACGCGCGTTACGTCCTTGAGTACTCTTGTACAATTTTACGAAGCCATAGTTATAGGTGAAGTAACTTGGCCTCCGGGAGCATTAAAAAAAACGGGGTAAAATTTGCACAACATTAGAAAAAGGAATATACTCTTAAAGACTTGTCTCAATATAGTTTTGGGGGAATATTCCCTATGAGACACTCACCTAACATTTATTTCAGCTATATTGATTAGTTAAAAACGTGGCTGTCAGACGAAATACATTTCCTAAAGTACTTGTTGAAAAGTATAGCATTGGCGGGTAGTATAAGTAAAGGTTCCAAAGTGCTTATCTAATTTGAAGATGTTTTGGCAGACACTTCCTAACAAGACGCACTACAAAATGGGTTCAAATTATTTTGATATGTTAACTAAGCAATGGTTAAGGACATGATGTACTTATAATTTGAATTTACTTAAAGGGAGAGCGTTCATTATCAGAATAATTGAATGTCCTGTAAACTTGGTATTGTCTTGAAGAGCACATTCAGTTCACTGCATCCGTGGTGTAGTGGAAGAGCGTCCGCGTCGGATTAAGGAGATCGCGGGTTCGATTTACGGCCGGGTCAAACCAAAAATTGTAAATACTGCTTTAATCTTAAAGGAGCTAAACTCCAGATAGAGATCAAAATTTGAAATGTTGAAACCTTTGCAAATATTGCTTATAGTGACAACAAAGTAAGTAATAAATAGTTCAAAACTAATTTTGCAGTAAATGTTGAAAAGAAATCACTTGAAAGTCATGAAAATGTACAACATTTGTCTTACTGGGTATGTCTATCCAGTCAAAAAGTAATATAAACGATCAATCTTATTGTACTACTTCAAAGTGAAATTATTATTCTAATTTTATCCCAGAATTATGATTCTAATATTTGAAGACAATCTTTGAACATTTTTAAAACTTTGACAAACTAGGCCTATATATAATTTGAAGTTCAGCACCTTTAAAGGGGACATTCTCAGGTGAGCGAGACAGGGCCTGATGACCATATTGTTATCTGATCAGGAATGTTTTCTCTTTCAGACTTTCTCAGTCCAACTTGATTTTCCTTATGATTGATCTGACCGTGACTCTTTTTGTTTCAGACTAACCCCACCATATATGCTTTTCTTGATGTTTTATGTCCCACTCTTCAAATACTGGTCTAATGGTCCGTTTTGGCCACAAATGGGTGTCGAGAGAGACGAATGTAAAGACAGCTGGTGGCAAAATTTACTATACATCAATAACTTCTACGATCAAAGTAAAATGGTAAGTACTTTGCAGACAGTACGCACAGCAAAGAAAAAACGTGTTTCATGTCATATATTATCACGCAAAAATACGTAAACCAGTTAACTTTCTTGCGTAACCATTTAAAACGTTTGAATATGCCATTTATCTCCTTTGACCCTTAACATGGTGACCAACCCATTTATGTAGAAAAGCCTCAATATATATCGAAAACAAAGAACAATGCTGGAATTTCAAATTTGATCATTGTTGACTTAAATATATAACATCAAACGGAATTATCCTGTTAGACAGTATTATCTATCAAGATAACATTCTATATTATTTAAATTTTTGAAACAAACGTGAAAACAGTGTAACCGGCATGTGTTGCTTGATATATATCTGGATGGCTTTGTGCCAATGCAGTTATTTATAACGGTATTATCAAGCGGTAGTGTTAAACCAAGCAACACTGACCGTTTAATCAAGGGAAATAACTGAAATTTTCGACCAAATACGCTTAACCTGGATCGTCCAAATGTCAACTCTCTGGGACTGGTGTGTTTGTTATAAGCAATCTTAGTATACTCAGCCGTAGTAATCCGGTCAATCTGCTATCTGTGCATTGGATTCATTTTATTTAATTCATTCATTTAATTTAATTCTATGTAGACTGTTGAAAGGTTTAACCTCATATGACGTTTAAAGTGATTATATCGACATGAGCTATGGTGGGTTTTTTTAAAAAAGAAAACCGTGTAGTTGATGTCGTATAATTGCAGTGCCTCCGTCGCATTTGCTCTACGCCGTAGCAATAAGGCATACCGTAGCCATGTCGTAGAGCGGTTCCACGGCGACCAAACATCGGGCATACGGTGGCCTTATGTTTGCTGTGCGACTGTATTAGGGTCTTATGTATGCCTCAGTCACATTTGCCGCTGCGTTCGCCGTGGGATTATATCGCGGAATTATAACCTTTTTAGGTTCGCCATAGCAATTGGACAAGCCGTAGCCATGCCGTAGAACGGTTCCATGGCGACCATATGTGATGCGAATGGTGGCTTTCCTTTAGCCGTGCGGCTGTCCTTTGGGTCTAATGAATTCCACGGGCGACCTAGGGTAGCTTGAAGGCGGCCCTACTGTACCTGAACGGTGGCAATCCGTACGGCCCCCGTGGAAGTCTGCGCCGTGCGAGGCCTACCTACATTATGCATGACTTGGTAAGGCGACCGTGCGTCATCAATTCAAATGCCGTACGGCAGTCGGAGGTGTTATGTCTCCACACATTCCTAACATATGTCACTGCTTCTATATATGACCGTGGGAATGCTGCGGCGGACCTATAATGACTATTGGCCGTATATATTTTAAACCCGCGGCAAATGTGACTGAGGCATAAATCAAAGTCTTTACATATAGGACAATGATTTTTTTCTTTTATATGGGATGCTTTCTGTAGTATTCTACGACCAATAATAACAGCGTAGCATTTGCATTCCGGAAACTGTTTGAACGCCCCTCATAAAAGTGTATACATTTGCTATCATACGGGTTCTCTACATTTCTGATTTTTCCCCCTCTTTTTATGTCATTTTCATTTTCGAATTTCAGTGTATGGCCTGGAGTTGGTACCTTGCTAACGACATGCAGTTTTATGTCATAAGTCCGCTCTTCCTTGTACCCCTTTATTAGTAAGTATATGGGAGCCGTGCCTCGAAAGAAAAACAACTTCAACGATTTTAAGATATATTCTCAAAAGTTCTATTCCGTAGAAAAATAAATATGTACGACAATAACAATTCTTCTATTCCATATTTCGGACTTAGGCCGTATTCAGTATATAACATCGAATCATGTTCACTGATTTAAATTGAACACCAATCTTTGTATTACCCTGAAGCCTTTCGTTTGTTTGATTGGGGTTTTAATCCGCTTTCAACACTATTTCAGTTATATCACGGTGACAGTTCACTTATTCATGATCACTTGGTAAACAAACCAGTACTAGGCTAGAAAATGTGCCTTGTCAAAGGGCACTCAATCTGACCGTCGTGCCGCAACCGGATTTTGAACTCGGTACACCCGGTTTCAAATCCGCGACGCTAACAACTCAACCACGGCGGATTACAGATGGACCGTTATATTGAAAGAGAGAGAGATTTTATTGCACTTCATTGTTATTGCAATACGTTTTTATTGTTAATGTGTTTGTTTTTTTCACCCGTAGATCAGAATTAATACAAAGAAAAGTTTTTCGTTTTTACAATAAAAAAACCCACACATTTTTCTCGTCAGCTTTGAGGCCGCTAACAGGTCATAACAATTCTCATGTTTGTTTATAAAAGTTAAATATTGTTGAAAGCCGCGGAAATGTCAATTGATGTCCACGGATTATAGGAGTAGGATGATTGTCTGAAGTACACGTTAAACTCATTTGAATTTGAAAAAGTTCATTTGTTACAACATTTTACATAAATGTCGGGGAATCCGTCGCGGCCCAGTGCTAAGCGACTGGGAATTAAAACCGGGCGTCCCGGGTTCGATCCATGTCGATCTAACTCATGTAAGTGGTCCCTTGGGCAAGGCACATTCTCTTGCTCGGTACATGTACTGTTTCTTTTGTGTTCAGAGATCATGAATAAGTGAAGGAAGTGTCGCCGTGATATTACTGATATAGTGTAGAAAACGGTGTCAAGCCCCAATAAAATAATAAAACAAATATAGAAATCGGAATTAGCAGAAAATGGAGTCAATGAAAATAATTGTCTGGTTTCTGGTAGTTAAGTCCCTCTTACACACACACAGCACACATGGTCATACGCAATGGCGTTCGTTATGTGACTGAAATACTGCTAAGAAAGAGTCAAACTCAATTGTGTAAAGACGTGAATAAACTTTGTGATTGTTTTGTAAACATTATGCCGGACAAAGAATTTTGATTCAGGCACGACGCTCCAAAACTTTAAAATGGGTTATAAATTAACCACGAACTGATTGTAGTATTGTCTTTTGTTTTAGCTCGCCTCTGTGGGGTTCCATATCATGTTTGGTTTTCGTTTTGATCAACTTCATCTCGGCCGGCGTTATTTCCCATAATGATGGTCTGTCTACAAGTCTGCTGTTTGGAGGGTAATTGTTTTATTTATTGACATTTCAAAGTTTAATCTTAATGACTTATGGGTGTATTGTATTTAAAGTTTAACATCGATGAATAGAGTGTTTTGCATTGGAAATGTAATCCCGAGATTGTTTGTATTATGTTACAAGTTTAACATCGATCACGTGTACGTGTTTAGGTTTTGAAGTTTAATCTTGATTTAAATTATTTTATGCTCAAACATTTCTAACGTCACATTGACCTGTATATGTATTGTTTAATAGAATGTTTGCTAATCATTATATTACCAAATTACTTTTTTCCTTGCAAATTATCCTTACGTGCAAGCATTTTTAAAAAGCCCTCCGCCGCGGACTACAATTGTGTTCATACTCATACAGATGCTTTCTGACGCCTTTGCAGCAGATGAGGAGGAATTGCTCACAGTGCAATGTTTTAAATACCTTTAAATAGTAAAACTTTCATTTGAAGAAAGTGTCCATGTTTTTCCCTAGACGGTTTCAAAATCGTTTCCAGCGTATGTGTTGTATGTTGGAAAGGTTTAAACGTCATTTTATCAGATTCAGTTGGATTCATTAAAATTGTTAATAAATAACACATCCCTTTCAGAAACGAAGCAGACGGCTTTGATGACATCTATATTAAACCCTGGTGTAGAATAGGACCCTATGTTGTTGGTTTCTTCACTGGATATATATTATATAAATACGACTGTAAGATACGAATGTCTAAGGTGAGCAAGGGATTTCACACCTGATTAAATTACAGGAATAACTATTATCACACAAAAACCATAAACATAACATAGCAAGTACTGTTTTATCTAAACCAAGTAAACCTTCAGCATTCTGCAACTTACTGATGTTTCTCGTCAACATTTTAGTTATATCACGGCAAAAGTTCACTTGACCATGATTGTCCTGGCTTGCTAGCACCAATACACCAAACAACGCTCTTCCAAGGCGACTGTCTACCTTTTCACTTGTAACACATTTTAGCCCAACATTGGTGGAAGACGAATGACAATAGTCAAAAGTTTCTCAATCATAATGAACACTGAAAGGCCGAATATAGATTTCAAATCACGAGACCTTGTCGTTACCGCCATGAAAATGCGGAATTAAACCCGCAAGAAACCTCTACGTGAACTATTATATGCAAGCAAGCAACTCTAGCTTTAGAAAAGCTAAATTAGTTGTAGTTCCCACCATAGTCAAATTTTGATTTTTTGTTTCAAGTTGTCTTCGTTAAACTGTATATCTTTATTTTTTCTAGTGGCTGAATGCCTTTTGTTGGTCACTCGCAACTGCCGTAGCCATTATGGTCCTATATGGGTTATCAACATCAGATGGACAAGCCAAAGACCTCGGTGCCTTTGGTAACGCATTGTACAACGCAACATCACGGACAGCCTGGGGCATGTGTATCGCGTGGGTTGTGTTTGCTTGTGCAATCGGATATGGAGGTATTTCAACGATTTAATTGCTTTATAGTAGTACCTCATTCAATATGATCAATGTGTTCATTTTAATAAGGACAACATTCTTTTCAGTTAACGACTGTCCGAATTCACGGCAACCCGAGTAATCCGTCTGTTACCCCACTATGTTATCATTACAGACTGTAAAGGAAAACTTTCCCCAGATAACTGTTTATATAGATACTGATGAGAGAAATGCAAGAAACGTTCTAGAGGAAGCTATTCTAAATTTCACTAGTATTGCAACACTGTCGAAAAATAATTTATCACAAGACAAAAGTTGCTTACATTTAAAACGTCTCAAGGAAGAGATTTAGGTTAAGCTGTAGCTTTTCGATCCTAGTAAATATGTTTATACATTGTATTGTATTTCGGATATCATTGAATAAAATAGTGTTTAAACCAAATGTTCTGAAAGAGAAACACAGATCGAAAACTGATATTTATAAATTCTTTGATGACGATTCAGATCTAAAACATAATGGAAAAAACTTCAAAAAATTATAACCACTCTCTGAAATTGCTCCTACAGTATCTGAGTGACTAAATGGCGATCCAGAAAGACTCTGAGCTCGCTGGTTTGCAATATATCATTGGTCGTAAGAGCTCTTTCACATCCCCTAAATCAACGAAGTGTAACGTATCTGTATACCACGCTGCAGATTCAGTAAATGCACTGTTGTCTTGGCGAGCATTAATACAAGTGATTTGAGTAAGGTATTTATATACCATGTTTTAGGTCCAGTAAAGACAGCGTTATCTTGGCGAGCATTAATACAAGTGATTAGAGTAAGACATCTCTATACCATGTGTTAGGTCCAGTAAAGACAGTGTTGTCTTAGCGAGCATTTATACTATTGATAGAGTTACGTATCTTTATAGCATGCTGTAGGACCAGTAAATACACTGTTGTCTTAGCGAGCATTTATACTATTAATAGAATAACGTATCTATATACCACCCTGTAGGCCTAGTAAAGACACTGTTGTCTTGGCGAGCATTAATACAAGTGATTAGAGTAAGGTATCTATATACTATGTTTAGGTCCAGTAAAGACAGTGTTGTCATTACCACGCTGTAGACTAAGTATAGACAATGTTGTATTGGCGAGAATAAATACTGTTAATAGAATAAGGTATCTATATATCATGCTGTAGATCCAGTAAAGACAGCGTTGTCTTGGCGAGCATTTATACTATTCATAGAGTTACGTATCTTTATACCACGCTGTAGATCCAGTTAAGTCACTGTTGTCTTGGCGAGAATAAATACTGTTAATAGAGTAACGTATCTTTATATCATGATGTAGATCCAGTAAAGACATCGTTGTCTTGGCGAGCATTAATACGATTAATAACGTAACGTATGTAAACACCACGCCATACTGTATCTCCTATTAAAACATTGCTATTTTGACGAGCAGTAAGACAATTAAGAAGATTAACTTATCGAGGGCGACATGCAAAATGGTTGTAACTACATCTTGTTTAAGATGTAGTTACAACTGTTTTTGCATGAAACCATCGATATCTTTATATAACATTCCGTAGGTCCAGTGAACACATTGCTGACTTGGCGAAAATTGAATCTATATTCAATAGTGTAGGTCGTAAACAAGTTGCTGTCGTGGCAAGCATCAATAGCATTAAATATAATAACGTAGCTATAAAGTATATACCATGTTGCAGGTCCAGTGAACACATTGCTGTCTTGGCGAGGTATAATACCGTTAAGTAGATTGACATACTGTGCCTATTTAGTACATCCCGTTATAATGTATGCTGCTTACTTCAGTATGAGGACTCCGCTACATTTGTACGATCTTCAAATGGTACGTATAATTTAATGCTAAACGTTTAAACGCAGAGCAAAAACAGTCAGATTCAACTCAATCGTATCTAACTGTGGTGTATGACGTCATCATTATGTCGGTTTTGTTGACGTCATCATAATGAGTGTTTTCCTGACGTTATCAGTATGTGTGTTTTGTTTACGTCTACATTATGGGCGTCTTGTTAACGTTACAGACAGACGTGTTCGTGTTCGATTGTTTAAATGTATTTTAACTGATTTGTGTTCGACGTAAAAGCGATGAGGAGTAATGCACGTTTAAAATGGCAGCAGTCACAATTCATTTCATTGCAAGACTCAGAGCTCTAGCTTAGGTATCGTACAATGCCCAGTTTTAGTGAGGGGCCAAAATCGGTGGCCTTTTTTTTTTTAATGTTATCTTCAATTTGAAGAGTTCTATGGCATCAATGTTTTTTATGGTAAACATATTGCTGTCAATAGCTTTTGAATATTTTGTAAAGATGGTTAAACAAAATAAATGTAGAGTATTTTATATAACAACGGGAAAATATTATTGAAATTCTTAGTATCACTTTTCTCCTATCTGACATATTTCCAACAAAAGGTGTCTGTTTAAAGTCCCTTTTTTGTTGTTACCGAATGCTGCAATTCATGTCTATTGTAACATAAGGATTGGTCACAACCCTTTAATCGTGCACAGAGTATCCTCTAAAGTGCATAACCAGCTTACCTTTAAATTGTGTACAATGTTAAACAAATTGAAAGTAAGGGAATGGTAACAAAATATTGAATAAAAGTAACAATAAATCTGCCAGAAATTCAGCCTGTTGAAAGAAAACAAATCTGCCAGAAATTCAGCCTGTTGAAAGAAAACACTTTATTTAATTTGTTTCTACTCATGAAACAAATGTTCTATCATTTCTTTCAATGATGGACACATCTGAAGGCATGAAAAGGTTTTGTTCTTTGTCAGGTTGAAGGTTATTTGGCTTAAGACAGATTATTTCCTGTGAATGTTGGTAATATATTTAACAGTTCGATTTTTTTTTGGTCATATTACTTTCTGATATTTTCCAATGTAAAACAATGCTCATATCTAAACCCATGGAGCATTGGTTCTGTTTATATTTTCACATTTTGACAAAGAGTAGGCCATATAAATGGTTAGCTTTCTCTGTCAAACACTTCAATGCAATGTAAAAAGAAATAATTTGAATTGAAGGCAAATATTTTGAATTAAAGATAAATTGACTGTACATGTTTAGGTTTGCTACATCAAGTGCAATATTTAGATACAAGTCTTAAGGTCACTGAAACTAGGCAGGCGAGGATATTTGAAATAGCCAATTTCTTATTCGACACTCAAACCTTATTGTATGCGAACTCAATAGAGACGATTCTTTTGAATATCCACAACAGATGGTTTTGTTGAGACATAAGAGTAATGTTGGAGGGGAAATACCAGTTCACGCCCTCCTTATCTAGACCTCTGTCATGTTATATCGCTCACGATTGGTCTGCCACGTCGAGTGACACATTGAAACACTAACCAGTATGTCATATGAATTATACTCTAATAGAGATGGGAACTGAGTCCATGGTATAAACAAAATTGTTATATAAGAAAATTAAATAAACGAAATATGGGGACTTATTCTATAGTTTGACTTCGTAGCTCGCTTGGACATATACAACATATAAAAGAACATTTCCATACAAAATGTTCACCAATTATTTTCAGTATGTCAATAAGAATAGTCTTATAAAGTCAACAGTGCTTCCACACAGCTCCAGTTACTAATTAGGTACTCAGTAGTGGAAACGCTTTCCTAAAACTACTGAAGCAGTTATTTAGATTGAGACTGTCAGACATCTGTACAAGGTCATCAATTGTGACCATCATATCTCATACCTATTTTCAGGTCTATTACTTCCTGGGTCATATGTGTTTGGCCTATGCAGCTGCCTTCATCGTTTCCCTTGCCTTTGAGTCACCGATGATGGGCCTGGAAAAAGCAATATTAGGACGAGCGAAAAGTAGTTAACGATGGGACCAATTCAACCGCCGACCAAGTCAACATGACTAGGTTAACTTGACGTTGCAATGAGAGCAATAGAGGGAGTGGGAGAGAGAGAGAGAGAGAGAGAGAGAGAGAGAGAGAGAGAGAGAGAGAGAGAGAGAGAGAGATGAGAGAGGAGAGAGAGAAGAGAGAGAGAGAGAGAGAGAGAGAGAGAGAGAGAGAAGAAGAGAGAGAAAGAAGAAAAGGTAGAGAGAGAAGAGAGAGAGAGAGAGAGAGAGAGAGAGAGAGAGAGAGACGAAACAAGTACCGGTAAATGTGATATTGTATTTAATACGTGCTATACAAATGGTTATAAAATGTGTAAGGTACGCTTTATTTATGCTTTATCTATGTCTTCTTCTTAACTGGCATATGTTAAACATATGTTAAATGTAAACGCGTTCTTGTCTAATTCTCCTTTCTGTTTTAATGGTGTTTTCTATTTTACATTTAGCTTTGAATTATTTGTTTCTATTGAACAACATTTATATAAGCTTCTATTGTACAAATAAGCTTTTAATTGTGTTTTCTATTGTACAAATAAGCTTAGTATGGTGTGTTCTATTATATAAATAAGCTTTATATGTTGTTTTATATTGTACCAATAAGCTTTGTATGGTGTTTCCTATCACACATAAGCTTTATGCGGTGCAAATAAGTAAGACTTACCATGGAATTAATACTACCTGATTTCACTTACATGTACATAATATTCGTAAAATGTTCATCTGTGAATAAAGTCAAATAGAATCAAGATATGTTAACCTGTGTGGATGCACAGATATATCTTGATCTTCGTTCTTCACATATGTCATACGCCTCAACAGTTAGGCTTTTCCCCATTTGTAGTATAACATCGATACATTGCTGTTTTATATTTCCCGATATTTATAATGTTATTGTATTATGGGAAATAAAATGTTTAAATTGAAAATTGAATAAGAGGATTTTTTGTTTGTATTCGGAGTTTGGTTGTCGTCTGCTGCAGAGCCGTCTGAAAGCGTCTGTATGTGGAAACGGGTTAATGCAACCAAACTTACAGGTACCGTCATACATTATATACTGTTAACATTGTTTAATATAGAATGGTCGTGTCCAGATCGACCTCAGCTCAGCTATATCGTTGACATTGTTTAATAGAACAGGGGTGTATCCAGATTGGCATAACACACCGAATACTCAGCTATATCGTTGGCATCGTTTAAATAACATGGTGTATCCAGATTGACCTAACACACCGAACACTCAGCTATACCATTAAAATTGTTTAGTATAACAGGGATGTATTTAGATTGACCTAACACACTGAACACTCAGCTATACTGTTGACTTTGTTCAATAGAATAGGCTGTATCAATATTGGCCTAACACACTGAACTATCGGCTATACTGTTGACTTTGTTTAATATATTAGGATGTATCCAGATTGACCTAACACACCGAACACTTAGCTATACCATTGACTGTGTTTAATATATTAGGATGTATCCAGATTGGCATAACACACAGAACACTCTGCTGTATCGTTGACTGTGTTTAATAGAAAAGGGGTTTAACCATATTGACCTAACATACCGAACACTCAGCTAAACTGTTGACATTGTTTGGGTGTTCTAAGATTGACCTAACACACCGATCACTCAGCTATACCGTTGACTTTGTTTAATATATTTGGATTGTATCCAGATTGACTAAACACACCAACACTCGGGTATACTGTTGACATTGTTTAATAGAACAGGGGTGTATCCAGATTGACCTAACACACTGAACACTCAGATGTACTGTTGTCTTTGTTTAATAGGTAAGGGTGTATTCAGATTGACCTAACAAACTGAACCCAAAGCTATACCATTGACTTTGTTTAATAGAACAGGGGTGTATTCAGATTGACCTAACACACCGAACACTCAGCTATACTATTGACATTGTTTAATAGAACAGGGGTGTATCCAGATTGATCTAACAAACTGAGCACATAGCTATATCATTGGCTTTGTTTAATAGATCAGGGGTGTATTCAGATTGACCTTACACATCGAACACTCAGCTATACCATTGACTTTGTCTAATAGATAAGGGTGTATCAAGATTGATGCAACACACACACAAACACTCAGCTATACCATTGACTTTGTTTAATAGATCAGGGGGTATCCAGATTGACCTAGCACACCAAGCACTCAGCTATACCGTTGATTTTGTTTAATATATAAGGGTGTATCAGGATTGATCTAACACACCGAGTACTCAGCCGTGTGATAGTCAAGGGCTGTAAGTTTTATCAATTGATTCGGCTCAAACATGATCGAGTGCTCATATTGAGTATTACATTTCATTCAATTTAAAGCTCATCTAATGTATGGTGAATGTATAGGGTCATACCTCTCCCATGCATCTAGCCTAACATGTTGTGCTTATTTAATGTATAGTGTCATAGCTCTTCCATGCATCTAGCTTGAAGTTTGGTTCTTATGTTATGTATAGTGTCATAACTCTTCCATGCATCTAGATTTAAGTGTGGTGCTTATTTAATGTATAGTGCCATAACTTTGCCATGCATTTAGCTTGAAGTTTGGTGCTCATTTAATGTATAGTGTCAACTCTACCATGCATCTAGCTTGAAGTGTTGTGCTTATTTAATGTATAGTGCCATAACTCTACCATGCATTTAGCTTGAAGTTTAGTGCTTAATTAATGTATAGTGCCATAACCCTAACATGCATCTAGCCTGAAATGTTGTGCTTATTTAATGTATAATGCCATAACTCTACCATGCATCTAGCTAGAAGTTTGAATGCTTTTGTATGTATAGTGTCATAACTCTACCATGCATCTAGCTTGAAGTTTGGTGCTTATTTAATGTATAGTGGCATAACTCTAACTCGCATACAGCTTGAAGTTTGGTGCTTATTTAATGTATAGTGTCATAACCCTACCATGCATCTAGTTTGAAGTTTGATGCTTATTTAATGTATAGTTCCATAACTCTACCATGCGTCTAGCTTGCAGTTTGGTGCTTTTTTAATGTATATTGTAAAAGCTCTATCACGCATCTAGCTTGCAGTTTATTGCTTATTTTATGTATATTGTCATAACTCTACCATGCATCTATCTTGAAGTTCAGTGCTTATTTATCGTATAGTGTCCTAACCGTAGGATGCATTTAGCTTGCAGTTTTGTGCTTATGTAATGTATAGTGTCATAAATCTACCATGCGTCTAGCTTGAAGTTTGGTGCTTATTTAGTGTATAGTGTCCTAACTCTACCATGCATCTAGCTTGAAGTTTTTTGTTATTTTAATGTATAGTGTCTTAACGCTACGATGCATCTAGCTTGAATTTTTGTGCTTATTTGATGTATGATATTCTTCAAAGTATTGCGTTTGGACTCCCTTTGCTCCTTAACATTACAAGCTATGGCTATGAGACTTACTTATAAGTATAGACTGCCCTCATTGGCGCTCAGGATTGCGGGGTTGGCATTACGACTTAATGGCTTTTGTCAGGATAAATGGACCAGTAGTTCTGGTAACTTACCCAGGAAATGCCATATATAACTGATCAAATTGTTGAAAGCGGCGTAAAACACCGAACAATCAATCAATCTCTCTAATGGGTTATTTACACGCGTTTAAGAAACGAGTACGTCGGCGTCAGATTAAGATCAGCATATGCAGTCTGATCAGGAGCTTCTACGTTTGCGTTCTAGCCGTACACGCACCCTGGAGCCTCTCGAGATCGATTATGACTATTAACGACCTATACGTTTACAATATGCGAAGAAAACAAACAAATTCCGATCCTCGTTATGCAATCAGGTGTTCCTTAACCCTTTCCCACAAAATGCGTCTGTAGTTGTGAAAGGGTTAAATAAACTTCACAGAGTCCAAATGATATGACACGGTGATATATGATGTATGTACGTATCAAGTGACACTGTTTTCAACATCATTTTAGTAATATCACAGCAGCCAGTTCAACCAACAATGTCTCGGACCAATACTCCACACATCATTCTTACCAGGAAACTGGCTATCTCCCCCATGTATACCATGAGCCTATTAGTGAAAACGAATGTAGCTGGTCACAGTGACTTAACCCTTTCCCACCTACAGACGCATTTTGACGCAATAGCAGCGGAAAACTTTTGAAAACATTGTGGCCAAAGGTGAAATTGCTGATGATGAGCAATTTCTCCTTTGGTCACAATTTGTTCAACTTTATTTAACAATTAAGCTTTATTTAATGGAGATTTTTCAGGTTGTTGTCACTATGATAAAAATGTCGTCTGCTGCAGATTAGTTGCTTGTGGGAAAAGGTTAAAACAATCATCGGAATAATAAATATCGGAGTCGGGATTCGAACTCACGATCACTGGACCGATAGGTCTTTTGTAAGCCATTACTTCTCGACTGGACCGTATTGTGTCTTTTGTAAGCTATTACGACTCGACTAGACCGTATTGTGTCTTGTGTAAGCTATAACGACTCGACTAGACCGTATTGTGTATTTTTTAAGCTATTACGACTCTACTAGACCGTATTGTGTCTTTTGTAAGCTATAACGACTCGACTAGGCCGTATTGTGTCTTTTGTAAGCTATAACGACTCGACTAGACCGTATTGTGTATTTTTTAAGCTATTACGACTCTACTAGACCGTATTGTGTCTTTTGTAAGCTATTTCGACTCGACTAGACCGAATTGTGTCTTTTGTAAGCTATTACGACTCGACTAGACCATAGTGTGTCTTTTGTAAGCTATTACGACTCGATTAGACCGTGTTGTGTCTTGTGTAATCTTTTTACGAATCGACTACACCGTATTGTGTCTTGTGTTAGCTATTACGACTCGACTATACCGTAGTTTGTCTTTTGTAAGCTATTACGACTCGACTAGACCATAGTGTGTCCTTTTTAAGCTATTACGACTCGACTAGAACATAGTGTGTTTTTTGTAAGCTATTATGTCTAGACTAGACCGTATTGTGTCTTTTGTAAGTTATAACGACTTTACGAGACCGCATTGTATCTTTTGTCAGCTATTACGACTCGACTAGACCGCATTGTGTCTTTTGTAAGCTATTACGACTCGACTAGACCATATTGTGTCTTTTGTAAGCTATTACGACTCGACTAGACCGTATTATGTCGAAATATAAACAGAGTGTTTAAATACGAGGCAACATTTATTGAACTGTAGTCAAATTCCATTACTTTGAACACACAACACATGCCAGTTCGCGACCTTCTACATATGGTGGGCATTGCAGTGTTCCGCATCTCCCTTCTACCAAGTACAGTTGACCCTCGTTATCATTGCCAACACCCCCAGGAACGAATTCTGGACTATCGTCAACACACACATGGGACGTGCCGTATTGTAAGTAACCTGCCGTCATTAGGTAACCATTGTATTCCATCGTCCAGTTACCATAGCAGTTGTTGCGACCCGGTATCATCATGGCAGTTGACCATTTGGATTGACATACGGCGCATGGAATGTCTTCATTATAAACGGCACCATTGAAGATATGATCGTTAGCAGGTGATTGCAGCTCAAAACCATACATGTATGCCCTCCAATTACTGACTCCATCCACGTAGTTTGACCATGTCGGGTCATCCGGTAAACACTGTATGTCGGTCCCACTGCCTACTTGAGTGTGATGCTTTCCTGCCGTATAACCTGAAATTTTAAGATCGCAGTCAGGTATCAAGCTTAAATGGATGCTAGTAATACATTAGTTACGATTTCCCATAATACTTACAAGTGACTTCAGAAACAAACAACAGGGCCAAGATTGCCATGAATCGATCACCTGAGTGATAGTAAAGTAGGACATGCTACTGCTAAAAATTGCGAAAAAATTGATCAAGAGTAGGAATGAACTGCAAATGAAACAGTCTATCAATAAAGGACATTTGTAATAATGCATTAAATATATTGAACAATTTGAAAGAGGACTACCACAGAAACATTCCTATGACGTTGATATCGGTGTATTGGTTTAGGGGGGAAATTCGTTTGAAGATCAAATTCCTTTTATCCCTTTTCTGATGCCGTCTGGCAGCTATGTACAGTGACACTAAAAGAACATTTTTGCTCAACTATCTTAAAATCAGATGAGAACTTAATTAAGAATGGAGTTTTAAGGTTTTGTCATTTCCCCCCCCCCCCCCCCCCCCCTTTTTTAGTGCTGTTTTTCAACCAATCAATATGGCTAGAACAAATTGTGTAGAGGGTCACTCAAGGACCATGTCTACCAAATAAACATGGAATCAGACAAGTGGATTCAGAGAAAAAGTTTTTAAGTTATGGCATTTTTCTCCCTTTTTGATGCCGCAGCAACCACATTTCTTTATATAATTTATATCTTTGAACAAATTCAAAAGAGGACTTCTAAAGATACATTCCTATAAAGTGCGCTGAAATTATTCCTGTGGATAAGGAGAAGATGTCATTTAAAGTTAAACAAATAGTTTTTTCCCTATTCTTATACCACTTGTATGTAGAAGATTACTGCAGAAACATTTCTACACATTGATCTTGCAATCAAACAAGCAATTTCAGAAGGATTGAATGTTAAACAAATTGTCATTTTGCCCCTTTACTGATTCCGCTTGGCTGCCATGTTTTTTCACCAAAGGGAAATTTCTTCATATAATTTAAATCTTTAAGCAATTTCGAAACGAAGAACACCAAAGGATTATTCTGGTGAAGTTTGGTTGGAATTGGTCAAGTGGTTTAGGAGGATGTGTTGTTTAAAGCTAGATTTAAGGAAGGAGGACAGCCCGAGAGTGAACAGAATAGATCACCTCGAGCCTTCGGATCAGGTGATATTATAACCTATTAACTAAATGAGTCAATTGCCCTGGAGTATGGTAATTAGATATAACCAGCTGCGAAAGTAACATATTTCCTTTAAATAATTCCTACGTTTTATCATTAAATTTCCAATTTGTTCCTTTTTTCCTAGTTTTCTGTGATTTTCATTGCTAGTTTTAACCCAATATTTTGGTATATGTTGCTGGACACCCATGAAACACAATGTTAGTTAGCTGTATGAACTACATACCTCTAGATAAGGTATGAGACGGGCTTGTTCATTGTTATTATTACCTACAGTCATCTCTGAGTAGGGTATATGATCTACAAACATCTCTCAATTGGGTATGAGACGGGCTCGCTGATTGTTATATTTGGGGCATATGATCAACAAACATCTCTTACTTGGGTATGCGACGGTTGGACTGTTCTTTAAAATGAAATATTTATCAAACCTTTATAAATGATATCCGATGTTGATGGACATACGTTTCTTCCCCATCGCACAAAAACAGCACCACTTCCTACAATTTGAGAATCACGTGATGAAAAAATAAACATCCGCGGGTTTGAGAGTCACGTGATACCTGTCGTTTATCCCGATAGCATTGTACTTTATATAAACTCACATACATTTGAAAAATGTAAAATGTTATTGTCTACATTACTTACGTATCACCCTAAAGATCCCCAGTGTATAGATGTAGTGAAGAGTTACATGGGATAGCTTTGTTAGATGACAGATTAACCAAATTACAAGCAGACTTTCCAGAATGTTATTTATATCCTGCCGACTCTGAGTACAATGCAGATAACTTTGAGATGCTGCGGTAAAGACAAGGTAAATCTATTTGGTAAATATTAAGTAGACTTATGCTGCTCGCACAATATACATATTGTAAATGGACGCGTTCAAAATGACGCGGCTTGCCCTTTCACGTCCGTAGCAAACAATGGATTTTGTTTAGTAGATTACCACATTGTTTCATCAGAGATGTTTCCCTTTATATAGAAGATAAAGACGATTCTTGCGAGATCCATGCAAAATAGAAACCATACATGAATAAAAACCCTCTAACCTTCGAAACCCAGTTAATTCTACCGATGTCATCCTGTGATTTCAGCATCTTATAACTTCCTTTGAGATACCTAATATCTTCTATTTTTTATAATCTAAACCAATATTTAATAAATTGAATGTGATAATTTATTGCTATGGGAAATCTTCCAAATTCTCCCAGTACATGGAGTCGTTAATGGTTGAATTTAGCCCTAAAATATATTTGCAAACTTTTGATCAATTTGCTCAATGCAATTTTTGAATTCGTATCCCCAAATTTCAGATTCGTTGGTGAGTATAGACATAACTATTGTGTCGAAAAATTTAAAAAACTCATAGTGGTTGAATTTACTAAAGGATTTCTGAAATTGGTTTATTCTATTAACAGATTTCCGAGCTTGAGCGGAGATTCTTTTATGTTGCTTGCCACCATGACAATGTTGGCGTAAACAATAGACCCATATATTTATATAATGACGTCACTTTAACATAGTCACCCTTGTAAAACAATTTCTCGTATTTTCTTAACAGACCGCCATTTCTAAAAACGATTATCTCTGATATTTTCAGATTCACAATCATATTTGTATCTGAACAAAAATCCTCTATTATGTTTAACTGTAACAATAAACAGTAAATATTAGGAATATCATTTGTAATAAAAATTCCATTGGAACAAATTTTCTTTATAACTACAACATAGTTCGTTTTAATTTAAATTAAAAATTATTGGTGAACTTAAATCACCTTGTTTTATACCAATGTTACATGCTATGGAGTGGGATAGTTTTGGGCTAGTTTTGAATCAATTTTAATTTGGGAATTTATATTGGAATACATTGATAGAGAATCAGATGCTTTTTTAAAGTCTACATATAAAACATAGAATCTCCCGCCTGGCTTTGAAACATACTTTTGTAACATAGTGTGTAGGCAAAACAAGTTGTCGCCGAATTTCCTTTCCTAAAACCTGACTGCGATTCGTCTATGACTGCAAACTCAGTTGCCCATCTTGTTTTTCGCTCATTAATGATGAAAGAAAGGATTGTATACATCACATTTAACACTAAAATTCCTCTATAACTACCAGGGTCGTCTATGGCGCCGGACTTGTAAATTGGCAAAAGTACTGATTCGGACCTGGATTGAGGTAAAAGCCCACTAGTAAAAGTTGTATTGAACAAAATAACTAAAATTGGTCCAAAATGATCTAGTGATGCCTTATAAAGTTCGGCTGGTATACCATCTTTACGATGCGATTTACCTGATTTCAATTTTAGCATGCCTGCCAGAACTTCTGCTAGTGTAATTACCTGATTTAGTATTACATCTATGTCATCATTAAATTTTGTTCGTTTATCTTTTACATTAAGTAAGGATTGTTCATTATCCATAAAAAGCAATGTATTAAAATACGAAAGCCATTGAATATATGTTATTTTATTTGCTTGTGTTTCGTTTGTAGTAGACCTTAATTGATAGGAATTTTAAGCCTAGACCAAAAATGCATTTGCATCGTTACTGGCCTCCACTAGAGACCTTCTTCTTTTGAACTGGAATAATTTCATTTCGTGCTACCGAATAAGATAATGAGTCGGCTTGATTGTTTTAAGCTCTAAATTAAAAATGATTACGTCTGACATACATTCACTAAATACATGTGTATATAAAGTTAAATTGATAAAGAACATTGGTAATAATTGTGTATATTCTGATTGTTAAAAAAGTATATACCGATATGTTAATATTCCCAATATATGGTTAACATCACATAAGATGTTTTGAATTTTGTATATGTATATATACATGTATGTTGTATTATGGACCGTAGGCCTAATTACTTTAAAAATACAATTGTAATTGTAATAAGTGGAGGAATAAAATTGTAATTGTAATAATTGTGATTGAAAAGATCCGTGGGTTTCAGAGTCACCTGATTAAGAAGATTCGCGGGTTTTCAAGAGAGTCTCGTGATAAAATATCCCCTTAAGATAGGAATCAAGTTAACGTTAGGAATTAAATGATATCACTTCCTTACTGAATTACTGCTATTGACTCTTCCGTTCTCTACCGTCTAATCTACTAACTGATTGAGTATCCGCCTTCCCCCGATGAAAAATTGAGTGTTTATGTAAAATGTCTGTGTTTGTTTGTTTTGTTTATTTGATGTTTAACGCCTCTCTTAACAATTGTTCAAACATATCTCGGCGTTCCCTGTCTAAGTTACTAGTACCGCTGGTTAAGTTATTCTGAGACCAGCGAGTCAGTCGCAATGCCAACCCAACAATCAAGAGCACCAAGTAGGGAAAGTAAATACTCCCATTTTATAGTCTTTTTTTTACACAACCGGGTATCGAACCTCCCGCTCCCGAAGCGGCAGTGTATAAGTTTTAATGTACTACGAGAGACGTGATAAATTATATACCTTGTAAAAGTCTTGTGTTTTCTGTCGTTAGCTTTGTGACTTTGGTCTCCAGGTCTACAATGAAAGTATAGCAAAACATAGAATAACGTTTTTCCCCATTTAGAAATTTTACCAGACATTATCCGACATTTACAAAATAATATCATCTAGAATATTAGAGGGGCATGGACTGTGTTTGTGCAATCATCCTTTATTGTTCGCTGTCGCATACCAATTGTGTTAACAAATTTCATAACAAATTAGTTTATTGAACGTCCACGTACATGTTTCGAAAGATCTAAATAATGTTACCTCCCTTGATATCACGTTATCACATATAAAGTGATCGGTACAGGTTAGCCAAAACGGGCAGAATTCTGCGCGTGGGATTTTTCGAGACTTCAGACGACACGATACATACGCAGTGTGTAAAACCGCTAGCGTATCCCCCCCCCCCCCCCCCCCCCCCCCCCCCCCCCCCCCCCCCCCCTAAGGAGGCATCAATATTACATCAATATTCTTCAGTTTGATGGACTTCCAAGTATATGAAAATGAAATCACATTGATGATGTAATAAAGACATGTAATACATATCTCTATATGTTATCAAGAATCAAATTATTTCTCTCAAATGTCAATCGTAAACGTTTTTATAAGGCATACATACTTCCACATTTTGATTTGCGTTGTGTTATATTGCACAAACAAACTTGAAAACAAGCTAGTGAAACTTAAGAAAATGTCTGCCAGGGTAATCCTTGATTGTGATTTTACCACCCCTTCATCTTGAATGTACTGAGTACTTTGATTGAATTTGATTAAATAGAAATACCTAGACATCAGCATAAATTGTTAACAAGAACTTGGTCAAAATAATAGATTAGCTTACATTTATGATAAGACTATTACAATAGTACATTAATATATATACATGTACATCTACTTGTCAGGGGCAAGTTTAATAAATCAGTCTGTCCATCTATGTACTAGTATATTGCTTCATCGTCATTTGAAAATCATAGTTGAAAACATAGAACAGTGACAACCCTCTTACTTGCCAACCAAATTAATACTCTTACAATGAACTATGACAAAAACATGAAAAGGTAATGCTCTTACTGGCTCACAGCATTAATGTTTTAGTACTTTCAGTACTTTGATTATACTATGTATGTCGTTTTAAAAAAACAGAAACTCTTATGAATATTACTATTGTACCGTAGATCAGCAAATACAGAGAGTTGTTTATTCCTCGTTAAGGGAAAAGAAACAATTATCTGTAAAAGATCAGGGAACGTACAAACACATTAGAATGAGGTTGACTAAAAATGGCGTTTATAAATAAATGACATAAAGTATTCAACATGGTTACGGAAATAACCGTATAAAATATGAAGAACTTATACATCACATTTCACTAATATTACTAAATATTTTAATGGACTCTATTTCAAATACTTTTAGATAGCTTAGTATACAGAATCTAGTGCGAGCGTTGGACGTATAAACCAACCAACCATGATTCAAGATTTCCGGTCGTTACACATGTGTGCCATAATCCCGAACAAGTTTCTTAACAAGCTATTGGAGACAGTTTCACGTAGAATATCTAGCCAAATGAAGGAAAATATTGTATTATAATCATAATCATAATATTTTGTTTAAACTTGCAAGACCGAATGTTGTCAGAGATGAGATTCGAGCTCCAAAAATCCTGAATTGAAGATTATGTACATTACATACTAAGCTGCCGAATTCCGAGAGAAAGGATATATAACAACCATTACTATGTTGAACACACTGTCTACCAACCTTAACAATTATCCCCAACATTTTGAGGACAAGAGGGAGTCGTCTGAAGGAAAATAAATGTTTAAGTATTTGCAAATCCTCGCAATTACGGTAGAGCTTTTTGAATATTTCTGTGACTCTTTTGCGGAAAGTGCTGATCAAGACCAAACAACGAGAGAGGTATAAATATATATAGTATTCGCGAATCCTTTTAAGTTGTTTTCATGGAGCGAATCTCTTTGTAATCTTACCTCTTATCTGGTTCGTTAAGTTATTAAAATTATTCTGTAAACCAGCAAATGCCAACTTCATATTCACTAGTTCCGTCTCCAAGTCCGTCTCGAGCACAAAACGTTTTTCACCACCCGAGTGCTGCGCCAGACTGAATTCGATCAACACAAATCCTGCCAAAACAGCGAGAGCCAATTGAAACATATTGCGTCTATTATGTGACAACTTGAATGTTTGGTGTAATAAGTGTGTCCCAGTTACGGTTCTTATCAGTCCTTATCACAGACGGGGTCACGTGTGATGAGTCCATTTAGGTGCCTTCTGACTATTTCATGTGGGACATGTTATGTTACTTCATACCAATCATTGTTTTGATGTCATTTTTACACTTTGTTGATTCAATTTGAACACGAAGACAGACAAACGACATATTTATGTCAGCTTGAATCATGTTGACTAGCTTGACTTCAAAAGTAGCGCCATACAAGGGCAATTTATACACAAGCTTCTAAAGCATCCATTTTGTCTTGTATTTCCTTATTTCCTTAGCAGACAGCTGGAACAAAAATACATTAAGAGTAATTCTTAAATATTTACCTTACCTAATGTCATGTGGGTCAAAACACATATATCCCAAATTCAGGCAACCTTCTGCGACCATGATAAACTTGTGTAGACACAAGGCCTCAGACCTATAACAATTATGTTGACATCACAAAACAGTTTCATGCAGCATATGTTTGACCGTTTACCTGATTAGATATTTTAAGAGCTGCTTGTATTGAACACATCCAAGAATGAAACATTTGGGAATTAGAATGTGGTTTATATAAAACCTTGAAAACATTGTTCGAAACGAGAGGTTATTTTGAGCAGTTTCTAATTTTCCTATCATGTTTGGAATTATTATCTATGATAGATGTATTCTATATTAGGAAAATCGTAAAATGTTACATATATACATATTCAGAAACTATGTTGTAACATCCCATAATAATTGATTAATATACATGTAACATACAGAACTCTAGATAAGAGGAGTTTTTCATGTTCTAAAACATTTATTCGACCTCCAAAACCTATGTTGTGGATACTCAAAAGAATCGTCTCAGTGAGACGATACTTTTGAGTTCCTACAACATAGGTTTTGTTGAGTACTAACAGGATTTATAGGAATCAAAACCTGTTTACTCTGCCTTATCTAGTAATCTGAACATATATGCTTTAACATGAAATAATATATCACCTGACGTACATGTATGGTGAATGTTTTTCGCAAGTGTCACAACTCTACCATGCATCTTGCTTGACATTTGGTCCTTATACAATTATGGTCCCTTCCTCTTGAACTTTACAAACTATGGCCATTTATAATGGATAAACAATGACATCTCCTCGCAAAACTTTCTGTCAAAGGTAGCAGTTTATCATATCATTGAAATGTAGTCGGAAATATAACTTTGATTGTCGGTTAGACTATATAACTCAATGTACTATAGGGATAACGAATGTATTGAAACGTACCAACTGGGTAGGTGGCTAACTTGCACCAAGCCAAATCAATATTATATGCATGTCAAACATTATGGGGAAAAGTAGCCATTACTCAGGATGAGTGATGAGAACTGTCATCCCGTTGATTTACAGTGATCGTCTTAAGTCTGGAAGCTTCACTTGGTACATAGTAACTTTGTTTATGCTTGAATTTCATAAAGTAAGAGAAACCCTTTTCCTTTTAATGTGGACATCTTTTCAGAGCTTTTCCCGTTTCTCAGAATATTCCTCACTTGTGACCGACTTAGTAATGGACATTTTCTGGTCACAGATGTGACCGATGAACCGTTGTGACCAAGCTTCCGAACCTTTTGACACGTTTACGTTCACAGTCGCTTTCGCAAGGACTCTCATTCGAACACGAGTCCAGGTAAGGTAGATCCACGTCCACTACATTACACATTTCATTATTAGTATAGAAATTATAGCATTGAGTCCATTTTATTCTCTCTGAGCCTTAGAGATTCAGTATCAACCAAATAGTCTACACATACAGTATATTTCATACGTCCGAGCTGCTTGTTAGGAGTATTAAGCATCATTCGCATTATGGTATGCCACGGTCGCGCAGTACTTAATGTTGTCGTTAGATGGGAAAGAGCGTTTAATACAAGGTAAGTAACTACGTACCGGCATTGAGAATGATACATGCACAATTACTCCCCTTTGTTCTCCCCTTTTCAACCTTATAACCAGAATTAAAGGAATTAAATAGCTAAACCCTATCTATCAACTCCACCAACAGACAGGCCAGACGGTTGGCACGTAACAGTATTTACCATGAACTTCTGGTACTGGAAATCTCTCACTTATTGGCTGTTTACACGCGTTTGAATATCGTGTGTGTCCACGTCAGCTTAAGATTACCAACGTTCACCCTCTAGTCGTACCCGGATGTTTATCGAGAACGAGTGTGCATATTAACAAACTATAAGTTAACAGTATGTGAAGAAAACAAACACACCCTGATCGTCGGTTTTCAATCTAGTGTTCCTTAAATATAGTTCATATAGTACAAATGATATAACACGGTTATATATGTTATATGTACGTATAAAGTCACTGGAGTTTGACACTGTTTTCAATATTATTTTAGTAACATCATAGCAGCCAGGTCACCGTACCATTTGTATCCTGGATGCCTCGCAACAGTACTACACATACCATTCTTACTAGTCATAACATTAATACTACAAATATAACTATCAGCGAGCCCGTCGCATACCCAACTGAGAGATGTTTTCAACAATATTTTAGAAATATGACAGCAGCCATTGTTCACCTAACAAGTTGTTTGATGTCTATTTCACACACCATCATTATCAGGCAACTAAGCGATGCTAGTAGGATATATACCCAAATACAACAATCAGAGAGCACATATCATGCCCAACTTAGAAATGTTTGTAGTGTATATACATGTACCCCAAATCTAACAATCAGCGAGCCCGTCTCATATCAAACTAAGAGATGTTTTCAACATTATTTTAGTTATATCACAGCAGCCATTTTACCTTACAATTCATTTCCTGACTGTCTTGGACCAGTACTCCACACACCATTCTTACCAGGAAACTGGCTCTCTTCACATTATACCATGAGACTATTAGTGGGAGACGAAAGAAAGCGGTCAATCATCGGAAATATAAATGGCGGAGTCGGGATTCGAACTGACGATCCCTGGACCGATAGGTCTTGTGCTTGCTAATACGACTCGACTAGACCGATAGGTCTTGTGTTAATTATTACGACTCGACTAGACCAATGGGTCTTGTGCTAGCTATTACAACTCGACTAGACCGATAGGTCTTGTGCTAGCTATTACAACTCAACTAGACCGATAGGTCTGGTGTTAACCTTTGCGACTCGACTAGACCGATAGGTCTTGTGTTAGCTATTACGACTTGACTAGACCGTATTGTATCGAAATATAAACAGAATGTTTAAATACGAGGCAACATTTATTGAGCTGTAGTCATATTCCATTACTTTGTACAGTATGCAAGTTCGCGACCTTCTACATATGGTGGGCGTTGCAGTATTCCGCAAATCCCGTTTACCAAGTACAGCAAAGCCGCGTCATTATTGCCAACACCCCCAGGAACAAATTCTGGACTATCTTCTACACAAACATGAGACATACTGTGAACATCGCTATAGGCCGGCATTAGGTAACCATGGTTTTCCATGGTTTTCCATTGTCCAGTTACCATAACAGTTGTTGCGACCGGTATCATCATGAAAGTTGGCCTTATGGATTGAATATGTCTTCATTATATACGGGATCATTGAAGATATGTTCGTTATTGTCTTTTTTCCAGTTCAACACCATACATATATGCCCTCCACGCATCGATTCAATCCACGTAGTTGGACCATGTCGGATCATCCGGTAAACACTGTATGTCGCTTCCACTGCCTACATGAGTGTAATGCTTTCTTGCAGTATGACCTCAATAAAGTCAATTTATTTGAGTGCTGTACACCGCTTTCAACATCATTTCAGTTATATCATGGCGTTTCTTGAATGAATTAGTTCTACCATGGCGTTTCTTGGACGAATTAGTTCTACCGGTATTATTTATCTTGGGATCGATGCATTAAACATTCTGCTATCCCTGCAACCCTGTGCACCAAGGAAGTAAGCAATTGCTAACATTTTTAGTATTTGACCGGGGATCGAACCATGATCTCCCGCACCGAGGCGAACGCTCTAACCACTACAACATGAAGACATGTTTACCTTAGTCAAGGCGATGGACAGAAATGTGTAGCTTCTCGCCATATTGAAATGTTGAAATGTTTAATTAAGCAAGACCACATATTATGTTGTCAATAGTCTGATAGAATGAAATAAAACTACTTACACTGTGAAGGCTTTCCCCATTTGTAGTATAACATCGATACATTGCTGTTTTATATTTCCCGATATTTATACATGTAATTGTATTATGGGGAAAAAAAAGGTTAAATTGAAAATTGAATTAGAGGCATTTTTTAGTATTTGGATGTTATCTTCTGTTAATTAAATCCCATATAAATTGGCTTCAGACACGTATAATTCGTACATTGTTTCCGCTTTCTAGCTGATCGGTTACAGTAAGCGTCGATATTTAACCCTTTTCCCATAAATTTGCTGCAGATGCCTTTGAAAATATTTAGTTAAACATATGTATTTTTGCCACAAAGTTTTCACAAACCGATTGCTGCAGAGCCGTCAGAAAGCGTCTGTATGTGGAAAAGGGTTAATGCAACCAAACATACAGATACCGTCATACATTCTGTACTTTTGACATTGCTTGAAAGATAAAGACTGTATCCAAATTGACCTTACACACCGAACATTCGGCTATACTGTTGACATTGTTTAATAGAACAGGGGTGTATCCAGATTGACATAACACACCGAACACTCAGTTTTACCGTTGACTTTGTTTAATAGAACAAGGGTGTACCAAGATTGACCTAACACACTCAACTCTCAGCTACTCTGTTGGCATTGTTTATAATATTATTAGATTAAGGATGTATCCATATTTAGCTAACACAGCGAGCTATACCGTTGACTTTGTTTAATAGAACAAGGATGTATCCAGATTGACCTATTACACTGATCACTCAGTTATACCGTTAACTTTGTTTTATAGATTAGATGTGTATCCAGATTGACCTTACACAAAGAACACTCAGCTATAACCCTTGACATTGTTTAAAAGAACAAGAATGTATCCATATTTACTTAACACACAGAGCACTCAGCAATACCCATGACATTGTTTAAAAGAACAAGGATGTATTCATATCGACTTAACACACAGAACACTCAGCAATACCCTTGACATTGTTTAAAAGAACAAGGATGTATCCATATCGACTTAACACACAGAAAACTCAGCAATACCCTTGACATTGTTTAAAACAACAAGGATGTATCCATATTGACCTAACACACCGAACACTCAGCTAAACCGTTGACATTGTTTAATAGATTAGTGGTGTATCAAGATTGACTTTATACACCGAACACTCAGCTAAACAGTTGACATTGTTTAAAAGTACAGGGATGCATCCAGATTGAAATAACACACCGAACACTAAGCTATACCATTAACATTATTAAATAAATTAGGGGTGTATCCAGATAAACTTAACACACAAAGCACTCAGCTAACCGTGACATTGTTTAAAATAATAAGGATGTATCTGGATTGAACTAACACACCGATCACTCAGCTATACCCTTGACATTGTTTAAAAGAAAAACGTTGTATCCAGATTGAACTAACACACCGAACACTCAGCTAAACCGTTAACATTATTAAATAGATTAGGGGTGTATCCAGATAAACTTAACACACAAAACACTCAGCTAACCGTGACATTGTTTAAAATAATAAGGATGTATCTGGATTGAACTAACACACCGATCACTCAGCTATACCCTTGACATTGTTTAAAAGAACAACGGTGTATCCAGATTGGCCTAACACACCGATCACTCAGCTAAACCGTTGACACTTTATTAAATAGATTAGTGGTGTATCAAGATTTACCTAACACACCGAACACTCAGCTATACTGTTGGCATTGTTTAATAGAATATGGGCGTATCAAGATTTAACTTACACACCGAGCACTCCGTTATACCGTTGACTTTGTTTAATAGAACAGGAATGTATACAGATTGACCTTACACATCGAGCTCTTAGCTATACCAGTGACTGTGTTTAATAGAACAGGGTTGTAACAAGACCTAACTCACCAAACTCCAATATTCTATTGACATTGTTTAATGGATTAAGGATGTATCCAGATTGACCTAACACACCGAACGATTAGCTATACCGTTGACATTGTTTACTAGAACAAGGGTGTAACAAGATTGACCTATTAAACCTATTAAACCGATCACTCAGTTATACTATTGACTTTGTATTATTAATTAGGGATGTATTCAGATGGACCTAACACACCGAACACTCATCTATTATGTTGACATTGTATAACAGAACAGGGATGAATTCAGATTGAACAAACACATCGAATACTCAGCAAAACCGTTGACATTATTAAATATGTTAGGGGTGTATCCAGATTGACTTAACACACAGAAAACTCAGCTATACCATTGACATTGTTCAATAGAACATGGGTCTACAAACATTTACCTAACACACCGATCACTCAGCTATACCCTTGACATTGTTTAGAAGAACAAGGATGTGTCCAGATTGAACTAACACTTCGAATACTCAGCTAAACCGTTGACATTATTAAATATATTAGGGGTGTATCCAGATTGACTTAACACACCGAACACTCAGCTTTATCATATACATTGTTTAATATTTTAGGGGTGTATCCAGATTGACCTAACACACCGAGCACCAAGTTTTACAGTTAACATTGTTTAAAAGAGTAACGGTGTATGCATGTTGATCTGACACACCGAGTAAGCAGTCGTGTAATAGTTAAAGGCTGTAGGTTTGATTAATTGATTCGGCTAAAACATGATGGAGTGCTCATATTGACTAGTAGTGTTAAGCTCATCTAATGTACGGTGAAAGTATAGCGTCATAACTCTACCATGCATCTAGCTTGAAGGTTGGTCCTTTTTTATTCATAGTGTCATAACTGTACCATGCATCTAGCTTGACGTTTGATGCTTATATAATGTATATTGTCATAACTCTACCATACATCAGGCTTGAAATTTGGTGCTTATTTAATATATAGTGTCAAAACTCTAGCATGCATCTAGCTTGAAGTTTGGTTCTTGTTTAGTGTATGGTGTCATAACTCTACCGTGTATCTAACTTGCAGTTTGGTGCTTATTTAATGTATATTGTCATATTTCTACCGTGCATCTAGCTTGCAGTTTAGTGCTTATTTAATGTATATTGCCATTACTCTGCCATGCATCTAGCTTGTAGTTTGGTGCTTATTTAATGTATATTGCCACAACTCTACCATGCTTCTAGCTTGCAGTGTGGTGCTTATTTAATGTATAGTGTCATAACTCAAGCCATGCATCTAGCTTGCATGTGTCTGATTATTTAATGTATATTGTCATAACTCTACCATGCATCTAGCCTGCAGTTTTGTGCTTTTTTAATGTACATGTATAGTGTCATAACTCTACCATGCATCTAGCCTGAAGTTTTGTGCTTATTTGACGTATAAAATTGTTCAAAGTATTGCGTTTAGATTCCCTTCGCTCCTAAACATTACAAGCTAAGGCTTTGATACTAATTTATAAGTATACGGCAATGTTTTGCTACAATGACCAAAAGTATATAACTCAATGCACTATACTATATATAGAATTTATTTACCATGCAGCGCTTAGTACTGGAAATATTTATAATGGGTACAACGGACTGCCCTCCTTGGCGCTCAGGATTGCGGGGTTGGCATTACGACTGAATGGCTGGTGTCAGGATAAATGAACCTGTAGAACTGGTAACTTACCCATGAAATGCAATGATATAACTGAACAATTATTGATATCGGCGTAAAACACCGAACAATCAATCAATCTCTCTAATGGGTTATTTACACGCGCTTAAGAAACGAGTGCGTCGGCGTCAGATTAAGAGCAGCATGTGCAGTCTGATCAGGAGCTTCTACGTTTGCATTCTAGCCGTACACGCACCCGGAAGCCTCCCGAGAACGATTTTAACTATTAACGACATATAAATTTACAATATGCGAAGAAAACAATCAAATTCCGATTCTCGTTATGCAATATGGTGTTCCTTAACTCTTTTTCCACATACAACAAATCTGCAGCAAACGACTTTGAAAACATCTACTCAAAATACGGAAAATCTCTAGAAATGAAGGTATATTTACTGAAAAAAAGTTGAAAACATTATTGCAAAAGTAGAAATTGCTCGTTTTGAGCAACTTCTTCTTTTGTCACAATGTCTTCCCATGTATACCATAAGTCTTTTAGTGGGAGACGAATGAAGCTGGTCACAGTGACTTGACCCTTTTAAACCTGCAGACGCATATTGACGCAAAAGCAGCAGACGACTTTTGAAAACATTGTGGCCAAAGGTGAAATTGCTCATGATGAGCAATTTCTCCTTTGGCCACAATGTTTTCAACTTTATTTAACAAATAAGATATCTTTAATGGAGATTTGAAGGTTTGTATCACTATAATAACAAAATCGTCTGCTGCAGATAAGTTGTATGTGGGAAAAGGTTAAAACAATCATCGGAATTATAAATGTCGGAGTCCGGATTCGAACTCTCGAGCCCTGGAAATATAGGCTATTACGACTCGACTAGACCGTATTGTGTCTTTTGTAAGCTATAACGACTCGACTATACCGTAGTGTGTCTTTGGTAATCTATTACTACTCGGCTGGACCGTATTGTGTCTTGTGTTATCTATTACGACTCGACTAGATCGTATTGTGTCTTTTGTAAGCTATTACGACTCGGCTAGACCGTATTGTGTCTTGTGTTATCTATTACGACTCGACTAGACCGTATTGTGTCTTTTGTAAGCTATTACGACTCGGCTAGACCGTATTGTGTATCGTGTAAGCTATAATAATTCGACTAGACCGTAGTGTGTCTTGTGTTAGTTATTACGACTTGACTAGACCGTATTGTGTCTTTTGTAAGCTATTACGACTCTACTAGACCGTAGAGTGTCTTGTGTAAGCTATTACGACTCGACTAGACCGTAGTGTGTCTTTTGTAAGCTATTACGACTCTACTAGACCGTATTATGTCTTTTGTAAGCTATTACGACTCTATTAAACCGTATTGTGTCTTTTGTAAGCTATTACGACTCGACTAGACCGTATTATGTCGAAATATAAACAGAGGGTTTGAAAAGGAGTCAACATTTATTGAACTGTACTCAAATTCCATTAAATTGAACACACAACACATGCCAGTTCGCGACCTTCTACATATGGTGGGCATTGCAGTGTTCCGCATCTCCCTTCTACCAAGTACAGGAGACCATCGTCATCATTGCCACCACCCCCAGGAATGAATTCTGGACTATCGTCAACACACACATGTGTCGTACTTTGATGTGCGTAATAGGCCGTCATTAGGTAACCATGGTATTCCATCGTCCAGTTACCATAGCAGTTGTTGCGACCCGGTATCATCATGGAAGTTGACCTTTTGGATTTGCATACAGCGCACGGAATGTCTTCATTATGTACGGCACCATTGAAGATATGTTCGCTATCGTGTACTTCCAGCTCAACACCAAACATATTTGCCCTCCACGCATCGTGTCCGTCTACGTAGTTGGACCATGTTGGGTCATCCGGTAGACACTGTATGTCGGTTCCACTGCCTGAATTAGTGTAATGCTTTCCTGCAGTATAACCTGAAATAATCAGATCGTTGTCAGATATATTCCATACACGTGTGCGTTGGGGGGAACTTATTGGCCTACACTTCTATAGATTTGTTTCAGAAGTTACTAATGGAGCATTATTTATAGTATCTAGGCCTCCGGCCCATACTACAACATACACTGACATAACATATTATAATAAGTGAAAATAGCGTGACAATACTATACAAGCTCATACAAATTATGATATAACACTGAAATAAGTTGCCTAATATGAATGTGGGACTTTTGACTCCTATAAAGCAGTTAACTTTTGGAGATATATTTTCCGACTGTTTTATTCCTTCTTTATTCCTAAAGCTATTGTAACCTGCGATCATTCGAAGCTGACGACACTATATAAGTATAACGTATATATATATATATATATATATTAACGTTGAATATCACTATCGTATTAAACTGATACTAATATAGATACAAAGTTAGTAGATCAATAAAACACAATGTTCGTTTGCTATATGACCTAGGATCTTCACTAAGTAAGGTACATTTGTATAAGACGTGCTGGTTCATTGTTATTAGTCTCTTAAAAGGGTATATGCTCTTCAGTGAGACGGGCTCGCTAATTGAGGTATATGTCCTACAAACATCTCATAGTTGGGTATGACAAGGCTAGCTGATTGTAATATATGGGGTATATACCCTACAAACATATCTTAATTGGGTATGAGACGGGCTCGCTGATTGTTAAAGTTTGGGTATATGTCCTGCAAACATATCTTAGTTGGGTATGGGACGGGTCGCTGCTTGTTATATTTGGGCTATATACCCTACAAATATCGCTTAGTTGGGTATGAGATGGGCTTGCTGATTATTACAGTTGGGGTATTTGTCAAACAAACATCTCTTAGTTGGGTATGAGACGGGCTCGCCGATTGTTATATTTGGGATGAATACCCTACAAACATCTTTTAGTTGGGTATAAGGAGAGCTCGGCGATTGTAACATTGGGGGTATGTAACCTACAGTCATATCTATGTTGTGTATGACACGGGTTCGCTGATTGTTATATTTGGGGTATATATCCTACACATATATCTTAGTTAGATATGAGACGGGCTCACTGATTGTAATATTTGGCGTGTATACCCTACAAACATATCTTACTTAGGTATAAGACGGGACGCTGATTGTTATATTTGGGATATATACACTACAATCCTCTCTTAGTTGGATATGAGGAGGGTTCGCTGATTGTTATATTTGGTGTTTATATCCTACAAACATTTATTAGAGGGTATGAGACGGGTTCACTGATTGTTGTATTTGGGGTATATGTCTTACAAACATCTTTTAGTAGGGTATTAGACGTGCTCGGTGATTGTAGTAGTTGGGTATATGTCCTTATATATATACTTTTTATATTTGGGCATATACTCTACAACAATCACTTTGTTGGGTATGATACGGGTTTGCTGATTGTTATATTTGGGGTATATACACTACAATCATATCTTAGTTAGGCATGAGACGGGCTCGCTGATGGCTATATTTGGGGTATATACACTACAATCATATCTTAGTTAGGCATGAGACGGGCTCGCTGATGGTTATATTTGGGGTATATTACCTACACACATCTGTTAGTAGGGTATGGGACGGGCCCGCCGATTGCTATATTTGGGATGAATACCCTAAAATCTTCTCTTAATTGGGTATGAGACGTGTTAGCTGTTTGTTATATCTGTGATATATACCCTACAAACATCTCTTAGTAGGGTATGAGGCGGGCTCGCTGATTGTTATAGGTGGGGTATATACCCAACAAACATCTCTTAGTTGACTCCCTGATTTTTATATTTGGGGTATATGTCCTTCAAACATCTCTTAGTTGGGTATGGGACGGGCTCGATGTTTTCAAAAGTCGTGTGTTGCAGATACGTCAAAATGCGTCTGTAGGTGGGAAAGGGATAAAAACATTAACCACACTCACTACGCAAACGAAGGAAAAAATGAAATATTTATCAAACCTTTATAAATGATATCCGATGTTGATGGACATACGTTTCTTCCCCATCTCACAAAAACAGCACCACTTCCTACAATTTGAGAATCACGTGAAGAAATAAACAAACATCCGCGGATTTGATATGTTTACATGAATGAAAAGGTCCGCGGATTTGAGATGATTCTATGATTAAAAAGGTCTGCGGATTTGAGATGATTACATGATTAAAAAGATCCTCGGATTTGAGAGTCACGGGACAAAGTACCCCCCGGAAACAACTTAACGCTATGAATAAAGGGGCATTTTGATGAACTATTTCCCTACTGCCTTACTGCTATTGACTCTTCTACTCTCCTTCGTCTAATCCACTATCTTTTTTGACTATCCACCTCCCCCGATGTAACCGTCAGTGTATTTTTTTTGTGTTAATTGTGCCCTCAAAGTTAACAGGTATTTCTCAGAATCGTATATTCCTTAAAATGATACGATTTACCACTCGAAAAGTAGTACCGATCTTTTAAACGCTTATCTCAATACAGAAATAATTCTACTAAGCAGATACGCGCAAGCAATTGTATATATAGTATAATTTCAGTGCTAATTAGCAGCTGAAAATAATATTAAAATATTTAATAATAATTTGATGGCTCAGTTCGAAACAGTTGTTACGGTTTCGTGTGAAGACATGCAGTTACAACTGTTCAAGTCTAAACAGATGTGTAAATACCATATTAAGGACTACTAAAGGATAAGGATATCAGTAATAGTGTGTATGACCGCCTTAACAAATTACCCTGTGTAAACTGTAACCCTTTGTTTCCTCTAGTAAAATAGTAAGTAATATTTCTTCTGAAAAAGTAGATTTGTTTGAGATATTTTAACAGCATGTTTTCCCACTTGCAGATGCATTTGCTGCAGACAACTTTTGAAAGCATTGTGTCAAAAGGAGACATGAATAGCAATATCTCATTTTGCCACAATATTTTGTTTTATACTATTCTGAACTATTCAGAAAAATAAACCGGAGATATCAACCTTTATCCACATACAGACCAATTATGTGGCCTCTGCAGGAGATGACTTTTGGAAATATTGTGGCAAATGAAGAAATTGCGCGGTATATTTATATTCTACGGATAATTTGATGCATCAAAAAGGGAGAAATGTCAAAACTTCTTGAAACCCCTTTTCGAATTCCAAAATAATTTGATTTGATTCAAGCCATATTGATTGGTTGTAAACCATGATAGCCAGGTGGCATCAGAAAATCGGGAAAATGACAAAACTTTTAAATTACATTCTTATGAAAGTGCTTGTCTGATGTCAAGATAAATCGATAGAAGTGTTCGCTTAGTGACCCTTTACACAATTGATTCATGTTTTGCATAATATTTCAATAAGTTTCAACATAAACTAAATATCGCCTTGTATTTTGCCACAACACCTATATTTGCTAGCTCAGTCAGTAGTGATTCGGGCTGTAAATTCAGGGGTTTGAGGTCGAATCCAAGCTTGGCCAACATTATTTCGGACAATTGACAAAGACAATGCTACACCGCACCATTTGTCTTCCACCAATGGAATTACGGTCTATGTGGAAACGTAGCTATTGCCTTGGAATAGCCAGGAAATATGGGTAGATGAAGTGGCAGCTGTGAATTGACTAAATATTGCTGAAAAGAGCGTTAAGACCCAAATAATCAAACCTGTATGTTTACATCTCCAATACACCCATCAGTACTTTCAGTGCATTGATTTTTATGGTGTTTAACACCAATTTTTACAATGTTTCAGTTATATATCGGTGTTCCATGACTAAGTTGCCGAGCCCCGGTAGCTCAGTCGGTAGCGACGCGGGCTGTCAATACAGGGGTTGTGAGTTCGAATCCCGGCTCGGCTAACTTCTTTCCGAGGATTGACAAAGGGTCAATGCGACATACGTCATTCCTCTTCCACCAATGGGCTAAGTCTATGTGGAAAAGCAGCCAGTTGCTTGGGAAGATTGTTGTGTGGAGTACTGGTGTGAGAAAACCAGGAAATGCGTGAGTAGGTAAACTGGCCGCCGTGATATAACTGACAAATTGTTAAAAACGGCGTTAAACCCCAATCAATCAATCAATCCATGACTATGTTAAGTTAACAGTATTACTGGTCCATTTATCCTGACACCAGCGAGTCAGTCGAAATGCTAACACCACAATTAAGAGCATCAGGGAGCGAGAGCAAATACCATCATATTTGAAAGTCTTTTTTTGACACGACCGGGGATCGAACCCGCGACCTCTCGCTTCCGAGTCAGACATTCTACAACTACACCGGCGGAGTGGTGGGTAAATATTAATGTACTACTAGAGACGTGATAAAGAATATACCTTGTACAAGTCTGGTGTTTTCGGCCGTTAACTGTGTGATTTTGGTTTCCATGTCTACAATGAAAGTATAGCAATAGATGGATTAACGTTTTTCCCCATTTAGAAAGTTTTTTAGCGTTCTCCGACATTTACAAAATAATATCATCTAGAATATTGGACAGGCATGGACTGTGTTCATGCTAACATCCTCATTGCTCATTTATTATCCTTTGTCGCATGCCAATTGTGTTAACAAATGTCACAACAAATTAGTTCGCTGATCGTCCATATAAATGTTTCGAAAGATCTAGATAGGTTACCTCCCCTGATATCACGTTATATTATATATAGGGATCGGTACAGGTTAACCAGTGCTTTCATTAAGCGGACGTGGACGTAATATACGTCCACAAATATCAAAAAAACGTCCGAAAATTGAGCACTGGACGTTTATTATACGTCCAGAAATTCCCCAAAACGTCCGTAAATTTACACATGGACGTTTTCAGAATAACCCTAAATAAAGTATAAAGGGTGAAAGTGCAGAGGTGAACATGTAAAAAATCGATAATTGTCAAAGCACGAGTACACGCTTACCCGAGTTCTTATCGTGTAAAGACATCACCTTGACGACCTCTGTTTGTAGGGTAGTTTAACTTGATTACGCTAATTGGATTAAAAGTTTGCCTAATCCGACGACGGTCTTTCTTTCAAATTACGTTAATTAATTAATTAGGTCGGACGTTTTCTTTATCTTTTAAAAATATTTGATGACGAGAAATACCGATTATCACTTCGGTAACTATAAAATTCGGACGTTTTCTTTATCTGTTAAAAATATTTGTTGACGATTTATACCGATTATCACTTCGGAAACTATAAATTGGAAGTTATTTATATATTCTGTATGCATATAAACTACTGTGAAAATATGCAGCCTCGTTCCTAATGGATTCCTCCCCGAATAATGAATTTGATTGGTCAGAATTGAAATAATAAAAACGTCATCAATCTGAAGAGGTATTTTCCGAGATTCCAAAATGGCGGATGTCAAATAATTTTTTGCCGAGAATTTTCGAAATTTCGACTCGGAAGCAGAATTTGAGGGCATTGAAAGTGCAGATTTGATAGATATTAGTAAGACGACTTTATGCTTCTCTGCCATATCTTGATAATGACATTTCCCGCGATTAACAGCTGAATTGTTCGCGAGAAATTAGCGAACCACTCATCCCCCTATTCGGCCTGGACTTTTTGTTGACATTGCCAGCAAAGCTTTACCGGTTGTCATCATTATTAAAATCCAATAAATAAACACTAAATTTTTTGTTTAAATAGATGTATATTTCAAACGACCCTTTGCTTTGTCATAGTTATTAAAATCAAATAAATAAACTTTTTTTTTTTAAATAGATGTGTAACCAAAACGTCCCAGTTATGACACACGTATCAATGACATAAGAAATATAATTTCTCCTTTAAGTCGTCGTCCCCCCCCCCCCCCCCCCCCCCCCCCCCCCCCCACCTCATTTCTACCTAAATCAAAATACGACAAATACAAAACTTCCAGAATTCTGACAAAAATTCCTAAAATTTTGACCAGGAATTTCAAAATTCCTGGAATTGGCCCTTAATGAAAGCACTGAGTTAACCAAAACGATTCTGCCCGTAAGATTTTCCGAGACTTTAGACGAGACTTTCCATACCCAGTGTGTAACACCGCTAGCGTATCTAAACGTAAGCGCTCATCATACACGAAAACTTAATCCAATTGGTTTAATCCAATTATTGTTAGTTGTTCTAAACATGTTATTTTGTTGGCATAATTTTTCAAAAATTTAACTTTCTTTGCAACAAAAAATCCAAATCATTTGTGGTTTGACATTTTTTACAATTTAAAATAAATACAAACGTTGAATGAAACGTAATGTTTGACTGCCTGCAGCACGTCTAATCAAACCAGGAAGAGGTTAACCTCTACCCGTTGCTATATAGGTATGTTCAACGAGGAACCAAAGATATTGTCGAGCATTATCCTATTTCTATAACAATATTTCTTTTAGTGCATATCCATAGTGCATACGTTAAGTTTTGGTCAATCAGTTCGGCGATCTTCTGCATGCATATTTCAAAAGGCTATGGCAACTGAGGATAGAAGCCGTTCGTACATCATCCTAGCTTTGTCAATTGTTGTTGGCTTTATTTTTAATCATTATAATTGGATTACATGTAAATCGTTGTCATTAATTACATCTGGTTTGTGAGCTGGTATTCGGGTTTGTGTGATTTGGACCACGAACACAGTACTCGCGTGCCGTATGAACTGGTGTTACAGCAAAGCGCTCGGGTAATGCTAGTTTTTATATTAGCACACTTGGTTGTCAAGCAATGTCACGAGCACAGTACTCGCGCGCCGTAGGAACTGATGTTTCCGCAAAGTGGTCGACTAATGATAGTTTATATACTAGCACACTTGGTTGTCGATTAAGGCATGCTGTCCTATACAATCACTGAAAGAGTTCATTGACCTTTATCTTTCTTTAACCATATTCTTATCTCTTCGTATGCGTCCTATTATTATGTTTATAATTTTCTGTTGACGTGGTAAAGAATCCTGGTCTCAATCCAGAAGGTCAGATAAACCCTTTCCCATATACAATAATTATACTGTAGACGACTTTAAAAATATTTTTGTAAAATCATAGAAAACCACAATGTATGATAGTGTTATTTTTTAATAGAGTTGTAAACATTGTGGCAAAAGATGAAATTGCTCATTATTGGCAATTTCTCCTTTTGCCACAATGTTTTCAGAATGTCTTCTCCTACAAATGTGTAAAAATGCGTATTTAAATGGGAAAGGGTTAATCAAAGAGGGAGTATCACAGTTATGCATTTGAATATTCGTAGCATTCGTAAAAAGATAAGATATATCTTAGATCACATATTTGACTTTGGCATTATGTGCTTTACAGGTACCAAACAGTCAATCCTGAGTTCATAAATTGAATTAGTAGAAGTACCTGAATATCAGCATGAATCGGTACCAAGAAATGTCTCAAAAGATTAGATAAACAATCAAGGTATAAGCTTATATATGTATCAAAACATTTTCATATTTAAGAATGCAAAAATATATACATACATTGTAAACATCTACTTGTCCGGGCAAATTAAAAAAAATAATCCATATTTCAACCTTCTATCAAGACCATAGTTAAAACATAGAACATTTACAACATTCTTGCTTGCTTACCCTATAACACAAACAAACGATGATCTATGGCAAACATATAAGAAGTAAACCGTAATGATTTTGCTGACTCACCCTAACGGTGTTTAAGTACTCGCAGTACTTTCCTTTAGGGAAAGAAGCAATAACCTGTAGAAATTAAAGGAATTCACAAATAGGACAGCAGGATTTGTATGTCATGAATGAAACACATAAGATCGAAGTTGACTACAAGTGGCGCTTAAAAATAAATGACATATTTAAAAGATTACAACATGGTTACAGAAATAACAGAAAACAACATGAGATGTTTAAGGTACAAAATTTAGACCGGTTGATGGACGACCAGCCAACCATGATTCCAGATTTCCCGTCATTACACATCTGTGCCATTACCCTGAACAACATTCTTTAAAAGCAATTGGCTGCCTTTTCACATAGAATATTTAGCGAACTGATGAGAAGACAATGTATTATATTCAGTTTGTTTTCACTAGCAAGACCGAATATTGGCAGAGAAGAGATTTGAACTCCAAAATACCTGAATTGAAAACTATCTACCCTCCAGACTAAGCTGCAGAGAGAAATTATAACAACTATTACTAGGTTGAAAACACTATCTAGCAAGCCCCAAAGAGTATCCCAATCAATTTGAAAATGAGAAGGATTCGTACTGATGATGGAAAACTGATTTCTAAGTATTTGCAAATCTGTGCCATCACGGTAAAGCTTTTGCATATTTCTGTGACTAATTTGCGAAAAATGCTGATCAAGACCAAAACTGCGAGAGTTGAATAAAGTAGAGATATCAACGGCTAACCGGTTAACGGTTTGTTTCAATAACGACGTCTAGTCTGATTTATAGCTAGTTAAAACAACAGCAAGAACACGGAATAAAGTAAACATTGATAATATCCGATTAACCGATCGGAAGATCAAACGATTACCCGGTTATTAATATCGGTAACCGTTGACATCCCTAGTTCACTATAAGTATATGTATATATACTTATATAGTATTCGCAAATCCTTTATATTGTATTCATGGAGAGGATTTCGTTTGTAATCTCACCTCTCATCTGGTTCGTTACGTTATTCTGTAAACCAGCAAATGCCAACTTCATATTCACTAGTTCCGTCTCCAAGTCCGTCTCGAGCACAAAACGTTTGTCACCACCCGAGTGTTGAGCCAGGCTGCTTTCGATCAACACAAATCCTGCCAAAACAACGAGAGCCAATTTAAACATATTGCGTCTAGTATGTGACAACTTGAATGTTTGGTGTAATAAGTGTGTCCCAGTTACGGTTCTTATCAGTCTATATCACAGACGGGGTCACGTGTGATGAGTCAATTTAGGTGCCGTGACTATTCCGTGTGGGACATGTTGAGTTTCTTCAATCACTTGTTTTGATGTCATTTTCAGACTATGTTGATTCAAGTTGAATACACAGACAGACAAACGACTGAATCATGCTGACTAGCTTGAATTCAAAATTACGATTAGTATCTGTCTGTGTTTCTAAAGGGGTCAATTCTGCTGCGTTCATTCAGGTGCTCTGGCTACTTTTTCACGTGGGACAGATTTTATTCTTTTTAACCAATCTCTGGTTTCGATGTAATTTTCAGACATTGTTAATTCAATTTGAACACACAGACAGACAAATTGCATATCTATATTAGCATAAATCATATCCACTAACTTGACATCAAAAGTATTGTCATACAATTAATTTGTTTAATTAGGTTGTTACGCCGTTTTCAACATTATTACAGTTATATCACGGCGACAGTTCACTTAGTCATGGTTCCCGGGTAAACAAACCAGTACTAGGTTAGGGAATGTGACTTGTCCAAGGACACTCCACTCGGGGACGAACCCGGGACTCCTGGTTCCAAAACCCGACGCTTACCACTCGGCCACGGCGGATTCCCTAGGGCCATTTTAAGGTTAACTTCTAAATATCCATTTTGTCGTGTCTTAATTTTCAATACTTACGTGTTTCCTTTGTTGTTTTCAACCTAACCTGCTTCCCTCTTTTCTGCCGACATTATCCCGTTCTACGCCTTTCTTTATCCCAGATCCAGACGATTAATAGGCGCCTCTGCAATAGACGAACTTTGGAAAACAATATGCTTATTTTGAGCAATTTCTCCTTTTCTTACAAAGTTTTCAAACTGTTTCTTGAAATTAAACTGTACAAATAGAAGTTCCTACATCATTTTCATTATTTTTTCTGATCAGACAACTAGAATATACCATATTAAGTAGATATAAACGATTAAACTTGACAGCGTAAGGTCATATAATATGACCTTGACCATTGAAGCTAGGGGATGAATGCGGGTTAAACACATAACCCAATCTCTGAAGACCTTCTGTTTCCACGAGTTTAAGTCCATACAAAACATGTTGTTTTTTGTTATCATAAAGCAAATAAATAAACATAATGGTAGCCATGTAGCTCTCTTTTGTAATATGATTGAATTTTACTTACGTTTGAATATAGCGTTTGTAATACTCCCTTTGAATCACATGTACCCTATAAATTGATGATGGTTTGCATGTGCATTCGGTATGTATTTAAATATAACGTCATCATGCTAGCAGTAGTTTAAGAGCTACCGCCTCAGTGGTTTCATGGTAGAGCGTCAACTTCGGGTGCGGGAGGTCTCAGGTACGATCCCTGGCCGGGTCATACCAAATACTTTAAACATGGTAGTAATGGCTGCCCCCCTTGGCGATCTGGGTTACCGTATTAACATTTCGGCTGACTGACTCGTGACAGGATATATGCACCAGTAGTACTAGTATTTAACCCAGGAATGCCGAAAGTTGTTGAACGTTGCATAAAACATCAAACAATCAATATATCAACATTAACATCTATCTATCCTGTTTCAATGAAACGATTTGTCATTCTCTTTACAGAAACAGCGTGAACACAATCTTCTTCTCATCTTATTTTGTACACATGTTTTTATTTAGATAACTTGCTTAAGCAAGAAATAGTAAATGAGTAAATGTACAACAGATAATATATCCTTTGCGCAAGGAATTAAATCTGTTGAAACTAAATTCTCTTTCCGAAAGATTAAGAGGCTTTGCTTTAATTAATAGTAAGTGGAATGCCTCGGGTGCGGGAGGGCTCGATCCCCGGTCGGGTCATACCAAAACCTTTGGCAATAGTAGTAATGGCTGCTCTCCTTGGGGCTGAGGGTTGCGGGGGTTAGCATTACAACTGGATGTTGTCAGGATAGATAGACCAGTAGTACTGGTAACTTACCCAGGAAAAACCTTGATATAACTTAAAACTGTTGAAAGCGGCGTAAAACACCAAACAATCAAACAATCAAACAAATATTAAGTATGAAGTAATCAACAAAAATTGTTTTCACCAGCTGCAGATTTTATTGATGTCGGAGATGGTTAAGCAATAACCCCCTTTTCAGAAGCAAGCCGAAAGCATCTACTCTGTGTCGGATGAAGCCGTGCGAATAAAGGGTTTTTAATTTAGCTTGATCCTTTAGCGGACAGAATAAATTTCGACGCTACCACAGTTGTCAAAGTTCGATATATAAAATTGTATGAAAATGATAATTTGCGCATGATAATTCAATCAATGTCTCTATTCTCAACAAGAATCAAAACTGATCGTCATACAGATGGGCATTCTGCTTATGAAATTCAAAGCGTGGTATAGATAGATAAGCACGTATAAAAAGGGGGCAAACTGCTTTATTGTAAAAATTTATTTATTTCTACAACGCCTTTCATTATATCGGAATTTGTATAAATACCCCTTAGGACATTAAGTTTGTAAGTGTCTATAAACGAAATATATTGAACAATGGATTCAATAGGTGTATTCGGTCGATAAAACATCCAAACTTACAAAACAGGAATATTTAAGTGGTACGTGTTACTAAAAATAGACCGCAAAATATCTGGTTTATAAAACGGACGCAGTGGACCCAGACCGATTTAACAATACACAAAATATTATTTAAATCATCAATTTTGTTTTGTTCTGCCTAAGTGTAAACAAAAACACGTGTACGCTTATTAAGATTGGATTTTATTAATTAATCGAGGGTTGAAATGATGCAGTGTTTGTTTACTTAAAATTGACCAGACCACTTTAACTATTCGTACGTAAATATTACAGGGTTGGTTGCTCAATTGATTTCAATGCACTCGCCACCAGTTATTTTAATCTTAAGCTACTAAAATAGCTCTATAGTTCATTCCATGTTTAAACGAAAGTTGTGTACGGTCATCGAGTTATGCTTTTATAATCGACGGAGTATTAAATGACTGCATGTGTTGTGTTGTTCTAGGAGTTGATATCATATTTGGATAGTGCCCTTTTAAAAACAACGGACTAACCATGGGTAATTTGATCACGCGAATCACGGACTGCCAGCGGCGGATGAAGACGATGTTTGAGGTATTCGACGGAGCCACGCCCCGAGTGTTGATCCTCGGGCTTGATGGGGCAGGTAAGTGTCGCTTTGGTTGTAGGTACTTTTGATAGGGGTTTTACGCCGTTTGCAACAATTTCTCAGTCATATCACGGCGGTTAGTTGACCTACACATGGTGTACACTATGTGGCTTCTGGCTTTCTCACACCAGTACTCCACACAACATACTTTCCAAGCAACTGGCTGCTTTTCCACATAGACTATTAGCCCATTCGTGGAAGACGAATGACGCTTGTCGCAATGACTTTTGTCAAACGTCGGAAAGATTGTTGTAGGTACACGTCGCTCTCAACATTCATATTGATGACTTAATAAAACAAAACTTTCCAACATAAACACTATTTCTGGTGACCGAGCCCCTGTAGCTCAGTCGGTAGCGACGCGGGCTGTCAATCCAGGGGTTGTTAGTTCGAATTCGGGCTCGGCCAACTTTCCTTCCGAGGATTGACAAAAGTCAATGCGACATGCGTCATTCTTCTTCAACCAATGGATAAGTCTATGTGGAAAAGCAGCCAGTTGCTTGGGAAGATTGTTGTGTGGAGTACTGGTGTGAGAAAACCAGGAAATGCATGAGAAGGTGAAATGGTCGCCGTGATATAACTGAGAAATTGTTAAAAACGGCGTTAAACCTCAATCAATCAATCAATCAATCAATCTATTTCTGGTGCCCCTGTAGCAGACAACATTTCAGAATATTGTGGCAAAAGGAGATATTGCTCATAATGAGCGATATCTCCTTTTGACAATATGTTTTCGACTCTATCCAACAATAATGCCAAGTTATTTTCAAAGTCGTCTGCTGCTGATTTGTTGTTATGTGGGAAAAGAGGTTAACGCAAAAGGATGCTACTACTTGTTGTTACACGATGTAATTACAACAGTCTCGCCCACACAAGCATGTATTCCAGAGAAACATGTACTTATTGCACGTCGTCTGGTGGTCTAGTGGTCAACACGCTGGACTGCCAATCCAGAATAATTCTGGGGTTCAAATCCCGGTCCAGGTTCTGTATATTTATGAGGTGCGTTAAGTGTAAATCACTCAACTAGAGGTCAAGTACTGGTTCTTTCCTGCTAAAAGTGCCTCGTCTCTTACGGTGTTATACACTGAGCATGTTAAAAAATCAAGCCGGGGATATCTCAGAAAGATCTAAGGTATCGCACCGGACTCCTTTGTATCTAACTCTGTCTTTTCAACGTATATGCACCTTTTAGATGATTGTGCATTTATAGAGAGTTTCCGAGCTTTTTGATTAGATGTTTTCAAAGTCTGCTGCAGTTTTTTGGTATGTGGGAAAAGGGAGGGTTAAATTGACATTAAACGTTCCCACCTTCAGACGCATTTTGACGTATCTTCAACATAAGATTTTTTTAAAACAGTAAAATATATGGAATCCGTCTTTAAATGAAAGAATAACTAATGCATAAAGTTAAAAACATTGCGGAAAAATGAAACAAATGCTCATTATCAGCAGTTTCTTCTTTTGCCACACAGGAATCCGCTGTGGTCCAGTGGTTAGAGTCTGGGATTTCGAAACCGGGTATCCCGGGTTCGATCCCCAGTCGCGGCACTACGGTCATGGTGGAGTGCCCTTGGGCAAGGCACATTTTCTAGCCTAGTACTGGTTTGTTTACCCATGGATCATCAATAAGTGAACTGTCGCCGTGATATAACTGAAATAATGTTGAAAGCGGCGTAAAACTCCAATAAATAAATTCTTTTGCCACAATGTTTTCAATAGTGGTATGCTGTGAGGCGTCAGATGGCTTCTGTAAGTAGGAAAAGTGGTAAAATAATGTCACTGTTAAAGACATTAAACGTATTAAACCATTTCCCATCTGCATACGCATTTTGACGCTCACATGCAGTAGGAGTTTTATGAAACAATCTTGGTACTTCACGGTCGTGAATCCGATCCGCACTTTGTAAAGCTCTAGATAAGGGGCGTTTTGCATGTTCTAAAATCCTTATTTGATCCTTTAACCCTATGTTGCGGGTACTCAAAGGACGTCTCATTTGAGTGAACTAGGCGTGAAATGTCAACTTTAACAAAGCAGAATGGGAAGAGGAACTTGGATACTTCTCGATATGTTCTTTTAAGATTTTTAATTGCAATGTGTCTGTGAATTATGCTGAAGAAAGTGATTTTGTTAATGCCTCCATTATCGAATTTTATTTATACCACGGTCTGATTTCACAACATCAATACCTTCTTAATTTATAACTAATCTTTACGGTGTTTTGATATTTAAATCCATTTCCTAATCATGTCTTATTATTAACATACTTTTAATTTTGACCTCTTCCGTTTTGGGGTAGTATCAGGTTGTCCAATACATTGTGATTGACCCGATACAATGTTTAGTTACCGATGTTGACCAAGGGTTACGCATCGATTAATCTAGTTTAACCCATATTCCTATAATAAACTATTCTTTTGTCCAAGAAGTTGTGGCTGTACACGATACCGTGTCAAGTCACCGTTGATGACCAATGTTTACGCATCGATTAATCTACGATTACCCGTTTTACTATAATAAACTTCTCTTTTGTCCAAAATTTTGTGGTTGTACACGATACCGTGTCAAGTCACCGTTGATGACCCATGTTTACGCATCGATTAATCTACGATTACCCGTTTTACTATAATAAACTTCTCTTTTGTCCAAAAATTTGTGGTTGTATACGATACCATGTCAAGTCACCGATGATGACCAAGGGTTACGCATCGACTAATCGAGGTTAACCCATATTCTTATAATAAACTTTTCTTTTGTCCAAGAAGTTGTGATTGTACACGATACCATGTCAAGTCACCGATGATGACCGAGGGTTACGCATCGATTAATATACAATTACCCGTTTTACTATAATAAACTTTTCTTACGTCCAAGAAGTTGTGATTGTACCCGATACAATGTCAGGTTACCGATGATGACCAAGGGTTACGCATCGATTAATCTACGATTACCCATATTCCTATAATAAACTATTCTATTGTCCGATTGAGATGACAGAGGTCACCATTTAGTTAAATACCTTTCCTAAACACTGCAAACAAACCGTAACAAAGTGTTATTTCAGGAAGTCAATATTTCGGAGAGATTAACTCGCTCTTTTCAATAACCGGATTAAGCCCAATCGACTGGATATTTCAAAGGGTTAAATTGATTGATTGTTTGGTATTTCACGCCGCTTTCAACAATGCACCACTTATAGTACGGCGTTTCCTGTATGAGTTATCAGTATTACTGGTCCATTTATCCTGACACCAGCCAATAATGCTAACCCCGCAAACCTGAGCGCTTAAGAGAGGGCAGCAATTACTACCATGTTTTTATTCGTTTTGTATCACCCGTCGGAAGATCGAACCCGCGACCTCCCGCGCCCGAGGCAGAAACTCTATCACTACACCACCCATGTGGTTTCAAAGGGTAAAAGATAACACAAACTTGATAAAGAGTATAAAGCGACGTTGGATTATTGCAAGCTGCAATGTCACAATTCCTCGATCTAAAAATATATTTTTCAATGAAAATACTTGAAATACAAGTAGTAAACCCTTTCTCAGATACAACTAGTTTACTGCTGACGTCTTTGAAAACATTTATACGATATTATTGAAAAATTCTATAAATGAATGTATAAGTATTGAATAAAGTTAAATAATGAGCAATTTCTCCTTTTTTTCCTCAATGTTTCAAAAGTCGTTTGCCGCAGAGGTGTCAGAAAGCGTTTTTAAGTTGGAGATAGTTAAGCTGGTTTTAAGGATATCGCATTGTCGACCAGTTTAGACCCGCACGTTCATGCATTCTGAACTGAATCCGCGATGTTTGCAAATAAGTCCACAGAAAGATAATGAATAAAAGGGATTATACATGTATCTCTAGATCAGACAGCATGGATGTACAGTTATCAACAATTTACAATCGTAACGATCGTACACAAAGATTATCAACATTCACCATTAGTAACGAATACACTTAGGTTATTAGCATTCAACATTAGTAACGAATACATAAAGGTTATCAACATTCAACATAGGTAACGAATACACAAAGGTTATCAACATTCAACATAGGTAACGAATACACAAAGGTTATCAACATTCAACATAGGTAACGAATACACTAAGGTTATCAACATTCACCATTAGTAACGATTTACACAAAAGTTATTAATATTCAACATGAGTAATGAATACACAAAGGTTATTAACATTCAACATAAGTAACGAATACACAAAGGTTATTAATAGTCAACATAAGTAACGAATACGCAAATGTTATCAACATTCAACATAAGTAACGAATATACTAAGGTTATTAACAGTTAATATTAATAACGAATACGCAAAGGTTATTAACATTCAACATAAGTAACGAATACACAAAGGTTATTAATATTCAACATAAGTAAAGAATGCACAAAGGTTATTAACATTCAACATAAGTAACGAATACATAAAGGTTATTAACATTCAACATAAGTAACGAATACACAAAGGTTATTAATATTCAACATAAGTAAAGAATACACAAAGGTTATTAACAGTCAACATAAGTAACGAATACATAAAGGTTATTAATATCCAACATAAGTAACGAATACGCAAAGGTTATTAACATTCAACATAAGTAACGAATACACAAAGGTTATTAATATTCAACATAAGTAACGAATACATAAAGGTTATTAATATTCAACATAAGTAAAGAATACACAAAGGTTATTAACATTCAACATAAGTAACGAATACATAAAGGTTATTAATATTCAACATAAGTAACGAATACGCAAAGGTTATTAACATTCAACATAAGTAACGAATACACAAAGGTTATTAATATTCAACATAAGTAACGAATACATAAAGGTTATTAATATTCAACATAAGTAAAGAATACACAAAGGTTATTAACATTCAACATAAGTAACGAATACTCAAAGGTTATTAACATTCAACATTAGTAACGAATACACAAAGGTTATCAACATTCAACATTAGTAACGAATACATAAAGGTTATCAACATTCACCATTAGTAACGAATACTCAAAGGTTATTAACATTCAACATTAATAACGAATACTCAAAGGTTATTAACATTCAACATTAATAACGAATACACAAAGGTTATTAATATTCAACATAAGTAACGAATACGCAAAGGTTATTAACATTCAGCATTAGTAACGAATACATAAAGGTTATCAACATTCAACATTAGTAACGAATACACAAAGGTTATCAACATACAACTTTAGTAACGAATACACTAAGGTTATTAACTTTCAATATAAGTAACGAATACACTAATATTGTCAACATTCAACTTTAGTAACATATACTCAAAGGTTATTAACATTCAACATTAGTAACGAATACACAAAGGTTATCAACATTCAACATTAGTAACGAATACATAAAGGTTATTAATATTCAACATAAGTAACGAATACATAAAGGGTATCAACATTCACCATTAGTAACGAATACTCAAAGGTTATTAACATTCAACATTAGTAACGAATACACAAAGGTTATCAACATTCAATATAAGTAACGAATACACTAATATTGTCAACATTCAACTTTAGTAACGAATACTCAAAGGTTATTAACATTCAACATTAGTAACGAATACATAAAGGTTATTAACATTCACCATTAGTAACGAATACTCAAAGGTTATTAACATTCAACATTAGTAACGAATACACAAAGGTTATCAATATTCAATATTAATAATGAATACACTAAGGTTATCAACATTCAACATTAATAACGAATACATAAAGGTTACCAACATTCACCATTAGTAACGAATACACAAAGGTTATTAACATTCAACATTAGTAACGAATACACAAAGGTTATCAACATTCAACATTAGTAACGAATACACAAAGGTTATCAACATTCAACATTAATAATGAATACATTAAGGTTATCAACATTAAACATTAATAACGAATACACAAAGGTTAACAACATTCAACATACGTAACGAATACACTTAGGTTATTTTTCCTTAGACAGAGTTTAATTGAACAGTGGTACCTGTGTATAAAGGGTTTGTTCCCCGAACGCCTACTGGATTTAAATACCTGGTCAAATTTTGGGATTTATGGGACCTTTTAAAGGTGGAATTATTAGTGATAGATTTAATGAATGTGGACTTAATTAAGTATTTTTTCATGTGATTATAAGTATGATAAGTGCATGATCAGAATGTTAGTTTATTAACAAAGATAATATTAAGTGTCGTTTAATCACTCATAAATTTAAGACAATTGAGAAAGATCCGATCAATCTGATAGAAACGTATTGTTGAAAAAGGGCCAATGCATGTTAAAAGCAAAGGCTTCTTTCCCCACAACATTTTCAAGAGGTACACTATCTAAAGAGGAAACATGATAAAGTGTTTATTCGGTAGGCATGAGTTTGATTCTCGTCTGCATTTATAAGTGTTTTCTTGTGATTGGGTAATAGATTTTCCATTTCCAATTCAAGTAGGACCCATACTAATTATATGCATCGCTTAGAAACATTATTCACAATCTGCCTGGCGACAACGTTGACCAGGTCAGCTGGGTGGTTATGGTTCTGTCTTCCAAAGCAGGTTGGTATGTTGTTGAATGTTGAAAAAGAAGCAGCGCAACCGGGTTTAATACATTTCCAGAATACTTTGACATATCCTCTACGATTTACTCTGTAGAAGAATCCATCTAGTGCCAAGTTATGGCTTCGCATTCTGATGAATTTAACATTAAGCTGATTTTGGCCATTTTTGAATATGAGAAATAGTTTCCACATCTTCATAATTGCCCTTAAAACCAGAAGATTATGACAGTTTGAATTGCATTTATAACTATTAAAATGCCTTAACTTAAATAGAGAAAAGGATTATGATAAACATTGAATGACAATTTGATTATTACAAAATAATCACGGATTAATTTAAGATATATGTAGTTCCCTATATGGTAAAGATGTTTAAAAGTGTTCTTTTATGAATATCATAAATTTATAATAAAGTTTTTCAATGTCATTTACATAATATATATATAATTTACCCTTAACAATGCCCCCTAATCCCCTAATACATTTTAAGTCGAGTAGGCGTTCGGGGAACACACCGTATAAAGACCACCAAAGAGAACACAACACTGTGGTCTTTGTTCACAGGGGTCTTTAATTGCAGGGTCATTTATGCAGAAAATGAGTAATTGTGAAACTAAAAGTGTGGTTGCTATAGACAGGGAATTGTTATACAAAGGTGATCTTTAGCACAGGTTTGACGGTAATCATAAACCTGATATGACGTATTTTACAAGATACAGACGCTTTATTATGCACTGCAGCAGACGACTTTTGAAAACATTATTGCAAAGGGAGAAATGGCCCCTTTTGCCACAATGTTTTCAACTATACATAACAATAACACGTACAATTATAGAGATTTCAAAATGTGTGCCTAGATGTTTTCAAAGTCGTCTGCTGCATATTTGATACGTGTGAGAAAGGTTAAGATAGTGTTAACTTTATCTAACTGTTCCTACACAAATACATTACATTTGGACATTTTGAAAAACGGTTTCAATATAGATTTGAAAACACTGCGGGAGATATTTACAAGAATGCATGCCGAACATTTGTCAAACGTCCATTGAATGAGAAAAAAGGGTTATCATTATTGTTCATGTCATTTCATGTTGCGTTTCAGGAAAGACAACCCTGATGTGCAGTGCTAAACTCGACGATTTTATTTATGCGAATAATCCCCCTCAAGGTGTTACCATTGAGCATATTACACCGAGACGTGGCGCCCCCTTACAGCTGTTTGATTTAACTGGTTCCAAGCTTAAGCGCCATTTGTGGCATGAATGGTTCCCAAAGACTGAAGGTAAATGACTTAAACAATTTAAAAGTGGTATGAGAACATGCACTAGAGGGTTAACATTTTACATGATATGTGCTGTTTGTTATAATTATCAATTTTAAACACAAAATAAAATATCAAATATCAATTGAAAATGAAAATGATAAAAATACGACACATGTATTTTTTATTGTTTGGTGTTTAACGCCATTTCAATTCTTTCAATTATACCACGGCGTGGACTTGGTATTGCAAAGGTGTCAATTGATTTATTTGATTTATTGTTTCGCGCCGTTTTTAACAAGTGTTTACTGATCACGGCGTTTCCTTGGTAAGTTTCCAGTACTTCTGGTCCATTCATCCTGACTCCAGTGAAACGTGAATCAGTCGTAATGCTAAACCAACCCCACAATCCTAAACCAACCCCACAATCCTAAACCAACCCCACAATCCTAAACCAACCCCACAATCCTAAACCAACCCCACAATCCTAAACCAACCCCACAATCCTAAACCAACCCCACAATCTTAAACCAACCCAACAATCCTAAACCAACCCCACAATCTTAAACCAACCCAACAATCCTAAACCAACCCAACACTCCTAAACCAACCCCACAATCTTAAACCAACCCCACAATCTTAAACCAACCCCACAATCTTAAACCAACCCCACAATCTTAAACCAACCCCACAATCTTAAACCAACCCCACAATCCTAAACCAACCCCACAATCCTAAACCAACCCCACAATCTTAAACCAACCCCACAATCTTAAACCAACCCCACAATCCTAAACCAACCCCACAATCATAAACCAACCCCACAATCCTAAACCAACCCCACAATCCTAAACCAACCCCACAATCCTAAACCAACCCCACAATCATAAACCAACCCCACAATCCTAAACCAACCCCACAATCTTAAACCAACCCCACAATCCTAAACCAACCCCACAATCCTAAACCAACCCCACAATCTTAAACCAACCCCACAATCCTAAACCAACCCCACAATCCTAAACCAACCCCACAATCTTAAACCAACCCCACAATCCTAAACCAACCCCACAATCCTAAACCAACCCCACAATCCTAAACCAACCCCACAATCTTAAACCAACCCCACAATCCTAAACCAACCCCACAATCCTAAACCAACCCCACAATCATAAACCAACCCCACAATCCTAAACCAACCCCACACTCCTAAACCAACCCCACAATCCTAAACCAACCCCACAATCCTAAACCAACCCCACACTCCTAAACCAACCCCACAATCCTAAACCAACCCCACACTCCTAAACCAACCCCACAATCCTAAACCAACCCCACACTCCTAAACCAATCCCACAATCCTAAACCAACCCCACAATCCTAAACCAACCCCACAATCCTAAACCAATCCCACAATCCTAAACCAACCCCACAATCCTAAACCAACCCCACACTCCTAAACCAACCCCACAATCCTAAACCAACCCCACAATCCTAAACCAACCCCACAATCCTAAACCAACCCCACAATCCTAAACCAATCCCACAATCCTAAACCAACCCCACAATCCTAAACCAACCCCACAATCCTAAACCAACCCCACAATCTTAAACCAACCCCACACTCTTAAGCACCAAGAAGGGAAAGCCATTACTACTAGTTGTATCTGTATCTGGTATGACGCGGTCTGGAATCGAACTCGCAATCTCCCGCACCCGAGGCGGACGCTCTTCCACATTACCACCGAGGCATTCGAATCTGGGGTAAAGAACGGAATAGATTATATATGGAGTTTACGTCTTTTGTTGATACACAATGGAGATAATTTTGGGAAAAGGATAAAACTGTAATCTTCGAACAATCCTTTTTATAATCACAATGTTTGGAAAATTCATCCCATAGTCACCTGTTTCATGGTTACCGAGCGCCGCTAGCTCAGTCAGAAGCGACGCGAGCTGTTAATCCAGGGGTGGCGAGCTCGAAACCAAGGCCGGCCAACATTCTTTCCGATGTTTGACAAAAGCTACTGTGACAAGCGTCATTCGTCTTCCACCTATTGTCTAACAGTCTATGTGGAAAAGGAGCCAGTTGCTTGACAAGTATGATGTGTGGAGTAGTTGTATGAGAAAGCCAGGAAACACATGAGTACGTGAACTGGCTGCCGTGATATGACTGAACGACTGTTGAAAACGACGTTGAAACCAATCATCAATCATCAATCAATCAAACAATCAATCAATCTGTTTCATTGAAATTATTAAAATTAATCTTCTTTTTTGTAGCCATTATCTACGTGGTTGACAGTGCGGATAGAGTTCGAATCGACGAGGCCAAGTTCGAGCTGCATGATCTTCTCAGCTCCAGTCGGCTCAGGAAAGTCCCCCTCATTGTTGCTGCCAGTAAACAGGATTTGCCAGGTAATGTTCTACATCCCTGAACCGCAGCTCTGGATAATACGAGGGTTTCCAATCCCAAAAATCCTTATCCAACCTTAAATCCTATGTTGTGGGTACTCAAAATGATTGTCTTAGCGAAACAAATTATCATGAGTACCCACAACATAGGGGTGAGTGAATATTGATGGGAAACGATCATGTTACTGCCTGTATCTAGTCCTCTGAAGTCTGAGCTGATTATCGATTGATTTGTCGAATCAATAAACAGATGACAGCGATAGGTCGATGAACCACGCCAGACGAAATGTCGCACAAAGCGAAGTCTCAAGAGATTTAATGCATGCGTACTTTCAACACAGACGTCATCGTCGTCCTGCAATTAGTTAGCCCTTTCCCTCATACGACAATTCTGCAGCAGACGACTTTGTACATATTTTGTCAAAAAATAGAAAATCTCTATAATTGAATGGATAACCTATGACTAAAAGTGGGAAACATTGTGGCAAAAGGAGAAATTGCTTGTTTTGAGCAATTTCTTCTTTTTTCACTATGTTTTCAAAAATCCGTCTGCTGCAGAGGCGTCAGAAAGAGTCTATATGAGGGAAAGGGTTATGGCATATTTATATGACATCGATTGCAAAATAAACTTTCAGCTTACATTAATCACGCTCGGTGTCGTAATCAGTACTTGCGCCGTTTGTGTGGAAACATCCCTAAGTCAGAACCCGCTCATCACCTTTCGTACGAGAGGCCGATGGTCTACCTCTGCGCCACTATCCTTAACTTAAATATAGAGTTTTAGTTGTATGGTCTAAACAATATCCGCTTTAGTCCCCGGTTTTCGCTGAAATATCATGTGCGACCATTCGGATGTCTTTAGCATGATGCAGTTCTGTTGTAGAGCGTCGTTTATATTTACGCATAGAATATAAAGTCAAAAACGGTTTTATTCTACATGTAAGAAAACATATAGAAACATATATATTTGGTTACTGTCTCATGATATAGCTATATAGCTGCAAAATGGCCTATAAGTTATATTGGTATATACAAGTATATATACATGTACATAGACGTAAAAAATGACCTCATCTGTCTAGCAATTGTGTTTTTGAGCAGAGTTACTTCATACCGCCTCGGTGGTGTAGTGGTCCGCCTCGGGGTTGGGAGCTCGCGGGTTTGATACCCGGCCTGGTCATACCAAAGTCTTTAAAATGATAGTAATTACTGTCCTTCTTTGCACTCTGGATTGTGGTGTTAGCATTACGACTGACTAGCTGGTGTCAGGATAAATGGACCAGTAGTACTGGAAAACTTACCCAGGATACGCCGTGATATAACTGAAAAATTGTCTAAAATGGCGTAAAACACCAACAAATAATTCTTCTTTCACAGTTCTAACAAAGGATCAGTGACAATAAAGCTTGGGCGAATTTGCTTTTCTTTGATCTAGATCAAATTTCACGGTCGCATAAATTATCATACGTCTTTACGATACGGAGTCATAGTTCTAGCACATTATGTTTGTTTTCTTCCATTCCTCATACAAAGGATAAGCATCACTGATCCAGTCAAAAGGTCAAGATCATAGTTGCACTCTTGTACCTTGTTTGTCGGCGGAATCCTGCATCCAATATACACAGTTTCAAGGGAGGTTGGGCGAGATTTGTTGTATGCGAGAAATGGTTAATTATATTTTTGTTTTATCTTCATAACGCAGAGTGTATGACAGAGGACGAGGTGGCTAAACAACTGGATCTACATTCCATCTCAAACCGTGACTGGTCTATCAAAGGAGTTAGTTCTAAGAAAAGTAAGGAAGTCATGCACGTGTTTGATGACGTAGTCGATAAGATAATAGCATTTAGACATTACAAAAGCAGCCTCACAGAAAAACAGTCTGAGAAAAAACATAGCATGGATAATAACGGAGACACAAAGAAGGGTGGTATTCCAGTGTTTACGAATATTGAAGAGACTGATGCGATGGAAGACGGAAAAATGCCATCACTGTTTGAGAACATCAATAACAAAACCATGGACAATAAACCTGAAACAGGAGATGAAAACACGGATTCTGGTCTATCATCCAGGGAATCCGTTATGTATGACGAAATGAATGAAAACCAAGATATTACTGATCATAGTGTTCAAGGAAGTCCTGATTCGGTTAAGGACGACGAATCTGTTAAGAGTATTGAGAAGCATTCAAATGAACATATTGTTCTAGGAAGACCTGATTCGGTTAAAGACGATGCCTCAGTTAAGAGTACTGAGAATAATTCAAATGAACATATTGTTCTAGGAAGACCTGATTCGTTTAAGGACGATGCTTCTGCTAAGAGTACTGAGAAGCATTCAAATGAACATATTGTTCAAGGAAGTTCTGATTCGGTAAAGGACGACGAATCTGATACCAGTATTGATGTGCATTCTAATGGTTCAGGTTATGACGAGAATGAAGATGCCGCGATCGACAGATCCAGCAAGGTATCGTCAGAGGATTCAATCACAGTTCAATCTGTTTCTGATTCGTCTGAGATACACGATGAAAGTGGAAGTAGCGATTCTGAGGAAGATACTGAATCTCACAATGAAATTGGTGAAATCCTTAATTCGAACGTAAATGATGATATTGCAATGAAATCATATGTAGTGTCTAATGTTTTTGAGGAAGATCCAACTATTATGAAATCAAACGAGGTGATCGAAATATCAGACGTGGAAAACATTGTAAATGAAGACTGTAATGCAAGTGAATCTGAAACTGAAACTGAGATAATCATGGATGAAATTGATAGGTTACAAACAAAGGAAGAAACACAGGATGAAGTCAAGAAAGGTGAGCTTAAAGTTGACACTGCTATAAGTGCGGATGAGAGGAGAGACTTTGGAGAAGATATGGTAACGGATCTAGATTGTCTGACAGACGAGGAGCAAGATGGTGTTACAAAAGACAAGTCAACGGATCTTGAGTGTTTAACAGACGAGGAACAACATGGTGTTACCAAAGATATGGTAACGGATATTGATTATCTAACAGACGAAGAGCAAGGTGGTGTTACAAATAATTGAAAGATTGGTTATACGCAACATAAGCATTTTAAATGTTAAACTTCATAATGCATTTTAAGTAGAACAAGAGGCTATGAATGAGATCTAGAAATGGAAGAGGGGAAACACTTGTAAACAATCCCTAAAATATCATATAAATTAGAAGGGAGAATAGTATGTAAACATTTTTAGAATAACATATAGATCTAGCTTTGAAGACTGAAATACCTCTAAACACTCAATAAAATAACATATAGTTTGGAAGAGGGAAACGCATGTAAACACTCTATTATACATTTCTTAGATTAACATATAGATCGAGCTTGGAAGACTGAAACATTCAGATACATTTAGACAGCATAATACACGGTTATCTGTCTCAAAACATACTTTCAGACAACAATACGCCCGGTTATCTGTTTCCAAATGTACAATCAAATATCTTTATAAAACAATCTGTCTAACGTGTACAAACATCCATCTTTAGACAACACTATATAAGATTATCTGTTTCAAATGTATATTTAAACATCTTTAGACATAATTATACACGGGTATCTGTCTCAAAATGTAAATTCAAACATCTTTAGACAACATTATATACGGTCATCTGTCTCTAAAGGTACATTCAAACATCTTTAGACAACATTATACACGGTCATCTGTCTCAAAACATACTTTTAAATATCTTTAGATAACAATATGCATGATTATCTGTTTCAAAATGTACATTCAAAAATTATTAGACAACAATTTACACGGTTATCTGTCTCTAAAGGTATAGTCAAACATCTTTAGACAACAATATACACGGATATCTGTCTTCAAATGTACATTCAAACATCTTTAGACAACAATTTACACGGTTATCTGTCTCCAAATGTAGATTCAGATACCTTTAGACAGAATTATACACGGTTATCTGTCTCCAAATGCACATTCAAACATATTTAGACAACAGTTTACACGGTTATCTGTTTTAAATGTATATTCAAACATCCTTAGACAACAAAATACACGGTTATCTGTCTCCAAATGTACATTCAAACATCGTTAGACAACAGTTTACACGGTTATCTGTCCAAAAATGTATATTCAAACATCTTTAGACAACAAAATACACGGTTATCTGTCTAAAAATGTACATTCAAACATCTTAAGACAACAATATACATGGTTAACTGTCTAAAAATGTATATTCAAAGATCTTTAGACAACAGTTTACACGGTTATCTGTCTAAAAAATTACATTTATTTATCTTTAGACAACAATTTACACGGTTACCTGTATCCAAATGTATATTCTACTCTTTTTAGACAACAATTTACACGGTTATCTGTCTAATAACCCAGTATTGAACAAGTGCATGAGAAAATGCAACAGTAGGCATTCGTGAACAGATTCGATCCAGATCAACCTGTGCATCCGCACAACCTGATCAAGATCTACACCGCTCATATATTACTTATGAAAGCTTGTTAGAAGCTTCTGTCAACCTGTCTAGATTGTGATATGAGTGTGCAGGATGGACAAGCTGATCTTAACATTCAATGTTCAGAAATTTCTTGCTGTAACTTTACTCGTGAAATGGCTCATATATGATCCGCGAGATATTAATTGTACCATGTCATGATTCTCAACTCTTTCAGCGCCGAATTGTTTAACGTAGACTCTTCCATGTTCAAAATCGGGCGTCTCCATTTCTCATGTAATAAACGTTCGGACTATTTTGATAACTCCAAAGGCAAACAATGCTGATTTCAGGTGAGACAGCTCGTTACGAGCTGACTCACCTGAATCAGCATTGTTTTGCAAAAACCTCAATATTGCCTTTGGGACTGAAAGAGTTAAGATCATAGTGACTAAGACAATGGGACGATATTGTTATGCCCCTGTATTTCGGGCACAGGTGCCAGTCTCGTTTAAAATCTAAAAATAGCATTTTACTATACAATGACAATTTGATAAATATAATATAATATAATAAATGTCAATATATAATAAACTGCTATTTTAAGATTTTAAACGAGACTGTGGTTTCGGATACGCTCAATAAGAACAACATCGGTACCAAGACTATTCATAAAATATATGATATATTTTATGAATAGACTGGGAACCGAGGATGAATAAAGAATGACATCCACAGCTTGACCCTTGCTTGAACCGTAAGACCGGGCTAAATGGGTCTTAGCGATTTGAGTCAATGCGACTCTTGAGGTCCAGCAGGCAGGTATTGGTTTCGTACCTTATATATTTTTTATCTCGATGTAAATATAAGATATGGCATAAAAACAATCTTTCCTGTCTGCCGCGATATGACCTTAGCTGTTGAAAGTGGTGTCAAACCCCAAAACAAACAAAAGCGGTTTTACACACTGTGTATGGAATGTCTCGTATGAAGTATCGGAAAATCACACGGGTAGAATTCTGCCCACTTTGATTAGCCTGTATCAATCCTGGCCTTTCAGGGAGGTAACCAATCTAGAATTCTGTCCACTTTGATTAGCCTGTTTTAATCCCGGCCTTTCAGGGAGGTAACCAATCTAGAATTCTGTCCATTTTGATTAGCCTGTTTTAATCCCGGCCTTTCAGGGAGGTAACCAATCTAGAATTCTGTCCACTTAGATTAGCCTGTTTTAATCCCGACCTTTCAGGGAGGTAACCAATCTAGAATTCTGTCCACTTAGATTAGCCTGTTTTAATCCCGGCCTTTCAGGGAGATAACCAATCTAGAATTCTGTCCACTTTGATTAGCCTGTTTTCATCCCGGCATTTCAGGGAGGTAACCAATCTAGAATTCTGTCCATTTTGATTAGCCTGTTTTAATCCCGGCCTTTCAGGGAGGTAACCAATCTAGAATACTGTCCACTTAGATTAGCCTGTTTTAATCCCGGCCTTTCAGGGAGATAACCAATCTAGAATTCTGTCTACTTTGATTAGCCTGTTTTAATCCCGGCCTTTCAGGGAGGTAACCAATCTAGAATTATGTCCACTTTGATTAGCCTGTTTTAATCCCGGCCTTTTAGGGAGATAACCAATCTAGAATTATGTTCACTTTGATTAGCCTGTTTTAATCCCGGCCTTTTAGGGAGGTAACCAATCTAGAATGCTGTACACGTTGATTAGCCTTTTTTAACCCCGGCCTTTCAGGGAGGTAACCAATATAGAATTGTGTCCATTTTGATTAGCGTGTATCAATCCCGGCCTTTCAGGGAGATAACCAATCAATAACGGCTAGTCCCATGTGACGACTTCATTCAGTTCCTTAAAGGTGCTGAGCTCCAGATTATAGATATTATAGTCAAAGTTTTAAAACTGTTCAAAAGTTGTCTTGTAATACTAGAATCATAATTCTGTGATAGAATTAGAGTAAAACTTTCACTTTCCAGTACCATAAACATCTAAATATTGATCGTGTATGCTTCATTTTTACTGGGTTGACATACCCTGTTAGCCAAATGTTGAACATTTCATGACTTCCAATTGACATTTTTACAACATTTATTGCCAACACAGTTTTGAATACTTAATATTTACTTCATTATCATTTTAAGCAATATTTGCAAAAGATTCAGTATTTCATTTTAGCACATAACTTGCAATCCAGGAGTGACATAAAGCAGTGACATAAATATCATATGTAACTAGTTACATAAATAGCCGACTCACAGCACGCGTGTGACGTCACTCCAGTGTGACGTCACTTTAAATGACAGCATATTGTTTAAAATTGTTCTGAATTTCGGCATTTATTAAACATATTGTTTAAAGAGAATAAATCTCGATAAATCAAACGTTATAAGTGCCATGTTGCTAATTTTGTATAAAATCAAAAGGTTATTGATAGGGACTACTTTTTATAGTGAAAGTATGTATTAGAACTTCGGGGTGAACTTCGGTTACTGTTTATATGAAGACGAAGAATAGTCGATTTAAAGATTGAAAACAATCTTTTTATGGTGTTATGTGATAAATAGAATCTTACATTCGTGCTTATTTGATATTGTTTTTATGAAACTCGTCGACTGAAACGAATATGACGCTCGGCAAAGCATCGCGTCATATTATTTCAGTCGACTCGTTTCATAAAAACAATAACAAATAAGCACTCATGTAAGATCCTCTATATCTTGAGTTCAGCACCTTTAATAGTGATAATACATGTTTTACAAACATCAATATGCAGCATGTGAAAACCTACCTTATGTATTCACAGTTTCGATCAATTTATAAACAATATATTCTTTCGAAAGGTGAATGCTTTGATCAGAGTATGCCTTTGTGCAAACTGTTTACAACCGTTCCTGCCAAGAAATATGTTTGCTCATTGGCGAATTAATTACTTTGTAAATCATAATACATGTCGATCTCTCACAAATATTCTGTATGCAAATTGTAGCCGTTCACTTTATAATATATATTTTAATTTGTTCATAGTTTATGCATGTTTTGTATACTTCATATACTTGTTAAACTTTGTGTATATAATACGTTGAATAGTGTTTTGTATCACCCACCACAATACGATATCATTCTTTTTACATAATTATTAAATGGAGGCGTCAATTCGGCGCTGAAAGAATAAAAGATGCATGCATACGTTATCAGTATGAGTGATATGAAGTCTGTGATATGAATACATGTACAACGTTAAGTTCTTGTCAAATGAATGAATGTATATTGTTTAATGGCGCAGCGACGGCTAGGGTCATTTAGCGCGCAATTAAATTTAATTATTCATGATCCCTGGCCAGTACTAGGCTTGAAAATGTGCCTTGCCCAAGGGCACTCCACCATGACCGTAGTGCCGCGACTGGGGATCGAACCCGGGACCCCCGGTTTCGAAATCCCCGACGCTTACCACTCGACCACAGCGGATTCCTTCTTGTCAAATGAATTGACAACAATTTGATAATAAACCTGTTGTAGAAACCCTGAGTAATAACAGTTATTGTTAAAAAAACTTCATAATTTGTCTAGCCGAGCCCCGGTAGCTCATTCGATAGCGACGCGGGCTGTCAATTCAAGGGGTTGTGAGTTCGAACCCCAGCTCGGCCAACAGTCTATGTGGAAAAGAAGCCGGTTTCTTGAAAAGTATGTTGTGTGAAGTAATGGTGTGATAAAACCTATGTGTGAGGAAACATATAGGTAGGTGAACTGGCTGCCGTGATATTACTGAAAGATTGTTGAAAATGGCGTTAAACCCCAATCAATCATAAGCTGTCTATCTTTTTATTCACTGTGAAAGGATGAAAATAATCAATGAAGATCGTCAATATTTGCGAAATAAACAGATTTTATTGACAAGATTTGCTTGAGAAATACATTTTTTCAATAATGAAACTTAACTTAACATTTGAATTAAATAAGTCGAGCGGACAACGTTTTTGATTTCTGAATATCGAAACTGAAAGAAGGGGATATTTTTTCTAAAAATAGAAAGGTATTTACCGAAAGTAGGTCATGTGATCAATTTCTTTTATCCGAAAATAAACGCAATTTCCTTGAGTCACGTGATCCTTTTAATCGAATCAAATCGAGCGATTCACAGTGCAATTATACAATGTTAAAAGTAATTATCTTACCATGACAGGTCATATCGGAATACGGTGATAAATGATATAAATGGGATATTTATTTTATATTTGTTATCCCAGTCTCGTTTTCATCGTTTAAATATGGACTATGAATATTATAAACAATGACAATCGAGGCGGGGATATAACTAATATTTGTTCTCTATTTCGTGAATGTTGACACATGCTAATACGGTCTTATATTGCAGAGATGTTTTTAAATATATAAGGGCTCTTATCTATATAAGAAGAGTATTTGATATCCAAAAAATCTTATATCACCGTAAAATCCATGTTTGTTTTATTATTATTTATTTCACATAAGATATATACATACGTACATGTTACAATACAAGCAACAATTTAAACTTTCCAATATATGTCTCCTATTTGAAAACAGTATGTACCATGCATTTCAATATTCTTGCAATGTTTTCTATGCTACGAAAAAGATTTAGAAGGGACAGATAATGATAATGCTGATGGGGGAGAAGAAGAAAGATGAAAAGTAGAAGAAAGGAAAAGTATGTGAGTAAATAAGGATCGTACTGTGATACAATTGGTATGAAAAATGTGTAGTTTTATTAAAGGTTTGTTAATTTTATCCATTTCCTTTTGTGCAGTTCTGATTGGTCTTTTAATATAGTGATTTATTATGTACCTTTTAGTTAAAATACAATATTGGGGTTACTCAAATGAATCGTCCCATAGAGTACCCTCAACATAGGGTTAAGTGGTGTGATAAGAAATTGTTGGGAAAATAGCTGTATACTCCTGTATATGTAGTACTCTGATATTAAACGATTTATGTTATCTGTTTTTCGTCTTGAAAAACTATAATCTAAATGGTGCACTGTTATTATGGTTTGTATATTTATAATATAAAAATCTCATAAGCAGAGCAATATTTTAAAAGCATATTATGTAATGATATTATACTTTATAAAATATATAAAATGTTATTAAACAAAGTCGTAGATTATTTATTCTTACTGAACGGACATTCAGCTTATTAATACAAACGCATTACATATTTATTTTTTTCGTTAGGAAATCATCCCTTTCCCACACACAACAAATCCGCAGCAGACGACTTTGGACTTTGCAGAAAGTGCACCGGAAAGTGCCTGTTTGTGGGAAAGGGTTGATTAAAGTAAGCTGTCTAAATTGTCAGCCAGCAGACATAATTGGCAACATTGAGAATTATGAAAATTCGCTGAGCAAGTCTTGATAATTCTCTCCGCATATACTAGTGTCCTAGTTTTTCCGCTTGTGGCATCAGGGAAAATTGATCTCAACAAGCACAAGAAGGCTTTAAATGTTAGTTCAAGACATACGTATTTTACATCGATTGCAAAACATGCCTATAGTTTAAATTTATCAGGCCTTATATCTGATTCCTGCAGTATTTTAAAACCAGTACCCATACCACGTAAGATAAGTGGGACAATCCCAAAGGCAGAACTCGTTCATCACGGAATTCGAACCCGGGACCTTTGGTACGAGAACCCGATGCTCTTCTACTGCACCACTGTCTTCCACAACAATACATTAAATGTTCTGTTTTGTAACGTGTTGTCCTCATATGTTTACAAAGCAGAAGAGTTTTAAAAATATTTTCAATACAAATTCCCGCTTTTATGATTGATCTATTGATTGATTGGGGTTTAGCGCGGTTTCCAACAATGTTTCAGTCATATCACGGCGGCCAGTTCACCTACCCGTATGTTTCCTGGTGTTCTCAAACCAGTACCCCAAACAACATACTCTCCAAGCAACTGGCTGCTTTTCCACATAGACTGTTAGCCCATTGGTGAATGACGCTTGTCACAGTGACTTTTGTCAAAGGTCAGAAAGAAGGTTGGCCGAGGATGGGTTCAAACTCACAACCCCTAAATTGACAACTCGCGTCGCTACTGACTGAGCTACCGCAGCTCGGCTTTAATGAAAAATATACTAAAATGTCGCGTGTGTTGTATACACTAGTTTAAATTGAAAATAGAAGAAACACAATTGGGAAATAAGCTGTCAACTGGGATAATTTGAACGTCAATGCGTTATTATTGGCAATTTTGGTAACACTTTATGCTGAACTGATCGCCTCAGTGTTGTTGTCGTCGAGCGTGCGACTCGAGTGTTGGTGGATGCGTGTTCGATTCCTGGACGTGTCAAACCAAATACTTTGAAAATCGTAGTTGTGGCATCGCCCCCCTTGGCGCTCAGGGTTGTGAGGTTCGCATTACGACTGACCGGGTGATGTTAGGAGAAATTGACCGGTAGAACTGGTAACTTACCCAGACAACGTCGTGATATAACTGAGGAATTGTTGTGAGCGGCAAAAAGAAACACCATACAAACTGCTTAAAAGAATAAGTTTGAGCATGTCAGGGTACGGACTTAGGCATCTTTTATGTTATTATCAAAACTAAGTCAATTTAAATATGTAAAGGTAGTTAGAGTTCCCTTTTATTTATTTATGTTAGACAGAGGAATCCGCCGTGGTCGGGTGGTAAGCGTCGGGGATTTGAAACCGGGCGTCCCGGGTTCGATCCCCAGTCGAGGCACGACGGTCATGGTGGAGTGCTCTTGTGCAAGGTACATTTCCTAGCCTAGTACTGATTTGTTTACCCAGGGATCACGAATAAGTGAACTGTCGCCGTGATATAATTGAAATAATGTTGAAAGCGGCGTAAAATCGCAATAAAATAAAATATGTTAGACAGAGATTGCAAGGCAGGGAACGGAAAGGGATGCTTGTGATATTTGAAATGCTACTTTAAGCGTTTTACAAGATGTAAAGATAATTGGAAATATCTAAACATGTTAAAGTTCAATTATATAGAAAGTGTTTACACAAGGGAAATCGTTTATTCAATGCCTTCATTGTTTTTAAAAAAGTATCTGCTGCAGAGCTGTCAACGGTTCAATGATGGATGTGTTAATCGGTTACTTATGCATACAAATAGTATAATTAGTATTAATTACTATTTGACTTTGATATCATTTGAATAAACGTATAGAAACTATCATGTCCTTAACTTTCAATATGAACTGTATTTGTTTCATTATTGAGAATTGATACTTGTCGAGTCTTTGGGCTGTTCATAGGTAAAGACGGGTTTAGACCTAGACAGGTATCTGGAGTGATTCTCAACCTCGGTACACGTAAACACTGTTTTAGACTAAAAAAGGTATCTGGTGTGATTCTCAACCTCGGTACAGGTAAACACTGTTTTAAACCTCGATAGGTATCTGGTTTGATTCTCGACCATGGTACAGTTAAACACTGTTTAAAACCTCGACAGGTATCGAGTGCGTTTATCAACCTCGGTACAATTAAAAAGTTTTTTAAACCTCGATTATCTGGTTTAATTCTTAACCTCGGTACATATAAACACTGTTTTAAACCAAGATAGGTATCTGGTGCGATTCTGAACATCGGTACAGGTAAACAATTCTTAGCTCAGATTCACTTTTTATATCATTCACGATTTATAATGATCGAAAATAAAAAAAATATTTTAAGGCTAGATATAATAAATAAAATGACACCGTTTAATGATTTTGGGGTATTATTTCATCTGCTTACAGGGACTAATTAGGTGAACATGTGCATACACACAGTTTCACCAGAGAATTCACTGTCTGCTTGCATGTAAAATAAACAAAGGTGTGGTTTCTTGTAAGAATTGGGTTTAACGACTTTTTTAACAATTGTTCAGTCATATCACGGCGGCAAGTCGGAATTATGTAATATCTATAACGCACCTTTACCGAATTTTGAATGACGTGAACACATATTTCAATGACGTCATTTATCTTTAAATGACAGGAAATCACCATATTTGGTACCATGCTTGACCTAGTTAAATACTGAAGTTTAATCCGTCGTGTTTTAAAATTGCGTAACAATTACAAATAGAGAATAGTTCATGAGTGTTTATGAAACGAGTTTTAAGTAATGCCGCGAGCCTTGGCAAGCGTCATATTCAGCTTAGTTCATTAACAGTGATAATAAATAATTACGAATGAGATATTCTTTTCATCACATTAAGTGTATAAAGCCGTATTTCGAGAAAATGTACTTAACGTTTACCTTATTTCTACATGAAATAAATTATACCGGTTTGGGCGCCAAAGTGACTAACGTTATGACGTCAAACCGCTGACGTGTCGTCATTTTTTAATAGATTGGTTTCCGCGTTGTAACAAAGATTTGAGTGAAAGACTGTAAACCAAACTAGTAGTGTCATATGAATTTTATATAGAGTCATATGATATTTTCTTAATGGCATGTTTACACTCCCAGAGAGGATTTATGCGATAGTTATTAGTATAGGTGCTACCTATTTCGGATAGAACAACAAAGCTTTATGGTGTTTCCGGTTATCATGACCTCTATAGATATTTTAAGGCTAGGTCAAAAGTATGTTTGTCAAAATCGGCCTATTTCTTATAGAGCACATATAGTAATGTGGATGCTATTATACCGTTGTCTTATACCGTTGTGCTGTTTCATTCCAAGTTGTGTGCAAGAAGTATCTTCAGGTTCTTGCATTATACGGATTGAATAACGTCCTTGTCAACCGATCTTATGTACGACTGTAAAACACGAATGATGTGTCTTTCCAGTAATATGCGGGTGCAGCAGTTCCACATGGTATTTGCATAAACATCCAAGGGACATAGCATCCTTTAGTCAAATAGACATTAAATAATTATGATGTTAGTCAACTGTCTTCTTTTATTGTAATACTTTACTTTTTAGATAAAATCAAGGGACAATCTAGCTGAAAAAAATAATTCAAAGGGTGTAATGGTATCCCATAGCATATTTCAACAAATCATTATGATAAATATAATGACACCTTTTAATGATTTCGGGGTATTATTCCATCTGCTTACAGGGACTAATTATGTAAGCATGTATCATCAGAGAATTCACTGTCTGCGTGCATGTATAATAAACAAAGATGTATCTTCTTGGAAGAGGTCGATGCATTGATTTGGGTCTAACGCCCTTTTCAACAATTGTTCAGTCACATCACGACGGCAAGTTCACCTTCCCACGTATGTCCTGACTTTCTCCCTCCAGTACTCCACACAACATTCTTTCCAAGCAACTGGCTCTGTTTCAACATAGACTGTTAGCCCATTGGTAGAATGACGCTTGTCGCATTGACTTTTTGTCAAATGTCGGAAAGAAAGTTGGCCGAGGGGTCGATCGAACTCACAACCCCATAGATTGACAGCCCGCGTCACTTCCGACTGAGCTATCGGGGCACACCTGGAAGAAATAGACATGTAGTCCCACGTGTCTTAATTACTACAATATAGCTTTACGCGATACTGTTACTGAGAATCAATAACAGTTAACACATGTTCATATAACGTGGCGTCATTTACTGGTACTTTCTAAGGATGTTACTATAATAAACGAGAAACATTAGGATATATTATTACATTACTAGAAAAGCATTTTTCATTCTGTATTATGTAATTCCTACATTTCGACAGCAATTACGCACCTTAACGAATTTTGAATGACGTGAACACATATTTCAATGACGTCTTTTATCTGTAAATGACGTGCCATCAACATATTTGGTACCGTGTTTGACCTAGTTAAATACGGAAGTTTAATCCGTCGCGCTGTAAAATCGCGTAAAAATAACAAATAGAGGATATTTCATGAGTGTTTTAACGAGTTTTAAGTAATGCCGCGAGCCTTGGTGAGCGTCATATTCAGCTTAGTTAATTAAAAGTGATAATAAATAATTACGAATGAGATATTCTTTTTATCACATAAAGTTTTCGTGAAAAAGTACTTAACGTTTACCTTATTTCTACATGCAATAAATTATACAGTTTTGGCGCCAAAGTGACTAACGTGATGACGTCAAACCGCTGACGTGACGTCATTTTTAATAGTTTGGTTTCCGCGTTGTAACAAAGACTTGAGCAAAAGACTGGAAACCATACTAGTAGTGTCATATGATTTTTATGTAGTGTCATATGATATTTATTTAATGGCATTTTTACACTCCCAGAGAGGATTAATGTGATAAATATGAGTATAGGTGCTACCTATTTCGGATAGAAAAAACAAAGCTTTGTGGTATTTTCGGTTATCATGACCTCTATAGATATTTATTTTGTTTTGATCGAATCGTAATTTCTACCCCGTCATTAATGTTATGTCAGTGCGTTGTTATTATGACGCTGTAGGACATAATCCGCTACATAAGATCAAAGGTCGAAAACACTTATAAGTTATGATTGGACACATTCTAAATATAGAAAACGAATTTAATTACACGCACATTATCAGATATCTTATTCCTTTTTTGCAATCCTTTTTCGAGTAAGCATTATCTTATGTTATCATTTCATCTAGAAACTACGTCCAGTCAAACTGTAGGAATATCCGTGACTGCGCCATTAGTATTTTTGGACACAATGTTTGCCATTGCCTACGGACGGAAAACCATACATATATACTGACTCTATCCTAGATCATTATAGATTATGCCAATCATATTTCGCAGCTGTTTGCAGACATGGCGGCTTGTTCGGCAAATACATTTAGGCCTAAATGTTTATTATTATATATAAGAGAGGCATTTGCTCATTTACCTGTATCATATCTATCAAATGCCTTCTCTTATAATCAAAACGTGCAACACATACTATAATAATCTTTGATATCCTATAGCCACAAAAGTTTTCATCCGTTGATAAAACAGAAAACGGAATTTGATATTACTTATTACTTTTGAAATAAAACTAGGATTGTTCAAAATAATTGAATGCCCAATAAAAATAAAATGAAATCCCATAAATTCTATAAATTTTACATGAGTTTATTATATACACTTTGATAATTCGGATTCGGTCAATGATCAATCTATCTAAACAGACCAACTGCGAAATAGGTATCAAAAGCCCGTGTGGAGACTTTATTCACCGTAACATTAAACTATTAATTAGTAATGGTGAATGTATCTACACCCTTTTTCCTGTTTGGAATTTAGTTTTATATTACTAAATAACATCTATTTGAAGAAATCGAACATGTCTACAAAAGATTGATTTGCAAACTAACTTATAGTAATACAATAACACGTACGGATTTGTTTGACTTTGACTTTGTGATGGTAATATTCCCGTATCAAGTTGGTGTACCGTACCATAGGATGTAGCAAATAGATTTGTCGTTATGATACAGAGATAACATTTACGTATGCCCATCAGCCTATGACAAATATCCATTGAAAAGCTTGATTCCATAAAGCCGGAACCACATGATCATTTGTGTTCCGCTACAGCAAAATGGACCTTAGGCACTTTGCTACCGGTGAAGCCCCAGTCTGATCAAGGGTTTCCCAATTCATCACCAGGTCGTGCACAGGGGCACGAGAAGACGATGTAAATATGAAATATTATCTGAATCGCCATTCATTATTAAATCTCTGAAGGTCGCTTTTCGTGTCACGTGGATAGCATTACAATAAGGCCACGAATAATCACCTACGGTCTGGCGCATGTTTATAGCCGTATCATCAAGAACAATACCGATATCGGAGATTAGACGTGACAAGAAGGGTTCTCTTTCTATGGAAAAATTTCAGAACCTCGGATTTAAGAAGTTGAAATTTGTTTATTTATTTGAAATGTTTCCTTTTCTATTGGTTTTAGAGACTGATTGGTAGAGTTGGAATAAAACGTGGTGGATTATATTCCCGGTGACATTATACTGTTTATTGTCGCGAATTGTTAGCCATTTCTCATAATTTATTTTGGTAGTAGTATATTATCCTAAGATAATTAAATGCTGTATAAACATAATATTTGCTTCCATCAAAAACATGAAAATGAACTTGTGGTGCTTTTGAAGGATAACATTATACATTGTTTTCGCAGGAATTCTTCCTAAAATATGCAGATGTTATATATATATTTATTTTTTTATATAAATTTAACTATTTTTAATAATGGTTTAATTATACAATTCATGTGTCGTTTGTACAATAATCCAAAAGTGTTGCGGTAATAAATCATGACAGATGTATTTATCCAAAAAAAGTATATTTATTTATCTACAGGCATATATAATATATTAGAAATGAAAAACAAATCTTTTAACACTCACATAGTGTTTATGCAAAGGATGTAACGACTGTGGTTTTGTTTCCACAATTTGAAAAAAAATCAATGCTCCCGATTTTCGCTCTATAGGAAATTCAACTTATACTGGAACTGAATCAACTCCCTCTCAGAATGCCTGAAGAAAAGAATTTAACGAATGTTCTGAAAAATTTGGGGGAATCAAGTTCGCTTCATGGAATCCCTAAAATTATTTCCTCTCGCCAGGTGGCAGTTAAAGTGCTCTGGTGTCTTCTACTGTTAGGTAAGTAAATTAAATGGTAAGCCTAGATCTAGATATTGTGTTTCATATGTATACGCCTGGGAACATTTTGTATGTATCATAACGATAAGCCATGGACTATTTGTTGTGCATCTATTTTTGATTAAGCCCGCATTAACGACTGATTTCCTCCCGCCGCCCCGCAGACTACAGGAAGCATTTGTCGGCATTGTCAACCATTTACAGTCAAAATCTAACAACATGGACGCCGATAAAGAGGAATATAAAATAAGTGACACTTACGTTTTTAGGAATTGTTCTTTTTTCGTTTTCTCAAATTTGAAACCTTATCATTCTGATAAATTAAAAATGATACGATGTTTATCCTGATTAAAAATGATAATTTTCCGAAATTAGTAATGGTTTGCAAACTATTCGCCCAAACATTGCTAGAATAGGAGTTCACCTGTTTCTTTACTATTTTCAAACTGATTTGTATCTTAATGTTATAAAACTTGATGAGATCGAGCTTATTAAGCTCGTTCCACATTTCCTATATACGAACAATCTGCAGCAGACGACTTTGAAAATTTCTACTAAAAAATATGGAAAATCTCTATAACTGAAGGTATAATTACTGAAAAAGATTGAACAATTTGTGGCAGCCGAGTCCCGGTAGCTCAGTCGGTAGCGATGTGGACTTTCAATCCAGAGGTTTTGTGCTCTGTGTGAACTGATATCCAACTATCGTTCTAAAAGCTGAAGAAATCCAATTTTCAATATTTCAACTTATTCAAACCTTGGTGGTGTGGTGTAAGTGAAATAAAATATCGTTTTGTGTCTCTCACGTGTGACACATTCGATATGTGAAACATAAGCAACTGCGCAGTGTTTTGCTTTTCTTGTAATTTGAACCTTCAGTAAAAAGACAATGTTGTTCCATATAGCAATATGGTGTATGATATGATATGACAGTATCACTGATTTTGTTTTATCTGTTCGCTTTTGTTTTAAATATTAAGCACAGCCCTAATACACAATGTATATACTATACGTGACACTGTCTGGCATCAGGATGTAATTCAACCTCCATCCGGAACCGAGCACGCGAACTATTTGATACCTTGTGTAGATACTGTGGGTCATACCATAAACCTTAAAAACGGAAGTAAATGCTGCCATCCTTGGCACCCAAGTTTGCGAGGTTAGCATAACGACTGACTGGCTGGTGTCAGAATAAATGGACCAGTATTACTGGTAACTAACCCAGTGATATAACTTAAAAAGAATTGAAAGCGGCGTAAAACACCAAACAGTATGTCAAATTATTGATGTATACTTGAATAGTATATATACCTTAATCGGGCCATTGCTTTCAAAAAAATAAAGAATACTCAATATCTTACTGTTAATCTTAGTCTTAATGTACTTTTTCAAAGAATGTTAAAATGTTCGTATTCTACAAATGAATATACGTAAATCAAAATATCGAAATAGTGTTCATATTCAAATGTATATGTTAATTGTTGATAAAGCTTCAAAGTAGATACATTAGAGATAGCTGCATTTTAATTTCTGAAAAAAATAACAAACAGGCGTTGTTTTAAAAGAGTAACGAATGGTAGGTATACTGTTAACCGGTGATGGTTTTCTCCATACGCTGAGCCATTCGCGAAATTTTTATGTAAACACTCGTAGACCTTTTTCAATAAGATATTTTCTGTAATAATCAGTTTGAACCATTATTTTAACATTTCAACATATATATTGATAAAAAGGGGATACCCTCCAAGCTCTTCACAGACCATTGCAGTATACGTAGATTTCCCAACATTAAGTTTTATTTCACATAATTTCATATATATCCTTTCTATCTCTTTGGATTTACTAAACTCCCAAATTGATGCCGCATAACTTAATATAGAACCAAAAAAGAGTCGAACAATTGATCAATTTATTTTCATTTTTATTAAATCTACGGCATTCTATCAATAATGCGTCTAACTCTTTCAGCGCCGAATTGTTTAAGTGTTCCATGGTCAAAATCAGGCATTTCAATTTCACATGAAATCAGATTTTCGGAATATTTTGATAACTCAAATGCGAATAATGCTGATTTCAGGTGATACAGCTCGTTATGAGCTGACTCACCTGGATTTGTATTGTTTGCGAAAATCTCAAAATTGCCATTGGCGCTGAAAGAGATAAGGGTTTAAGTGATTTACCTATTTATTAGGTTATACGTTGTCTCTTTTGCATTTATCTTTAATATGTTGATAAAGATGCAAAGAAGATGCATTAGAAAAAACTGCATCAATTTTTCTGTCAATAGTCCTATTTAATTTGTTTAAACTTTGTTGTAAATCTGTAGAGAGAAATTGACAAATATAACCATGTCGTATATTGAACTGATATGTGATCAACTCCCAACCATAAGGGCCTGGCTAGCTGTTAAAATAATATGGTCAAAAGAAAATAGTACGTCATACTACATATACAGGATCTGACATGAGTTGTAATTTCATATAAAGTGTTAAAATGTCAACAGATGTCAGATTCTTTTTATCACATGACGAAACACACAAAAAACAAATTTTCGCTGTCAGAAAATAGTCCCAACATGTTTTACTTAATACCTAATTACACTAAAATTAAATATGACCGATAATGGTCCCTTTACCTCGTCCAACTATCGTGACGGTTTTTGTGTACCGGGTACACGTTCTCAGTCATTTTGTATACATTCGCGTATGAATACAAAAGTAGTGATTCGGTCAAGTTGCATTACACATGTGACATATTTAGAAATACTTAATATGTATATTAGATCGGATACTAGAATTGTCATGTGATAAAAAAGAATATTATGTTATATGATATACATGTTTTATATTATTGTTATCAATAGCGTGCCTGGCTCCTATGCTCTCATCGGATACTAGAATTGTCATGTGATAAAAAAGAATATTATGTTATATGATATACATGTTTTATATTATTGTTATCAATAGCGTGCCTGGCTCCTATGCTCTCAAGCTTTCTAAATATTTTAACAGGGGCTGTTGGATTATCGACATACCAAATCATTGGTCTATTCGACGAGTTCTATTCCTACCCAATTAAAACGTCTGTGACCTTGGACCACGCAAGTTTAATATTTCCTGCGATTACAGTTTGCAACAGTAATCCAATTAAGTATAGCCAATTAACTCTTAATGACGAAATGACTGAGATACTACTGAACAAACTGGACCAAGAATCAGAAACTGCAAATCCATGGAATGGAATTGGGTCATTTCACGACGAAACACTAGAGGCGTTCGAGAATGCGAGTACTTCAAATGACTACGAAGACGAACCAAAGGTGAGGGACGGGTTTGATGTCTGGCGCCAACGAGTGCTCACCTTGTATAGAAGTCTGCCGATAGAAACACGTGAGAATATGGGACACCAACTGGATGACATGCTTCATAACATACTTTTCCAAGGTAAAGTAAACTCTCTTTTTGATAGAACATGTATATATACACTGTGAGTTCGAACCCCAGCTCGGCCAACATTCTTTCTGACGTTTGAAAATAGCGTTATTCGTCTTCCACCAATGGACAAACAGAATTTCAGGAAAACCAGCCAGTTGCTTGGAAAAACTTATGTAAAGTACTGGTGTGAGAAAGACAGGAAATATATTGCCGCCGTGATATGACTGAAGGCGTTAAACACCAATCAATCAATCACTGTTTACACTGACAGCGACAATAACTTCTCTTGCATGTATCTACTTAATATTGTAACTATATCTTCTCAATCAGCGTATTTGTGGAAGACAGTGGTACAAAGGTAGAGAGTCGGCCTCTTGTACGGAAGGTCCAGGGTTCGAATCCCGTGATGAGCGGGCTCTACCTTTGGACTTTTCCACACAAACGGCGCAAGTACTGGTTTAATATCCAGGAAGCAGACATCGAGCGTGATTAATATAAGCTTAAAGCTTGTTTCGCAATCGATGTAAAATAAATCAGAAATAATATATAAAAAAAATCAGCGTATTTAAAGAATAAGTGGTTATAAGCAGGGGGTTAGACTTTTGCTGTTAAACTCAAACGAATAAATGGCATGATATGGCTCGGAATATACAATACATGTGTCATTGTTTGTCAAACACTTTGTCTTGCATTGCAACCATGTGTATCAGCCCTCTCCGCCATTACTTATGCTACTGGATTATATATTTATAACGCATCATATACATGTTTTTTTTTTTATTCAGGGTATCAATATTTTTTCAATGAAAACCAGACCTTACAGTTTCAATCACCAATATTCGGCAACTGCTTCACCTTCAATTTGAATGCAACATCACAAACGAGCGGTTCGGCCAAGGGTCTCCAAATGATTCTTATCGTAGAAAAAGACGAGTACATCGAACATTTCGTCAGCGGGTACGGGATGAGGCTATCAATTCATCAACCCGGAACGTTTGCACTTCCTGATAAAGACAGTTTCGTTCTTAATCCTGGATATGAGACGAATATTGGACTTAAACTGGTCAGAGTAAGTAGACTTGGTGGAAATTACGGAACATGCAAAGACAGTGACAGCTCGTACTCCATTGCCACATGCAACGCTGAATGTTATCGGGATCACATAATTAAAGCATGCAATTGTACACCATATGACTCTCCCGATACTGGTGTAGACGAAATAATTTGTCACATAGATGATTTCGATCATATTTTATGTACAACCTTAACATCAGAAGCTATAGAGCGGGGTATTCTTCCATGCAATTGTCCACCTAGGTGTCATGCAGATACTTATTCGACTACCATAACTGGGCGAAAATGGCCAAATGCAAATTATCTTCAACACGTCCTGATGGAGCAAGTATGTAAAAAGAATATTTCCTCTATGGTGTCAAGCTGCGACCAGCTAAAAACTGATGGTTCCGTAACAAGAGAAACATATGATGACTTTGTAACTAATTTTCTAAGCGTAAATATTTACTTTGATGATCTTAACTACGAAATGATATCCGAAGAGCCGTTGTACACTACTATTCGTTTCCTCTCGGACCTTGGTGGGGCAATGGGATTCTACATGGGAGCTTCACTACTTACATATGTTGAAATCATTCAACTGATTCTTGAACTGTGTCTATATTGCAAGTCTAAATACGGCTCGAAAATATATACGTCTGAAATTGTCCCTGTAAAGAATTAATCGATATGTCCGTGTAAATAAGTGACAATGATGACATCATTTCGATTTATACGCATGCTTTTAAAACCGATATAGCCTAGATAAGTTTCAATTTTATTGCACGGACTAAACGTTTATTGAATGTTTAGAAATCTCCACTTGAAGAAGAAAGATACGAGATGAAATACTTGGCAAAGCTTTTACTAATAGGAATGAATGAATGGTGTTTTAAGGCCCGTCGACAACTAAGGTCATTTTGGGCGCTTTACTAATAGGTAAAATTACGCCAAATACATCCGCGGCCTAATATGTGCTTGTGTGTTTTAATTTTATATCATGCATTGTAAATAAATAGAAAAAAACATATCCATAAGGACAAGGAAAATGTCTTAAAGGTCAAATGACGCTTAATACATCCGCGTTCATGAAAATAAACCGTAAACAAAACTGTGTTTGCATATCAATGAGAGTATACCAGAATGCATTGAGCATAAGACATTGAGTTTAAAATCCTTGTAAATGTGTAAAGGATGCATTGGGAATTATTTATTTGATCAGTTTTAGTATTTTGACATTGTTTAATAAATAAAAGAAATGTGAAACACCGGATATGTCCGGGCCCGATTTGGTCCAAAATGACGGTAAACATTTTCGCCTGTTGAATTCTTCCTTGCATGATGCATGGCCCACATTTTTTTGGATTGTTTTATAGCTTACTGGTAAATATTTTCAATGATATACGTTGTTCTGGATGGGAACCGCTTAGAAAGTGTAACAAGTGAGGGCTGAAACTGGTCGATCAACATGGAAACAAATGGATTTTTGTTTTGGTGTATTGTGACTTATATGAATATTGTACTAATTAAAACGTTCAGTCCATGCTCCAAAAATGCGTAAGTGGAAACAGAAACCTGTTCCAATGATCAATGCGTCAACTGAACATGTCTTGTGTCGCATAACGTGCTAATGATCTTAATTGAAGTTTACTTAAAGTATCGATGCTATAATAAGCATATGTGATACACCATACATACTAACGAAATTTCAACGTTATGATGAACACAGTCTTTTACAAAATATTTCCTAAGAGAATGACGATATCTTTGTTTAGCCATGTAGAATTGCATCGGTTAAACTATTTACTACAATACATCATGCTGTAAAATGTAATAGGACATTCGGAATTTCGATCCACTAGGTTGCTGAATGGTGTATCTTAGCAATTACTTTGTGAATTCACTTGCGGATGTAGCATGTGAAAGATATTCCAATAGTCGATGGTTTCAGTTTGAAAAAGTAAGGTATCAGAAATATTTGAAAGCCTTGTGGTCGTTTGTTTACTATGTGTTGTATGTAAATTGTCCATTAAATGGTGTTTTTAAAAGGGAATTTATAGATCAAGTTTGCTGTAAATGTATCAAAATTAAGTAGACCTCGAGCTTGATTAATGTACGATGAAAGCTCGTTTCTCAAACTATGTAAAATAACTAAGTTTAAAATAACCTATTAAACTTTGAAGTATATTTATATGTAGTTAATATAATCTCAAATCAGTTCTTCTGTACTACTGGTACCATGCTAAGAGACGTATACAGTAAATTAGTTTAAATTGATTTTACAAGATTTATCTGCCTTTATTGTATGAGACGCGGTCTCTTATTCTATGCCGAATAAAATGAATGTGGTCGTATATATATATATATATATATATATATATAAGAAGGGGTGTGTTTATGTGACATGTAGTAGCATGTTTAGATCAAGGCTCATGATGATCTTATCGGATCACTCTCCGTCTGTCGTCCACCTGACTGTCCTTTTTTCTAAGGCAATACTTCCAGTTAATAAAAAAATATTATTTGGAATTTGCTCATTATCAGCAATTTCTCATTTTGCCACGAGTTTGTCAAAAGTCGTCTGCTGCAGTCGCATCAGAAAGCGTATGTATGTGTGAAAGGGTTTACATGTTAAAACATGTTGATTTGTCCTCCTTGTAGATAAATAGTTACCGCACGATCTCATTGTTCTTCAACGATGGAAAACACTACGAAAACTAATTTTCCAGATATCTTTCATAGAAGAAAATAACAATTTTAGTCAAAGGTTGTTTGTTAGCAATCAGATTGACTGATTGCTTCATTTGGGCTGAAGCAATTCCCACATAACCATTGTGAAAAATGGAGATATTGGTCATCGTGACGAATTTCTCTATTTACCACAATGTTTTCAACTCGATTCAATACATATGCCTTCATTTATTCAGATCTTCTATAACTTTGACCAGATGTTTGTTCCAGTTGTGTTGTAAGTGGGAAAAGGAATCCGCCGTGATCGAGTGTTAATGTTTGGAACTAATAGCAAATATCACGATGACCGAGTGGTTGGTGTTTGGAACCGAGCGTCCCGGGTTCGATATCCAATAGCGGCGGTCATTATGGAGTGCGCTTTGTCAAGGCACATTTACTAAGTTCCTATTAACACAGACAACTCCGCCGAAACAAAGGTTCCGCCGAGACAAATAGTCCTTAGCGGAGTAATGTTCGCGCCAACAGATGATGTGATAAAAGCACCGAAAGTACTGTTGGCTCAATGCACTGTAAGTACTGGTGGGACGGTTGTGTTGTTAATCGTAAATTAAGGTCACACAGGTATGTTAAAATCCAACCTTTAGCACAAGCATTTTGTTTAACATTGACAAGACAAACACTTACTAAGACTAATTTACATTATTATTTTCTATAAAATGTGACTTCTATAGTATCAATAAGGTTTTGATAAGACCGTTAACAAAGTGCTCATTTGATTTGTTCCAGTGACCTCTTATGTACATACATATGCAAACGCCTGTCTGACCTTAATTTACGAATGCAAACACAACCATCCAATCAGTACTTTCAGTGCTTTGACATTATTGAATTGTATTGAATTAGCGCATTGTATAATACATATGTAATTGAACGAGACGTTAAGAGTATACATGTTGATTATTCATGTAGATTTGTTCTGCAGCCTGCGACTTCAAACCAATTCAGTATCTCTTTTAACTGTTGAATTACCTGTTCATTTAACCTTATTCCACATACAAACACTTTCTGAAATCACTGTAGCAAAAGTAGAAATACTCATAATGAGCAGTCAATAACTGTTCTTTCATTAAACGAGAGTTTCCATAATTTTGACAAAATGTATCAAAGTCATCTGCTACAGTTGTGTTGTATGTGGGAAAGGTTTAATTGCGACGGATAGTATGAATAAACGAGAACATCTTCACCACGTCCATTACGTGTATTTCTAGTGTACATGTTTACACTAGTTAGAACATATATGTAAGGTGTCATAGTTGGAAAGAAGTTTCAGTTATAAAACGAACTATACTTTCATTGTTATCGTCTTTCCAATACAATGTAACTGAATATATAACAAATATAAAATCCTTCAATCATTTATTTTGTAACACATACACTATCGATATTTATTATCCAAGTCTCGTTTTCATCGTTTAAATATGGACTATGGATATTATATACAATGACATTCGAGGCGGGGATAGAATTAATGTTTGTTCTCTGTTTCGTGAATGTTGACACATGCTAATACGGTCTTATATTGCAAAGATGTTTTTAAATTCACAGTAGAGCTCTAAATAAGAAGAGTATTTGATATCCAAAAATACTCATATGATCCTAAAATCCAATTTGTTTATTATTATTATTTATTTCACACAAAATATACATACGTACAAGTAAGTAAGTAAGTAAGTAAGTAAGTAAATCATGTATTTCAGTGACATGTGTACAAATGAATTCAATACATATATACAAAAACATATAAATAAATACATCCGGCCCGACGGACCAATTAGTCACTATTAATATACATTATAATATGGTAAGCGAAACTACGATATAAAGAGTAAAGTGTTATAGATATAGGATGTGATTAAAGATTAAATAAATAGTATCATTATTAAATTTGATTAATGAAAGTATGAAAATCACATGAACATATAAATAAGTACAGTTACATAATGAAAATGTTGAAATGATTGAATGTTGATTCTTATTTATAAAGTTCTTTACTTCTTTTTATGAATGCAGATAATAAATATTTTGCCGTTTTTCTTGGGTAATCACATATCAAAGTGCATAGGTTTTCTTTTGGTGATAATGTAATCCACTCATCTGAGTCTACTATTTCATCAAAATAATAATGACGTTCATTATCATAAAATGAACAATGTAACAACACATGTGTTTCTTCTGCTGGCACTCGCAAATCACAAAAGGTGCATAGTCTTTCCTCGGGGTTTTCACGTAACATGTAACATGTAACAATACAAACAACAATTTAAACTTTCCAATATATGTCTCCTATTTGAAAATGTAATGTACCATGCATTTCAATATTTTTTGCAATGTGTATGAAGGAAAAAGAAGAAGAAAGATGAAAAAAAAGAAGAAATAAAAAATATGTGAGTAAATAAGAATCGTACTGTGATACAATTGGTATGAAAAATGTGTAGTTTTATTAGAGGTTTGTAAATTGTATCCACTTCCTGTTGTGTAGTTCTGATTGGTCTTTTAATATAGCGACTTCTTGGTCTACCTTTATTTTGTTTTTCAAATGATTAACAAGGGAGTAAAGATCCAATATTCAGGGTACTCAAATGAATCGTCCCATGTAGTACCCACAACATAGGGTTTAGTGGTGTGATAAGAAATTGTTGGGAAAATAGCAGTATTCTCCTCCTCAGCTAGTACTCTGATATTAAAGGGTTTATATTATCTGTATTTCGTCTTGTAAAACTACAATTCAAATGGTGCACTGTTATTATGGTTTGTATATTTATAATATAAAATTCTCATAATCAGGACAATACTTTAAAAGCATGTTATGTGATTATGTTATACTTTACATTATGTATAAAATTGTATCAAACAAAGTCGTAGATTATTTATTCTTACTGAACGAACATTGAGCTGAATAATCTTAACGCAGCATACTTTTTCGTTCCGCAATTATCCCTTTCCCACACACAACAAATCTGCAGCAGACGACTTTGGAAACATGTAGGCAAAACTATGGGAAATCTCTCTAAATAATAATAATATGGTTAGTGAATAAAGTTGCAAAACATTGTGTTTGCTCATTTCCGCTTTTGCCACAATGTTTCCAAAAGATGTCATGTGTTGCAGAAAGTGCACCAGAAAGTGCCTGTTTGTGGGAAAGGGTTAATTAAAGTCAGCTGTCTTAACTGTCAGCCAGACACAATTGGCAACATTGAGAATTATGAAAATTCGCTCAGCAAAATTTGGTATTGATAAACATGTAGAATATATTCTCTCCGCATATACTAGTGTCCTAGTTGTTCCCCTTGTGGCATCAGGAAAAATTGCTCACAACTTTAAATGTTAGTTTAATACATACGTATTTTACATCGATTTCAAAACAGGCCTATAGCTTAAATTTAGCAAGCTTTATATCTGATTCCTGGAGACTTTTAAAACCAGTACCCACGTAATTTAAGTGGGACAATCCTAAAGGCAGAACTCATTCATTACGGAATTCAAACACGGGACCTTTGGTACGAGAAGCTTACAAAACAGAAGAGTTTTAAAAATATTTTCAATACAAATTCCCGCTTTAATGATTGATTTATTGATTGATTGGGGTTTAGCGCCGTTTCCAACAATTGTTCAGTCATATCACGGCGGCCAGTTCACCTACTTATATGTTTCCTGGTTTTCTCAAACAGCACCACCCACAACATTTTGTCAAAGGTCGGAAAGAATGTTGGCCGAGGTGGGGTTCGAGCTCACAACCCCAGGATTGACAACTCGCGTCGCTACTGACTGAGCTACCGCGGCTCGGCTTTAATGAAAAAATATACTAAATTTTCATGCGTATTGTTTACACTATTTAAATTGAAAACTGGGATCATTTGAACGTCAATGCGTTATTATTGGCAGTTTTGGTAACACTGTATGCTGACCTGATCGCTTCGATGGTGTAGTGTAGAGCGCGCGACTCGAGTGTGGGTGTTTGCGTGTTCGAATCCCTGCCGTGTCAAACTAAATACTTTGAACATCGTAGTAATGGCATCCCCTCCATGGCGCTCAGGGTTGTTGAGTTCGCATTACGACTTACCCAGAAAACGCCGTGATATAACTGAGAAATTGTTGAAAGCGGCAAAAAGAAATACCAAACAAACTGCTTAAAAGAACAAGTTTCAGTATGTCAGGGTACGGCCTTTGGCATCTTTTATGTAATTATCAAAAATTAAGTCAATTTAAATATGTAAAGGTAGTTATAGTTCGCTATTATTTATTTATGTTAGACAGAGGAATCCGCCGTGGTCGAGTGGTTAGCGTCGGGGATTTGAAACCGAGTGTCCCGGGTTCGATCCCCAGTCGCGGCATGACGGTCATGGTGGAGTGCTCTTGTTGCAAGGCACATTTCTTAGCCTAGTACTGGTTTATTTACCCAGGGATCATGAATAAGTGAACTGTCGCAGTGGTATAACTGAAATAATGTTCAAATTGGCGTAAAATCGCAATAAAATAAAATATGTTAGACAGAGATTGTAAGGCTGGGAACCCCAGTCGCGGCACCTCGATCATGGTGGAGTGCCCTTGGGCAAGGCACATTTTCTAGCCTAGTACTGGTTTGTTTACCCAGGGATCATGAATAAGTGAACTGTCGCTGTGATATAACTGAAATAATGTTGAAAGCGGCGTAAAACACCAATAAATAAATAAATAAGGCTGGGAACGGAAATTGATGCTCGCGATATTTGAAATGCTTCTTTAGCGTTTTACATTATCTAAACATGTTAAAGTTCAATTATATAGAAAGTGTTTACACAAGGGAAATCGTTTATTCAATGCCTTCATTGTTTTAAAAAAGTATCTTCTGCAGAGCTGTCAACAGTTCAATGATGGATGTGTTAATCGGTTACTTATGCATACAAATAGTATAATTAGTATTAACTACTATTTGAGTTTGATGTCATTTCAATAAACGTATAGAGACTATTATGTCCTTAACTTTCAATATGAACTTTATTTGTTTCAACTTTGAGAATTGATACTTGTCGAGCCTTTGGGCTGTTCATAGGTAAAGACGGGTTTAGACCTAGACAGGTATCTGGTGTGATTCTCAACCTCGGTACAGGTAAACACTGTTTTAGACCAAAACAGGTATCTGGTGTGATTCTCAACCTCGGTACAGGTAAACACTGTTTTAAACCTCGATAGGTATCTGGTGCGATTCTCAACCTCGGTACCGTTTAAAACACAGTTTTAAACCAAGATAGGTATCTGATGTGATTTTGAACATCGGTACAGGTAAACAATTCGTAGCTAAAATTCTCTTTTTATATCATTCACGATTTATAATGATCGAAAATAAATTCGTTCAGACAAAACCAAACATTTTAAGGCAAGATATATTAAACATAATGACACCGTTTAATATTGTCGGGGTATTATTTCCTCTGCTTACAGCGGATAATTAGGTAAGCATGTGCATACACACAGTATCACAAGATAATTCTGTACATGTAAAATAAACAAAGGTGCACAAACACGAAGTATCACAAGATAATTCACTGTCTGCTTGCATGTGAAATAAACAAAGTTGTAGCTTCTTGGTAGAAGTCGATTGATTGAGTTGGGTTTAACGCCGTTTTCAACAATTGTTCAGTCATATCACGGCGGTAAGTTCACCTCCAAACTTATTTGCTTGCTTTCTAACTACAGCACTCCACACAACATTCTTTCCAAGCAACTGGCTCTTTTTCCACATAGACTGTTAGCCGATTGGTAGAATGACGCTTGTCGCATTGACTTTAATCAAACGTAGGAAAGAAATTTGGCCTAGCTGTCGATCGAACACAAAACGCCTAAGATTGACAGCCCGCGTCGCTTTCGACCGAACTATCGGGGAACACCTGTAAGAAGTAGACCTGTAGTCCAACGTGTCTTACAGCGTAGAAATGCATTTTTCATTTTAAATTCTGTTATATCTATATTTCGACAGCAATAACGCACCTTTATCGAATTTTGAATGACGTGAACACATATTTCAATGACGTCATTTATCTTAAAAGGATGTGTTAATGGTGTTGCTGGTCAACTTGTCATGACCTCTATAGATAATTACTTTGTTTTGATCGAAGCGTAATTTCTACAACGTCATAACATGTTTGTCAGTGCGTTGTTATTATGACGCTCTAGAACTTACGACATAATCCGCTACATAAAGTCAAAGGTCGAAAACCCTTATAAGTTATGATTGGACCCATTTTAAATATAGAAAACGAATGTAATTACACGCCAATTATCAGATATCTGATTACTTATTTTCATTCCTTTATCGAGTAAGTACTATCTTATGTTATCATTTCATCTAGAAACATATTTGTTTTGCAACTTTCTTTACGTCCAGTCAGAACTTAGGAATATCCGTGACTGCGACATTAATATTTGTGGACACAATGGTTGTTTACATGGTATAGGAAATGTGCATACACATTGCCTACGGACGGAAAACCATACACATCTATTGACTGTATTCTAGATCATTATAGATTATGCCATATATATGTCGCAGCTGTTGGCTTGTTTGGCAAATACATTTAGGCCTAAACGTTAATAACTATAAATACGAGAGGCCTTTTCTCATTTATCTTCACCATATCTGATCAAATGCCCACACTCTTATAATCAAGACGTGCAACACATACTATAATCACCTTTGATCTCCTATAGCCATAAAGTTTTCGAAATGTGTCTGCTACAGATGCGTCTAAATTTTACATGAGTTTATTATATACACTTTGATCATTCGGATTCGGTCAATGATCAATCTGTTTAAATAGACCAACTGGGAAATAGGTTTCAAAAACCTGTCTGGAGACATAATGCACCGGATCATTAATCTATTAAATATTAATGGTGAATGTTTTCACACCTTTCTCTCTGTTTGTAATTTAGATTTATGTTGTTAAATAACATAACTCTAATTGTCTACAAAAGTTTGATTTGAAAACTAACTTACAATAATACAATAACACGTACGGATTTGTGTGACTTTGACTTTGTAATGGTACTATTCCCGTATCAAGTTGGTGTACCGTACCATAGGATGTAGCGAATAGATTCGTAGTTATGATACAGAGATAACATGTACGTATGCTCATTAGCCTATGACAAATATTCATTGAAAAGCTTGATTTCATAAAGCCGGAATCACATGATCTTTTTAGTTCCGCTACAGCAAAATGGACCTTGGGCACTTTGCTACCGGTGAAGCTCCAGTTCACACTGCACATTCGTGCAGTCTGATCAGGGCTTTCCCAAATCAGAACAAGGTCATTGGCATATTCCAATAGACGTCATAGGTGCACGAGAAGACGATGTGTATATGTAATATGATCTGAATCGAAATTCATTATTAAATCTCTGAAGGTCGCTTTTCGTGTGACGTGGATGACATTGCAATAATGCCATGAATAATCACCTAAGGTCTGACGCATATTTATAGCCGTATCATTAAAAACAGTACCGATATCGGAGATTATCCGATTGTAAATGCTAATTAAGTTGTTCAAAACGCTTTGATGACGTAACAAGAATGGTTCTAAGTTCAGACCCTATGATTTAAGAATTTGAAATTTGTTCATTTATTTGCAATATTTCCTTTGTTAGGTGTTAGAGACTGATTGGTAGAGTTGGAATAAAATGTGGTGGATTATATTCCCGATGACATTAAACTGTTTATTGTCGCGAATTGTTAGCCATTTCTCATACTTTATTTTGGTAGTAGTTTATTATCCTGAGATAATTAAATGCTATCTTAGTATAATATCTGCTTCCATCAAAAACATGAAAATCAACTTGTGGTGCTTTTGAAGGATAACATTATTCGTGAAATTCAATTTTTCCTAACATATGCAGATGTTATATATATATATATGTATTTATTTTTTTAAATTAAATTTAGCTAATATTAATAATAGTTTAGATATACAATTCATTTGCCGTTTGTACACTAACCCAATAGTGTTGCGGTAACAATCATGACAGATGTATTTATCTAAAAAAATATATATTTATTTATCTACAGGCATATATTATATATAAGAAATGAAACACAAATTATTTTAACACTCACATAGTGTTTATGAAAAGGATGTAACGACTGTGACTTTTAGTCGTCACATTTTGAAAAAAGGAATGCTCCTTCTGATTTTCGCTCTATAGGAAATTCAACTTATACTGGAACTGAATCAACTCCCTCTCAGAATGCCTGAAGAAAAGAGTTTAACGAATGTTCTGAAAAATTTGGGGGAATCTAGTTCGCTTCATGGAATCCCTAAAATTATTTCCTCTCGCCAGGTGGCAGTTAAAGTGCTCTGGTGTCTTCTACTGTTAGGTAAGTAGATTAAATGGTAAGCCTATGACTCTATATTGTGTTTCATATATATAAGCCTCGGAACATTTGTTATGTATCATAACGATAAGCCATGGACTATTTGTTGTGCATCTATCTCTGATTAAGCCTGCAATAACGTCTGATTCCCTTCGCAGACTACATGAAGCATTTACCGGCATTTCCAACGTGTACAGTCAAAATCTAACAACATGGACGCCGATAAAGAGAACTATAAAATTAGTGGAACTTACAATTTTAGGCGATATGTTTTCGTTTTCTCAAATTTCAGACCTTATAATTCTGATAAATTTAAAATGATACGATGTTTATCATGGTAAAAAATACAAATGTCCCGAAACATAAAATCTATTGAGTAAAAACTGGTTAATTTGGGCTTTTCACGAACATAAAATTGAAAATATTTGTTTCGACATCATGACTTTTCACGAACATAAAATTGAAAATATTTGTTTCGACATCATTTCAGGCTCATCATATAGGTACAAAGGTAACCTAAACTCTCATTTGAGACAAACATACACATTAAAAAGAAAACAAATGGTGGCAGACGAAGAGAGTAAAACAAAATATATTTCACAAAAGCGAAATGCAACACATTATATTCACAGAAACCCTGAAATGGCGGAAAATGAATTTCAAAAAACAGCAAAATCATAGGGAAAAATAAAAGCGCTCATGTTTCTGTATGATTTAAATTGTAACTTACACTTGTTTGTCGTTTTTTTCGTGAATTGCATATATATGCAATGATTATGTGTTTCTGTAACATTAATCTTTTATTTAAAGCTTAAATCGAAACTTATGACTATATTGTTCATATTTCAATCCGAATATAACTGCGACTTCAAAAAAGTAACAATTACGTTTACGCTTTCTTTACTTGATCCTCAAATAAACTTCAAGTTCACGTCATTGTAAAGTAAATAAACGTTACATTTTTAAGCCTCACTCTTTGACGTTACGTTAATATAAAAGTCACATTTTATCAAAAAAAGATTTTCGTCATAATTTGATTGACACATTTAACATATTCCTTTGTCAGGGCTTTCTCCATTTAATCGTCCGATCTCGATTCTAAGAAGTAAGCTAGTACATCTGAATTGTGCAAGAAGTGACTGCTCATTTTTCTGCAGTTTTACAGTGTTAAGCCCACTTTTGAATTTAATACAGGTCATTAAATTAGTATGGTTTGTAAACTATTCGCCCGAATGCTACTAGAATAAGAGTTCCTATTTTCTTCGCTGTTTTCAAACTGATTTGTATATTAGTGTTATAAAACCTGATAAAATGGAGCTAGTTGAACTCCAGATTAAAGATAGCATAGTCAAAGTTTTGAAACTGTTTGAAAGTTGTCTTGAAATTTTAGAATCATAATTCTGAGATGAAATAAGAGTAATATTCTCACTTTACAGTACAATAAACATCTAAATATTTATTGTTTATGCTTCATTTTTACTGGGTAGACATACCCAGTAAGCCAAATTGTGTACATTTGCATGAATTTTCAACATTTACTGCCTAAATAGTTTTGAACTACTTATTACTTACTTTGTTGTCACTATTAGCAATATGTGTAGAAGTTTCAACATTTCACAAATTTGATCTCCATCACAACCTTTAAGCCAGTCCCTATGTCCACGGCTCCAGTTATTATGACACTGACTACAATCTTGATTAAATGTATGTTTTATTATTTGAATATCTTCAAACTTAATCAGCCTATTCCAGTAACGAATTAGATTGATCTTTCGAAAAAGTTGATCTTAGAAATTATCTTTTGCAAGAATAACTGAATTTTATATATTAATCATTTCCCTCATACAACAAATCTACAGCAGACGACTTCGAAAACATATATATCTATAAAGACCGAAAGTCACGCTGTGATCTTATAGCATGACTGTGTAAAATAATGTTATCATCGCGCTGACGCTCTCTTCTCTTAATACGTCGCTCGATGACATTACATTTTATGACATATTTTTCAGACGTAAACTGCATTGTGCATAATCGTATTTGTTAATTGTTATCATGAATGATGAGTGTATACATCAGGTTTAGAAACGATGGAAATACAGGAATGACTCTAGATTAGCATATTTTGACACAATGTAACTTTGCATAATGTTCTGTTTGCAACATGGGGTGAGGGAAAATCATCAGATTGTATAATTTCTAACGATTTTGAGACAAGCAACTTAAGAGTCTTCGACATAACATCCCGATCTGGTCGACCCGGTCGTAACACTAGTTTACTCTTCACAGATTAGCATTATTATATCAAATATAATTTGCAAATGCTAACAAAAACTCTAGAAATATATTAATAACTAACATCACACTTATCTTTAACAATTGTACATCAGGGATGCAATTCAAAATTGTAAATTTCAAGCGTGACAAAATTAACATGGCGGCCAACACAATATTGCCATTGCTGTTTTATCCTCTCGAAGAGTTATCTTTATTCATGGAAGTCAGTTTGTTAAGAGATTTATTGTTGGTTTTGGGTGGTCTTCCTAGTATAATTTCTGATTGTGTGAACTCATATCCAACTATCGTTCTAAAAGCTATAGAAATTCGTTTTTCAATGTTTTAACTTATTCGAACCTTGGTGGTTTCGTTTGGTGTGGTTATAATTTCTTTAAATCAATTCCCTCGGCAATAGATGACCAAATGAATTTGTCAATCTAAGGGTAAGTGAAATAAAAGATCGTTTTTTGTCTCACACGTGTAACACATTCTATATGTGAAACATACGCAACTGCGCAGTGTTTTGCTATTCTTGTAATTTTGACTTTTAGTAAAGAAACAATATTGTTCCATATAGCAATATGGTGTATGGTATGAAAGTATCACTGATTTTGTTTTATCTGTTTGCTTTTGTTTTAAATATTGAAAACAGCCCCTAATAAATACATCATTCATATACTGGTATCAGGAAATAATTCAACCTCCATCAAGAACTGAGCACGCGAATTATTTGATATAGTATGAACATACTGTGGGTAATACCAAAAACTTTAAAAACGGAAGTAAATACTGCCATCCTTGGCGACCAGGGTTGCGGGGTTAGCATAACGACTGACTGGCTTGTGTCTGGATAAATTGACCAGTAGTAATGGCAACTAACCCAGGAAACGCCGAGATACAACTTGAAAAGTTTCGAATCGGCGTTAAACATCAAACAATATGTCAAATTATTGATGTATAATTGAATATTATATATACCTTAATAGGGCCATTGCTGTCTAAAATAAAGAAGATTCAAATCATTTTCAATTGAATTAGGCAAATTGTATTTCAATTTCGAAGTAAAACGGAAAAGAACGACTATGATCGGTAGGGCTAATTACCCGGCATACTAGACAAGGCGGCTTCCCCCACAATATATATATCATTACTCAACGAACCCTTTTATATGGATACTCTAAACATAGTGTTTGACTGTCATATAAGTTGTTTAGAACGTGAATGAAATATGCTCTGAGCCTCCTTATCTAAAGCACTGTCTACCTTGTTTCGAATACATGGGTCCTACAATGTAGTTACGTATCTTTCACAAAAAAAATGGATAGATAGATATGTCTTTATTTGACAAGCACATAAGTACATAGCCATGTATACATATGTATGACACATGTGCAATACAAAAGTATCAGAAATCCTGTATCAATTATTGTTTCTTATGGAAAACATTTTAGCGTAAACAGAATGTGAATTAACTATGTTCTTTCTATAAATACATATATATAAATAATATGCAAGCTGGTAGAGTGTGTAGGGTCCATAGTTGTACACATTTTAGCGTACTCTGTCTAACATAAAAATAACTTTTCACAAATTTTCGTCAAACGGATATATATTGACATATATAAATGACATGTTAAAATAAAATTATATTCGTCTTTTTCCTCTTTTATATCAGATAAGTTATTTTCTATGTACTTTTTCAAAGATTGTTAAAATGTTCGTATTATACACATGAATATACGTAAATTAAACGGCAATTTATCGAAATAGTGTTCATATTCAAATTTATATTTTATATGTTGATAAAGCTGCAAAGAAGATGCATTAGAAATAACTGCATAATGTTTTTTAAAAAATTATATCAAACAGGCGTTGTTTAAAAAAGTAACGAATGGTTTACTGTTAACTGATGATGGATTTTGCCGTACGCTATCACTTAACATATTGTTAACATTTGCAATCCAAACTTTAGAGTCATATGCGCAATATTCATTTTAAGACTCGTATACCATTTCCAATAAGATATTTTCTGTAATAATCAGTTTGAACCATTATTTTTCACTTTTTAACATATCTATTGATAAAAAGGAGACACACTCCAAGCTCTTCACAGACACTTGTATTGTGTGTAGATTTCCTTACATTGGTTTTTATTTCACATTATTTCATATATATCCTTTCTTTCTCTTTGGATTTTCTGAACTCATAAATTTCTCCTACATAACTTAATATAGAACAAAAAAAAAGTCAAATAATTAATGAATTTATTTTCATTTTAGATTAAATCTACGGCATTCTATCAATAATACGTTTACCTCTTTCAGCGCCGAATTGTTTAAAGAAGACTCTTCCATGGTCAACATCGGCCGTCTTAATTTTACATGTAATCAGATTTTCGGAATATTTTGATAACTAAACTGCAAATTATGCTGAATTCAGGTGATACAGCTCGTTATGAGCTGACTCCCCTGGAATTTTATTGTTTGCGAAATTCTCAATATTGCCATTGGTGCTGAAAGAGTTAAGGGTTTAAGTGAATCCACTGTCAAAAAATAGTCTCAACATGTTATACTTAATAAACAACTAACTAATCACACAAACACATATTGTTATGACCTATAATGGTTCATTTACCTCGTTCATCTATCGTGACGGTTTGTGTTTACTGGATACACGTTCTCAGCCATTTTGCAAACATTCGCGGATGAATACAAAAATAGTGATTCGGTCATGTTATAGTACACATGTGACATATAAAGAAATACGTAATGGGTATATTTGATCGAAAACAAGCATTGTCATCTGATAAAAAGAGGATATTTGTTTGTTTTGAGTGGATATGGAATATATCTCACCGAGAAGTGATACAATTGAAAATGTTAAAATTGTATCACTTCGAGTTAAAATATATTCCATATCCACTCAAAACAAACAAATTTTCTTTTTCTTTTCTGATAATTGATGATGACATAATGGAACTATTTGGTGTCTTCGTACCTGTTCACACGCAGAATTATCTGTGTGAATGTATTTGTTTACTACACAATGTCAGACAATGACAATAAGTCCGATTTGTTAAATTTACGGAATACGGAATTATACAAGGGTAAAGATAAGATAAGTTTTTTATCACAAGGCAATGCTTGTATCCGGTCTAATAATGTACCCATTACGTATTTCTTTATATATATGTAACGTGTGTAGTATACCATGACCGGAAACTAGGAAAATTACGCCATACCTATATCACTCACAGTGTGGTGATATGGATTATATCTCACTGATAGAACTCCGTATCTCATCGTTCAGCATTAAATGAAATAAAATATCATGTTATATGATATACATTTTTTATATTATATTTATTAATAGAGTGCCTTGCTCCTATGCTCTCAACCTTTCTAAATATTTTAACAGGCGCTGTTGGATTATCGACATACCAAATCGTTGGTCTATTCGACGAGTTCTATTCCTACCCAATAAAAACGTCTGTGACCTTGGACCATGCAAGTTTACCATTTCCTGCGATTACAGTTTGTAACAGTAATCCAATTAAGTATAGCCAATTAACTCTTAATGATGAAATGAATGAGATACTACTGAACAAACTGGACTCAGAATCACAAACTGCAAATCCATGGAATGGAATTGGGTCTTTTTACGATGAAACACAAGAGGCGTTCGAGAATGCGAGTACTTCAAATGACTATGAAGACGAACCAAAGGTGAGGGACGGGTTTGATGTCTGGCGTCAACGAGTGCTTACCTTGTATAGAAGTCTGCCGAGAGAGACGCGTGAGGATATGGGACACCAACTGGATGATATGCTCCATAACATACTTTTCCAAGGTAAAGTAAACTCTCTTTTTGATAGAACATGTATATATACACTGTGAGTTCGAACCCCAGCTCGGCCAACACTCTTTCCGACGTTTGAAAATATTCAATGCGATTAGCGTTATTCGTCTTCCACCAATGTACAAATAGTATTTGATAAAAAACAGCCAGTTGTTTGGAAAGACTTGTATAAAGTATTGGTGTGAGAAAGACAGGAAATACATTGCCGCCGTGATATGACTGAAGGCGTTAAATCCAAATCAATCAATCACTGTCTACACTAACAGCGACAATAACGTCTCATGCATGTATCTACTTCATATTATAACCAGTTCCTCTCAATCAGCGCAATGAATAAGTGGTTATATGCCATGGTCTTCCTCAACCGTTACAAGTAGTGGTTTTGCTGTTAAACTCCAGTGAGCAAATGACATGATATGGATCGGAATATACAATACATGTGTCATCGTTTGTCAAACAATTTGTTCTGCATTGCAACCACTCTGCCATGACGTATGCTATTGTATTCTATATTCATAACGCATCATATGAATGTTTTCTTTTTATTCAGGGTATCAATATTTTTTCAATGAAAACCAGACTTTACAGTTTCAATCACCAATATTCGGCAACTGCTTCACCTTCAATTTTAATGCAACATCACAAACGAGCGGTTCGGCCAAGGGTCTCCAAATGATTCTTATCGTAGAAAAAGACGAGTACATCGAACATTTCGTCAGCGGGTACGGGATGAGGCTATCGATTCATCAACCCGGAACGTTTGCACTTCCTGATAAAGACAGTTTCGTTCTGAACCCTGGATATGAGACGAATATTGGACTTAAACTGGTCAGAGTAAGTAGACTCGGTGGGAATTACGGATCGTGCAAGGAAAGTGACAGCTCGTACTCCATTGCCACATGCAACGCTGAATGTTATCGGGATCACATTATCAAAGCATGCAATTGTACACCATATGACTCTCTCTATACTGATGCAGACGAAATAATTTGTAGCATAGACAATGACGATGATAATGTATGTACAACCTTAACAGCAGAAGCTATAGAGCAGGGTATTCTTCCATGCAATTGTCCACCTAGGTGTCATGCAGATACTTATTCGACTACCATAACAGGACGAAAATGGCCAAATGCAAATTATCTTCAACACGTCCTCATGGAGCAAGTATGTAAAAAGAATATTTCCTCTATGGTGTCAAGCTGCGACAAGCTGAAAACTGATGGTTCCGTAACAAAAGAAACATATGAAGACTTTGTCACTAATTTTCTGATCATAAATATTTACTTTGAGGATCATAACTTCGAAAGGATATTCGAAGAGCCGCTGTACACTACAATTCGTTTCCTCTCGGACCTTGGTGGGGCGATGGGATTCTACATGGGAGCTTCACTCCTTACATATGTTGAAATAATTCAACTGATTCTTGAACTGTGTCTATACTGCAAGTCTAAATACGGCTCGAAAATAAATACGTCTGAAATTGTCCCTGTAAAGAATTAATCGATATGTTCGTGTAAATAAGTGACAATGAAGACATCAATTTGGGTTACAAGGATGTAACATAGATAAGTTTCAATTTGATTGCACGGACTAAACGTTATATCTTCACTTGAAGAAGAAAGATACGTGATGCAAAGCTTTTACTAATGGGTAAAATTACGCCAAATACATCCGCGGTCTAATATTTGCTTTTGTGCTTTCATTTTATATCATTCATTGTAAACAAATAGAAAAAAACATATCCATAAGGACAAGGAAAATGTTCTAAAGGTCAAATGACGCTAAATACATCCGCGGTCATGCACATAAACCGTAAACAACTTTGTTTGCATAGAAATGAGTGTATACCAGAATGCATTGAACATATGAGATTGAGTTTAAAATCCTTGTAAATGTGTAAAGTACGAACTGGAAATGATTGATTTGATCATTTTTCGTATTTTGACCTTGTATAATAAATATAAAATGTGAACCTCCGGTTTTGTCCGTGGCCGATTTGGTCCAAAATGACGGTAAACATTTTCGCATTAAATATATGTAATGATATAGGATGTTATTCACGGGAATCGCTAAGAAAGTGTGACAATTGAGGGTTGAAACTAGTCGATCAACATGGAAAGAAAGAAGATATTTGGTGTATTGTGACCTATATGAATATTGTACTAAATAAAATGTTCAGTCCTTGCACCAAAACGCGTACGTGAAAACAGAAACCTGTTCCAATGGTCAAAGCGTCAAATGAACATGGTTTGTGTCGCATAACGTGCTAATGATCTTAATTGAACATTACTTAAAGTATCAATGTTATAATAAGCATATGCGATACATCTTACATATATACTGACGAAATACCAACGTTAGGATGAACACAGTCTTTTATAGAATATTTCCTAAGAGAATGACGATATCCGTGTTTACCTATGTAAAATTGCATCGGTTAAACTATTTACTACAAGACAACATGCTGTCAAATGTAATAGGACATACGGCATTTCGACCCATTAGGTTGCTGAAGGATGTATCTTAGCAATGGCTTTGTGAATTCACGTGTGCTTGTAGCATATGAAATACATTCCAATAGTAGATGATTTCATTTTGAAATAGTAAGGTACCAAATACATTTGGAAACCTTGTGGTCGTTTGTTTACTATGTATTGTATGTAAATTTTCCATTAAACGTATTTTAAAAGGGAATTTATAGATCAAGTTTGCTGTAAATGTATCAACATTAAGAAGACATTGAGCGTGATTAATGTACGATGAAAGCTCCTTTCTACAAACTATGTAAAATAACTAAGTTTAAAATAATCTATTAAACTTTGAGTATATTTATGTGTAGTTAATCTAATCTCAGAACAGTTCTTCTGTTCTACTGGTACCAGGCAAAGAGACGTAAACAGTCATTTAGTTTAAATTGATTTTACAAGAATTATCTACCTTCATTGTATGAGACGCTTTCTCTTATTTGTATTGCAATATTAATACTTAAAGGCGATCGCGATAGTTTTGGTTCTTACGCTTAATGTATATTTTACGTAAAAGATAATTATTGATTAGAGACGAAAAAAGTGTCACTAAATGAGAAATTGCCACCAATGTAGATCTAGATCAACCTGCGGTTACTTTGCAAAAGTATGAGGTATGCTGAAGAAAGGCTCTGGAAACTTTTCCAAGCCTGGTTACCCAATATTTTTAGTTTATAGTTCTGAAGAATATGTAATAAACTATCAACAATTGATTGATTGATTGGGGTTTAACGCCGTTTTTAACAATTTCTCCGTTATATCACCTACTCATGCATTTCCTGGTTTTCTCACACCAGTACTCCACACAACAATCTTCCCAAGCAACAGGCTGCTTTTGCACATAGACTTAGCCAATTGGTGGAAGACGAATGACGCGTGTCGCATTGACTTTTGTCAATCGTCGGAAAGAAAGTTGGCCGAGCCGGGATTCGAACTCACAACCCCTGGATTGACAGCCCGCGTCGCTACCGACTGAGATACCGGGGCTCGGCTAAAAAAAACTATCAACAAACCAACTTTCATAACATTCTGAACGTTTAAAAAAAATGATGAAACTGTAGCAATAGCCTTTAAAGGAAAGAAGTTCCACGGTGTTACTCTCCACACTATATTAAGGTGTCTGTTAATTGATGTAAAATATAACCAATGTCTTGCGCTTTTGAAAACATTGTGAGAAATGGCTCATTATAAGCAATTACTCCCTTTGCCACAACGTTTTCTGCTGTATTCAATATTTTTGTATATAGAGAGTTACCACATTTTGATTAAAGGTTTGCTACAGATGTGTCGTACGTTGGAAAAAGTTAATCACTTTGATACTTAGAGAGAAGACGTTCCACGTTGCTCTGATACTCTCAACAACTTGTTGAGGTTCATCTTAATTGTACAGTAAAAAGTAACTAATGTCATAATGTAAGAAGGCCTATCGATGCCAAAGGAGAAGAGCTGTTTTGAAACATTGTTTACTTTAGTTATGCTTTCTAATACAATGATTACACGTGGTCTAATTTGGAAACCAAACAAATGTTCGGGCATACTTTTATTGAGGTTTAACGTCTTTTTCAACATAATACGAGCCGTCCCGCGAGAAAACCAACAGTGTGGACTCTGCGTAAAGTATCGACCCGAATCAGTCTAAGCATGCCACGCAGGCTAACCCGGACTGACACTTTCCGCCTACTTTGTATTTTCTGTTTCAGGAATCATTACGCTATACCTCTATCCCCTTGAGACGAAATGTGTCGGCCCGGATCAGTATGCGCGGACTGCGCAAGCTGATCTGGGTCGCTACATTACGCAGATGCCATAATGTTGGTTTTTCTCGCGGGTTGCTCAATTATCACTGACCTCACGCCGACAGAACACTCATTCAGGACCCCCTGGGTAAACAAAATAGTATAGGCTAAGAAATGCGTCTTGCCCACGGGCACTCCATCCTGATTTCGGATCATGTGTTCTTGTGTGGTTTAAACTGAGTCTTGGAAAATATTTAACTCATGATATTTGTATTAAATAGTATGAATGTTGGTAATCGATATATAAAAAGCAATTATTTTAGAATCACTTCAATCACAATATGAAATGTTGGTAATCGATATACAACGCAATTATTTTAGAATCACTTCAATCGCAATATAAAATCGAGACACCAGAAATGTTATAACCGTACACGGAATTTTGGTATGAGTGAATCTCTTTTCCCTTTCCCACATACATGTACATCACAACTGAAGCAGACGACTTTGAAAACATATATTGAAACCCTCTGTAAATAAAAAGTTTATTTATTGGGTAGAATTGAAAATATTATGACAAGGGGAGAATGTGCTCATTATCAGCACTTTCTTCTTTTGCCACGATTTTATCAAAAGTCGTCTGCTGCAGTCGAATCAGAAGTGAAACTCGTTTTCCGTTTCATTTTAAATTGTCAACTTACATGTTTTCAAATACAAATTCGGGAAAGTTTTGTCTTGACGTGTTGGTTAATAAAATTGAATCATGCTTCTAATGTGTGTTTAAATGTGTTAGTGACATATCTAGATAAATTTAATTATTTCCTACATACAGCTATTTATTGAACTTATTCATGCTTCTAATGTGTGTTTAAATGTGTTAGTGACATATCAAAATAAATTGAATTATTTCCCACATACAGCAATTCATTGAACTTATTCATACACACCCAAGAAAGACAGCCGAATGTAAAGTGAACGCGTATATGCTATGACGGTTTAACTACATGAACAAGTGTCCATATGTTTTCTGGTGAAACATACACAGACGACCTCTGAAAGCTTTTTGGAAGAACGGAGGTATTGACTGAAACAGGCAATAGCCACTTTTCTCACAATGATTTCTGAAGCAGCAGACGACTCTTGAAGGAATTTTGTTTACAAACGAGCAACTGCTCAAAAACAGCAATTTCTTTTTTGCCACAATGTTTTCAAATCTTCCCTTAAACAGAGTTACCATAATTGTACCTTAATGTTTTCCAAGTCGTCTGCTGCAGATTTGTTGTATATAGTAAAGAGATAATTTGTTAATACTTAATAATTAATGGAAACGAAATACGAAAGATGCCATCAGTCACTGATATCACAATATGAAATGTTGGTAATCGATATACAAAGCCATTATTTTAGAATCATTTCAATCGCAATATAAAATCGAGACACCACAAATGTTATAACCGTACACGGAATTTTGGTATGAGTGAATCTCTTTTCCCTTTCCCACATACATCAAAACTGAAACAGACGACTTTGAAAACATAGAGTAAAACCCTCTGTAAATAAAAGTTTATTTATTGGATAGAATTGAAAATATTATGACAAAAGGAGAATGTGCTCATTATCAGCACTTTCTCCTTTTGCCACGATGTTATTAAAAGTCGTCTGCTGCAGTCGCATCAGAAGTGAAACCCGTTTTCCGTTTCATTTGAAATTGTCAACTTACATGTTTTAAAATACCAATTCGGGAAACTTTTGTCTTGACGTGTTGGGTAATACAATTGAATCATGCTTCTAATGTGTGTTTAAATGTGTTAGTGACATATCTAAATAAATTGAATTATTTCCTACATACAGCAATTTATTGAACTTATTCATGCTTCTAATGTGTGTTTAAATGTGTTAGTGACATATCTAAATAAATTGAATTATTTCCTACATACAGCAATTTATTGAACTTATTCATGCTTCTAATGTGTGTTTAAATGTGTTAGTGACATATCTAAATAAATTGAATTATTTCCTACATACAGCAATTTATTGAACTTATTCATGCTTCTTATGTGTGTTTAAATGTGTTAGTGACATATCAAAATAAATTGAATTATTTCCCACATACAGCAATTAATTGAACTTATTCATACACACCCAAGAAAGGCAGCCGAATGTAAAGTAAACGCCTATACGCTATGACGGTTTAACTACATGAACAAGTGTCCATATGTTTTCTGATGAAACATACACAGACGACCTCTGAAAGCTTTTTGGAAGAACGGAGGTATTGACTGAAACAGGCAATAGCCACTTTTCTCACAATGATTTCTGAAGCAGCAGACGACTCTTGCAGAAATTTTGTTTACAAACGAGCAACTGCTCAAAATCAGCAATTTCTTTTTGCCACAATGTTTTCAAATCTTCCCTTAAACAGAGTTACCATAATTGTACCTTAATGTTTTTCAAGTCGTCTGCTGCAGATTTGTTGTAAATAGTAAAGAGATAATTGGTTTATACTTAATAATTAATGGAAACGAAATACGAAAGATGCCATCAGTCACTGATATCACAATATGAAATGTTGGTAATCGATATACAAAGCCATTATTTTAGAATCACTTCAATCGCAATATAAAATCGAGACACCAGAAATGTTATAACCGTACACGGAATTTTGGTATGAGTGAATCTCTTTTCCCTTTCCCACATACATCAAAACTGAAACAGACGACTTTGAAAACATATATTAAAGCCCTCTGTAAATAAAAGTTTATTTATTGGGTAGAATTGAAAATATTATGACAAAAGGAGAATGTGCTCATTATCAGCACTTTCTCCTTTTGCCACGATGTTATTAAAAGTCGTCTGCTGCAGTCGCATCAGAAGTGAAACCCGTTTTCCGTTTCATTTGAAATTGTCAACTTACATGTTTTCAAATACAAATTCGGGAAACTTTTGTCTTGACGTCTTGGGTAATACAATTGAATCATGCTTCTAATGTGTGTTTAAATGTGTTAGTGACACATCTAAATAAATTGAATTATTTCCTACATACAGCAATTTATTGAACTTATTCATGCTTCTAATGTGTGTTTAAATGTGTTAGTGACATATCAAAATAAATTGAATTATTTCCTACATACAGCAATTTATTGAACTTATTCATGCTTCTAATGTGTGTTTAAATGTGTTAGTGACATATCAAAATAAATTGAATTATTTCCCACATACAGCAATTTATTGAACTTATTCATACACACCCAAGAGAGGCAGCCGAATGTAAAGTGAGCTCGTATATGCTATGACGGCGTACACAGTTAAACTACATGAACAATTGTCCATATGTTTTCTGATGAAACATACACAGACGACCTCTGAAAGCTTTTTGGGGGAACGGAGGTATTGACTGAAACAAGCCACTTTTCTCACAATGATTTCTGCAGCAGCAGACGACTCTTGAAGAAATTTTGTTTACAAACGAGCAACTGCTCAAAAACAGCACTTTCATTTTGCTACAATGTTTTCAAATCTTCCCTTAAACAGAGTTACCATAATTGTACCTTAATGTTTTTCAAGTCGTCTGCTGCAGATTTGTTGTAAATAGTAAAGAGATAATTGGTTTATACTTAATAATTAATGGAAACGAAAAACGAAAGATGCCATCAGTCACTGATATCAGTCACTTTGTTTTTCAAATGAATTTTGCATTAGATTTTGAAAGGGTTTCATGTAAATGATTCTTTGACTTTGTGTCACACACGGACTTAGACGTCGAACTCACTTACAGATTTAAGTCGCTGGAATTAGGACTAACGAATCAATGCATGGCTGAAATTACACGTTATGAATTGAGCGTCTTGATAATACGTCTGACGTTATTGTGCTAATTTAATAATACAAGCAAAACCCTGCTTTTGCAATGACTGAAACGAAGAAACTCATGTGTGTCTTGAAGGATTTGGGAGAATCAAGCTCACTTCATGGTATTCCAAAAATCATTTCCTCTCGCAAGATGGCAGTAAAAGTGCTTTGGTGTATTCTGCTTATAGGTACGTATTTGGATTTATTATATACCTGCATATTTTCCGGCGCAAATACATGCAGATTAGCATGCGCAAATCAAACACGACGGTTTCAATTTCGTTGTGTTCTAGGTACAAAATATGGTAATGGTAGAAACCACGTCACTTCAATATGATGTGACGTCATTGAAATGATTTCACGGTAGCGGGGTGTGATTCACACCCAATTAATACATTTTAATTTGTCGTGTAAAATGTGTTATTTCGTTTTTGAAAATATCGACTGTTTTTTTATTTTATTCTGCCTTAAATTTTATAATAGGTATAAAATAAAAGGAAAATTACGTAGCAGTAATGAGACATTGACCTACTCGGGGAGTGGTCAAATTATTATCTTTCTTGACCTTCGAACTCGCGATATATCAATGTGCCACGCCCCTAGTAGACAATACTTAACCCAATGTCGCTACTTCAGCGTAATATTACCTATATATGCCCCGCTAGTGGCGATATGGGGTCTCATTGACTCTGCGTAACGGGATAATATAAACGTAAATTGAAGAAAAAATGATGGGGCTACAGTTGTAGTCATTGTCTAAGGATGCATATAGGGCTTAACAACATGAAGACAGGCAGAGAGGGCTCTTATTAGGCCTTATGAGGACGCAAAGGCCGGCCTAAATCTTCACGTACGCAGATACATATAGACCCCAAATCGCTACACGATGCTTATTTACTATTCAATGCTTTCTAAAAGACAGCAGATTGTTTAATAATCTTGAAGAAATAAGTTTCAAGTAATTTGTTTAGTGATAGACTGATGTTTAAACATTTGCAAACATTTTGTCGTTTGGAGATATAACATGTGCAGGTTGTCCGTCCGTTTGTAACCATATCTAATGCATAACTTGAGTTGAGTGATTTGATTAAAAGGCTTCTGTAAATATCAGCCATCATAAGGAAATGCCACACGACAAGTTACACAAAAAATTGCCTTTGGGAACCCAGAGTTGTGTCCACTTAAAGTAATAGTGTATTTAAAAAGTTTATACTACTTTGAGGTTCACGATGTAGGTACCACTTAGATCTCCGTTACTACTTAAGGTTATTTTTATTTAATTGAAACTGAACATATGTCTTTTGAGTCATAAGATTATTTCATTGATCAAGTCCCATTACCCTGACATGTATTACCACATCGGTGGGGTAGTGGTAGAGCATCCAGTTCGGGGGCGGGAGGTCGCGGGTTCGATCCCAACCGGTTCATAGCATAGACTTTAAAAATGGAAGTAGTGTAAATCCTCCAAAGCGCACATATTTGCGGGGTTAGCATTGCGACCAACTGGCTGGTGTCAGGATAAATGGAGAAGAAGTACTGGTAACTTTCCCAGAAAACGCCATGATATAACTGATAAATGATTGAAAGCGGCGTAAAACACAAATCAATCAACCTGACATGTACTTCAGCAACATATGTCCATGTTTACATAAACAAAATTCGTTTTCAGTTTTGCGTCAAGCCCAATATGTCTGTGTTATTAATATAAAGCTTTGCATATTTCCCCTCCTTTACTACTGTCATCGGATTAGCTCTCCTAGTGTCACATAATTTTTAGTTGCAATTTAACCAAATGTTTTCCAAAGTTAAAAGCAAAAATGATAATGATGTTTTGCGGAAAACCTCATTTATCTATATTTTCATCGAGCATTGTATTGAAAATTTGCCCATTATATAGGGTTTTTGACAGGCTCCATCATCAGGTACAATAACGCTGAAAATCAATTAATCATAATGGTGTCCCGTTACGATATCAGGGTATGTATGTCCGCGATCCAGAGCAGAATAATCCTCCTTAAATATTAAAATCATATTAATTGGGTGCTTATGTATCAGCGTCCAGTAAGTCCACAACATGTAAAGTTTATATTCAAAGTACATGTACATGAAATTAGTATTGTCAAGATCGATGGTCCAAATATTCCGTTAAAGATCCCTTTTTAGGCGGGGGATATTAATTTGTTCAGATTGAAATTGGAAGGAAATAAACAATACATTAACATTCTATAGTTCTCCATTTATATTAATTAATTAATTTGTATTAACTTCTCCACATACGAATTATGAACCTAAGATACACAGGAATGTTCATCATTTGTACAAAGTTCGGTGTTGCACTCCAACAAGAAGAAACCGCCCTCTGGATGTGAACACAAGTATTTCTCTCCATATGGAATTGCATAGCTGCTAACGTCTTTCTGACAGAGTTTGTTTGTTTGTTTGTTTGTTTTACGCATCTTTCAACAACTTGGCAGTTATATCACGGCGTTTCATGGGTAATTAACCGGTACTTCAGGTCCATTTATCCTGACACCATCGAACAAGTTGTTGTGCTAACCCCAAAGCGCTGGGGGCAAAGGAGGGCAAACCATTACTACCATTTTTAAAGAATGTGGAATGATCCGGCCTGTGTTCGAACCCGCAACCACCCGCACCCGAGAAGGTCCCTTCTGACAAAGACTTAGAAGCTCAATCGTGAAATTCGATAGACGTTCGCCGCAATGACTTGCTTATCTTCAGAAAGAATTATGACCTATGAGACTGTTAGCTGAAAGTATTTTAAATTCACTTGACAGTGAAACTTGTTGAAGGTCATATTATTTCATAACCGTTCTCTAGATTCACGAAAAGAATCTGCCGTGGTCAAGTTGTTATGGTCGAGCTTTGTGATCCGGACGTCCCGGCTTCGATCCCGAGGCGCGGCGGTCATGGAGTGCTCTTTGGCAAGACACATTTCCTATCCTAGTACTTGGATGATGACTAAGTGAACTGTTGACGTGATGCAACTGTTATACTGTTGGAAACGGCGTGAAGCTCCAATAAAACATAAAACACTAGATACACGAAGAATTAATTATTGACCGTGTAACAAACAGAACCAAACCTGACCAAACCTGAGAAGTCCGTATTTGGTTACAGACACGATCATTTTTAGTAAACTGGTATTATTCCACCTATATTTCTCTTATGACTCAACCAAACCCTATGTTGTAGGTACTCAAAAGAATCTTTTCACTGAGACGATTATTTTGAGTACCCATAACGTATGATTTTAGTCTCAAATAAGGGTTTTTGAATTTGTAATATGCACCGTAGCCTAGAGCTATGCATTTGTATCTATACTAATTTAAACTACCCTGTTATTTATTTAATTTATATAACAAATTATTCTCCTCCATAGGTGCCGTTGCGTTAACGTCATATCAGATAGTTCTACTGATCCAAGAATTTAATTCGTACCCAGTAAAAACTACTGTGACCTTGAACTACGATAAGCTGTATTTTCCCACCATAACGATATGCAACAGTAACCCAATCAAGCTGAGTAAACTTTCTCAAAATGAACAAATGTATGATATTCTACTCTCAAAATTGGATTCGAAATCGGATAACGTAGATCCCTGGGCTGGCATTGAAACACTCGAAACCGCTAGTTTGTATGACAATATTGCCGAACCATTGATACAAGATAGTTTCGATGCCTGGCGGAAAAGAGTACTTTCCCTTTACAGGGGTCTTCCGTACGAGGAACGTGAGGAAATTGGTCACAGCTTGACAGATATGTTGCACAAACTCTCGTTTCGAGGTAAGATCGCTCATTTGCAGTTCATTAGCTTAGATAAAACAATGGAGGACACTTGATTTATATTTAATTTTAGACTAATCGGAATGAGACAAGAATATGATTCGCATAGAAATCAATTAATTCTATTTGAATTAGTTAATTCAGCATTTAAAATAGTTCACAATCAATATGTCCAGAGTTCTAGATAAGAGGTATTTTTCAAATTATAAAATCCTTATTTGACATTCAAACCCTATGTTGTGGGTACTCAAAATAATCGTCTCATTGGTATAGTAATAAGAGACATATTGTGAGAAAAATACCTTTTCACTCCCTCTTATCTAGTCCTCTTTGAAACCATTCTCAATATGCATAAAAACGACCCATCTGTAATCAATTATGAGCAAAGAAACTTTAACATGTGTCAAAAAGTACCCCGGACAAATTCGCACAGAAACAAAATGTTTTCCCTTTAAGTTCGATTCCATCAGTTCATTCCTTTATTGGAAAACATCGACAAACTATGCTTAGACAAAAGTAGATAAATATATTCCTTTACAATATGTCAGATAAATGACTAACAAGAATTAGATGGTATATCAAATGGAAAAGGTGCACAACAAGAACATTTTAGGGAACAGCGAAATGCTTTATCACGTTCGTCATCGCGAATATAAAAACCATCCGAAATTTATCTACATACATTTTTTTATGTAAAAAATCAGAACTTGTCATTAATTTGTTAAAATTATGAATATTGGGCCATTGCATCTTACCTAGAAAACTTCCACCTTTGTACTGTGCATACTTTGTGATGAATTTCGACCCGTGATTCAAGCATGTGTATCGTGCAGATGAACTGTGCTTGGCATCAGCATCTGATAACGTTTAACAGGGGGATGATTTGTGTCTCCTGCTGTGGCAATCAATTAGCTTGCTAGATTTTCCATTGTTCTGCTACCATTAGTGTATACCTCGTCTCCAGTATTCCCACTAACCTTCTAGACTCTCGTGTTACGGCTACGTCGATAGGAAGGGTCATACAATTAGATGTAAACAAGGTGCCAGTGTTATTTCAACAAGTAAGCACTGGTATATATCAGAAACCGCTGATTGCTTGTGGTATTAAGCCATTTTCAACAATGTTTCAGTCATATCACGCTGACCTATTTACCATGCGTTCCTTGCTTTCTCACACAAGTACTACATATAACAATCTTTCCAAGCATCTAGCAGCTTTTACAAATAGATTATCAGCCCATTGGTGGAAGACGAACGACGCTTGGTGCATTGACTGTTATCAAAGGTCAGAAAGAATGTCGGCAGAAACGGGTTTCAAACTCGAAAGCCCTCAATTGACAGCCAACGTTGCTACCAACTGAGCTACCGGAACAATGGTTATTAAGTACAAAGACTAAATAAATGTGAGAATGTCTATCAATGGGCACGTTCTCTTCAAATAAACAAAGTTCTGAATTGTTTAGATCAAAATTCGTGTGATATCCGTTTAAACATTCATGAGCACGACCTGCTAAGGTTGAGCTAGTGTAATCGATGTGTGTCCGTCATCCGTCGTCAACAATGTGCTTGTTAACATTCTTGAGGCCACTGTTTAATATCATCCTTCATGCAACTTATTAATTGTGATTATTTTGATGATTGATAGGGGAATTTCGAACTAGGTCACTAGGTTAACATAAAGAAATATCTTGATAACACTCTGGTAAACACATTTTTAACTTCAACATGTTGAAACTGTGACATAACGATTGTTTGTGTAACTTCTAGGCTAAGATCGGACACAGGTCGTTAATTCTCAAACAAGGTCACTAGGACGATTTTTAGAAATGTAGTGTTATAACTACACATTATTTGTATCAATTCATGCTGAAACTTTGTAAGCACGTTTGTCTTGATAATCTCTAGGTTATGTACCAATGGGGATTATATTGGGTCAGTAACTAGGTATCTAAGTAAAATTTGAGTATAATCTTGCGAACACTCTAGTAGCTGCATTTTTTACTCAAGAATGAAGACACTTTGCCAAATTTCTTGTTTTGATAATATCTAGGCAAATTATTGTGGACACTCTAGAGGCCACACTTGAGCATGTTGAAACTTTGTTAGAATGCTTGTCCTGATGATATCTAAAACAAGTTCCAATTTTGGTCAATTCTTGTCAAGATCTAAGTCACTATGCCAAATTTGATAAATATCTTGTGTTCTTTCTTGAAGTCGCTGTTCAACTTGTTTATCAAATTTGTTCTTGAAGTATACACCTTATCACACAGAGCATGTGTACCCAGTTGAGCGTTACATACCAACATGGCCCTTATTTTGTTTTTATTTATATATTTCATTAATATGAACAATACTCGATTTGCAGGTTATCAGTACTTGCAGACAGTGGAAGACAGTACTTACCACCAATCACCAGCATACGGAAATTGTTACGCCATCAATCTGAACGCGTCACAAGAAACCAGTGGTCCGGCCAAGGGTATACAACTAGTTCTCAACATAGAAAAAGACGAGTACATCGAACATTTCGTCAGCGGGTACGGGATGAGGCTATCGATTCATCAACCCGGAACGTTTGCACTTCCTGATCAAGACAGTTTCGTTCTTAACCCTGGATATGAGACGCATATAGGACTTAAACTGGTCAGAGTAAGTCGACTTGGTGGAAATTACGGAACGTGCATTGACGCTGACGAAATGTACTCTGTCCCAACATGCTTTGCGGTTTGTACCAAAAGACACATTGAAGATGCATGCGGTTGTACACCGTACGATTCCCCTTACAATGGGACAGACGACAATATATGTAACATGGATCAGACGGATGTCGACCATTGTGTAACCAACGTTAAGGCGGATATTTATGATGAAATACGTGCGTGTATCTGTCCACCACGATGCAATGAAGATTTATATTCGACGACAATAAACGGACGTAAATGGCCCAATATCAATTACCTTGAACACGTTCTGATGAGACAGGCTTGCAAGAGAAACGTTTCCTCCTTGAACGCAAGTTGCGAACGGCTGAAGTTTGAAGGTTCAATAACAAGGGATAGTTACGAAGAATATGCATCTAATTTCGTCAGCGTAAATATATATTTTGAAGACCTGAACTTCGAAATGATCACGGAAGAACCACTTTACAATACGGTTCGGTTTTTATCGGACCTTGGAGGTGCCATGGGTTTCTATATGGGTGCTTCGTTACTGACGTATGTCGAACTCTTGGAGTTGATTGTCGAGGTTTGCCTTTATTTCAAGTCAATATGCGGTTCGAAAAATAAACCTTCGTTGTCTGGAAACCTCCCGAAAAAAACAACGCGAGTTGAACCAATATCTTGAATACGTACTGATTCATGTTTATCAATCACGTATAGACAAGACTTAAACTTTGCTCGCTCGTATACATATCATTTATATATATGATGACTGCCCCATAAAGGTCGGCTCAGATTGACCTTTGCGTCAGTCAATTAAATTGTCGCTTACAAAATTGTTCTGTATAAATCAGGTAAGATAACATTCATACGGTAGTAATTCAAGTAAAGGATGCACAGTTCTTCTCAGCAAAAACTTTGCTTTTAAAATAATCGATTCAGTTATAGACGCAAATGGCCGTTATATTTTATTAAATTTAATACTGGAATGTATCACGTATACATATTTGCATGTAATGATTGCAATGATAGAAATAAAATCTTTGCAATGCTACACTCATTGATTGATAAAAACGTAAAAGGATTAGTAATATTAGGTGGAGATATGAACGACACTCTATCAAACATGTAGGACAGTAAATTCCCTAATTGACCTAATATAAAACAAACACCTGTGCGACATATGGAGAGAAATATTCACAGATAATCAACAGTTTACTTGGAAAAAAGTAGAATTGATTTTTGGCTAATTGATAAGTCCATAATTTTCACTATACTTCATACTGATATTCTACCTGCATGCATTTAATACATAGATCCCTTTATCATTGAAAATAGCTAAACAATCCCAACGAGGGCGAGGTTACTGGATAACCATTCGTTATTACATGGTCTAGAAAACATCGCACTTATATCTAATTTAATAAATAGATTCTTACTTAATAAAAGCAATCTGGAAATTCAAGTTCAACTCTATAGCATACGGTAAAATCAAAAGTAAAGTTAAAACAAAATTAATAAAAATTCATCAAACGGAATACAGAGAGTTTAATGACATTAAACACAACGAAATTAGATTACAAGAAATCGAAACGGAACTAAATGACCTTGACTTAGCAAAATCATAAGGGGTGCAAAAATTCGATCGAGAGTTCAATGCGCAGAACAAGGTGAAAATAATACAAAATACTTTCTTAACTTAGAAAAATGAAGGCTAAAAAAGAAAACATTAACCAAAATTGATGTAAATGGTAAAGAAATCACAAACACTGTCGACATTCTCCAAGAAGAAGTAAAATTCTACAAAAAAACTATATAGTTCTGATAACACAGATCCTGCTCTTATAAAAGATTAATTATCGCAAACACAAAGCGAAGCTAAACTTTCAAGTTCCGACGCAGATCTCTGCGAAGGTCTTTTAAGTCTGTCAGAATGCGAAATCGCTTTAAAAGGAATGAAATCTAATAAAAGTCCTGGTTCAGATGGCTTAACAGTTGAATTTTATTCGCATTTTTGGAATATATTAGGTCCGCTTATGACTAAAGTATTAAATGAGGGTTATAAAAAATCAGAATTAACATATACCCAAAGAATTAGTATTTTATCACTTATTCATAAAAAAGGATGTCCAACAAATCTTGAAAATTGGCGACCTATATCATTATTAAACGTGGATTACAAGATAGCGGCTAGAGTTTTAGCCAATAGATTAAAACAACTGATTCATAAAATAATTAACAAGGACCAACAAGGTTACATAAAGAACAGATGTACGCATTTGAAATAGTAAATATATTCGGAAAGCATTCTGGACTTAAATTAAATACAAATAAAACAGAGGCTATGTGGGTTGGAAAACAAAAGGCAAATACAGAAAAGCCAGGAAATATTTCATGGAGTTCAAGTCCAATTAAAGCCCTTGGTATTTATTTTGGAACAAATCCTAAAGATTGTAAACTTCTGAATTGGAACAATAAAATAGAACAATGTAATAGAATTATTGAAAATTGGACTAAACGCAAATTAACAATTTACGGTAAAATCCAGGTTATAAACAGCATTATTATTCCAAAGTTTACATTTTTATTTCACTCATTAATCGTAACTGAGCCGATTATAAAAGAAATCAATACAATGATATTTAATTTTCTATGGAATAACAAAAAAGATAAAATCATAAGATCCGTTATCACAGGTCCAAAGTCGAAAGGCGGGCTTAAGCTAATTCAACTTGATTCTTACATCACTTCAATAAAGCTAAAATGGGTTAAGTCGTTTACAGAAGAACAAAATGCTAACGCCCACTGGCAAATTATTCCCAGATACTTTCTAAATAGATACTGAAGCAATTATTTGGTATTTTGTATGAACATAGACTCAATAAAAAGCCTAGATACAGTCAAATTGAGTGAATTCTACAGACATATCCTCGAACTATGGATTAAAACAACAAATTACGTTCAAGGAAATAAAAAAATGTTCTATGATATAAGAAAACAAGTAATCTGGGGCAATAGATACATAAAACTTGGCAAAAATTGTTTATTTTTTAAAACTTGGATCGATAGTAACATACTATTCATAAATTATATCAAAGACGAAAATGGCATATTTTGTGTCGAAACATTATACGATGAATTAAAGATAAAAACTAATTGGGTAGCTGAAATAAACACGTTAATACAATACAATACAAAATATTTTATTTGCAATCAAGTACAAGCAGTACAAATAACAAAATACAAAGAATATAAGGTATTGTGATGTTGTAGTTTCAATAAGTCAGATAGTGTTGAGAAGGTTTGTTATTAAATTATCTAAAAATCCACATGGATAGCACATTGTGTATGCTACAGGCTAGCTAAGATAACTATTAAAAACGTTGAGTTCTATTAATTGTGTATAGAGATTGTTAGTATATAAGAACAGAATGTATTGTTTAATTATTTGTGATAGCTTCATTTCTTCTTTTATTAGCATAATAGATGAATTTAGCAATATTAAAGATATTGTTTAAGTAATCATCTTGATTGAATGAATGTTTGAATAATCTGTAACATGACAGACGCTCAGAATTGTTAATGTTTGTATACCAAGATTGGTAGTATTGATCAAATATGTGTTGTTTTAATGAACAAAATGTTATTAATTCACTGTTTTGTTATATCCACAAGTCGTTATGTCCTAGTGATTGTAAAATAGTTTTAACATGATGGGCCCAATTAAGTCCTGTATAAGTAATATTGTTATTAGCATCATTTTTAAGCATATTGTATACAATTTTGGTGATATTATTATCTGGTAATTTTTGTATTTTAAACCAATAGCAGATCATGTCACATTGTCTTATAATTCTTAAATGTACTCTTCCAAGTTTTCCATATATACTTGATAAATTGGTTGATTTTCTAACACATAGAATACGTCTACACAATTTGTTGTGTATACCTTCTACATCTGTGCCGATATGGTATGACCATATTTCAGAGGCATAGTGAATGACAGGTAATACTAATGAGTCAAATAATTCACATTTTTTATTTATACTGAACTCAAATTTGTTGAAAACAGAAATTAAACCATGTAATGATCTAGAAGCATTTTCAGCTAACCTTTTTTGAGACCTTAGCCAATTACCTTAGAAATTGTAGAAATAAATTTCTAAGTATTTGAAACAATTTACAATTTCAATTATTTCATTATACAACAAAGAGTCATGTGTTGTCGGGATTCTACTTTTTTCAACTTTGGTTTTATTTATGTTAATTTTCATTTTCCATTTATTGAAATAATATTCAATGTAATTTAGCATCGATTGTAAGCTTGATGCTGATGTTGCAAATAGAGCCTGGTCATCAGCAAACAGCAGCAAAAAGAGCCGTAATTGTTCTATTGTAAACACTCCGTCAAGATTGTAATTTATGTTTATTAAGAATGTCATTTACAAATATTATGAAAAGTAAACTTGAATTTGAATCGCCTTGCTTGACACCTTTCAATGAATCAATGCTAGCAGATATTTCATCGTGAATTTGATTGCAGACTTAACAGACGAATACATAGCTTTAAGTGCATTGACCATTTTAGTACTGATACCCTGACAAGTTAGTTTATGCCACAAGAAAGCTTTGTTTATGTTATCAAAACATTTTTCATAGTCTATGAAAGCTGTATAGAGTTTTTTCCTGAATTTAAAACTTTAGCAATAAATGAATGTAATATGAATATACAGTCAACTGTATTTTTGTTTTTTTGATAACCAAATTGACAATTATTGATATTGTTATTTTTTTCATTCCCTAATTTCAATCTAGTATAGATTATTTGTGAATATACTTTTGATAGAATGCTATTTAACGTTATTCCTTTATAATTCTTAGGGTCAGTCGAGTCTCCACCTTTAAATATAGGTACAATATAACCCAATGCCCATTTTTCAGTATATGTGGAATTTTCGAATAAATGACTGACTTTTCCGTTATTTTGCGATAAAACGGCAGTTTTAAGCTGTGCCATTGTAATCGGTTCGTCTAACTCCACGTCGGCAAAATGAGTGGTATTAGAGTCGCTGTTATCGTTTCGATCGTTTATATTAACATTTTCATATAAATCTCAAAGTGCTCATAAAAGTCTTCAATTTTAATGGGACTTTCCTGATTATTTTTTTCTTGATTATATTACTTTTTAATGGACTTCCAGAAGTTCCGTGGCTCAGAATTTGCAATATTTTCTAATTGTATAGCTTCATTTCTCATAAATTTTCGCTTGGCTCTTTTTCTTGTATTATTGTATTTATTCTTAGCTTTTATATAAGTGTGTCTGTTTTTCATCCGAGTTAACTTCATTAAAAATATTTTTAGCTTGTTTTAAATTATCTTTTGCTTAAATGCAATTTTGATCAATCTATTTTGATTTAATATTGTTTGTATTATTCTGTGTAAAACGTTTATTAAATACAGAGTTTGCATACTTAGATAAAAAGTCAGTAAGACTATTCACATGGTCATTTACAAGATTTGTATTATACATTGTATGGTTGGGCATCTCAATATTGTTGAGTAATGACTGTTGAAAATGTGTTACTTTCTTTTCATCAAATATTAATTTATCAACAAAAACAGCGGATGATTTATTTTTACATTTCCTATTTTTCCTTTTTACGAAGGAAAATTATAAACTACAGTGATCGGAAAATTCACTCCAGTCTAAAACTTTGAAATTGTTTAAAACGGGTATATCTTCTACTTTCAATAGCAAATAATCGACTGTACTCATGCCACGTAATGAACTATAAGTAAATCCACCAGGTACGTCATTATGCAGTTGTCCGATAATATGACTGGTAGATTTACATAATGAAAGCAGACGACTCCCGTTACCATCAATAGTAGTGTCAACATTAGCACGTGGAGGATTGTTTACATTCGAGTCATCTGAGAAAGGTGTCTGACTCAAAGGATCAGATTCGTCTATTGTATCCGATAAATTGGAAGTTCTAGAGTTAAAATCACCAGTTATAAAGGGTTTTCCAACATTACCATATTGTTCTATGACTTTTCTACCTCATCAAAAAAGTCTATCTCATTTCGAGAAAAAACTTTAGAAGAAGTAGGGGGTATGTAACAATGACAAATATAAACATCTTTATTAAATGTAAAAACATCTTGATTGACTTTTAACCAGATGATTCCATAATTATTGCTTTCAACAAGAGATCTTTTATTCATTAAGTTGTGTTTATAATACTCTGATAGTCCACCACTTAGTAGGCCTTTACTCGTTCCCGATTTTTTATTACCAAATAAATGAAAGATTTTTTAATTGGTAATTTCAACATTTGCATGGTTCTTACTCAACCAAGTTTCACATAGAAGTATAATGTCATAGTTGTTTATTAATTGTTGAAAGTCAATGTCTGATATTTTTACGTTAAGACCATTTATGTTCCATGATATTATATGTAGCTTCTCATCACAGTCCTATTCTTTGATTTCTTGGAATCTATCCCCTGCTTTTTGCTGTACCATAATTTTAGCTCCGGACCATTTAACCGCTTTGCCTGCTGCTCTTTCTCTATTCATAATCGGATATCTTTCATTTCTTTTCTGCAGAACGGCCTTTGTTTGCTGTATGCCTACTCTTTTGTTTATGCGTTTAAGGTCTTCATATTTTTCAATATACTTATATGCCTTTACTTTGCCTATCCTGTGAACTCGATCGAATGTGACGTTGGTGGTGATGTCTAATGTTTCTTGTATAAATGAATGAATAACGTCCTCACAAGTTTCATGTTCCCTTTCTTCTATGCCATGGAATAGTAAATTTTCCCTCATGCTTCTATATTCTAGGTCATCTTTTTTTTCCAGTATGTTATTGTTATCCGATTCTATTTTCTTAAGTTTGAATTCGAACTGGTCGCATTTGTTTGATAAAGTTTTGATCTCTGACTTTGTTGTGCTTATAACCTTTCTGGATTCTTCAAACTCTTTGTTAATGAAATCTGCGCTTTTTTCCGTTTCAAGTAACCTTTCATTTATTGATTTTACTTAACTCTCTAGGCAGTCGACTTTCGAGTTTATTTTATCGACTGTTTTTTCGATTTTGTCAATTTTAGCAACAGATGCTTTGATAGTCTTTATGTCTTCCATGATTTCTATAGCCCATTGAGGGGGCGTGGCATTGAATGATGGGGGTGGTGATTGGAGCGCATGCATATACTGACCGGGATAGACTGCCTGAGGATAGTTCATAGTGTTCATTGTATGTAAAGTATTAGGCGTTTGTGGAATATTCTGCATATTCTGCATAAACGATCCCGAAAGATCTTCTGATGCCGTTCGAATTCTTTTATTTTGTTTACTCACAGAGTTTCTAGTTGATTTGTTTTTATCTTCTTGTTTTTGTTTTGTGTTCAAACCGGTTTGACTACTCGTCACGCCCGTGCTGTTGATGTTGTCTTCATGAAGTGGAGATGTAGCCAATCGTTTCTTTTCACTTTTCCCTGTTTTTTCTTTGTTGTTTCCAGATTTCTTTTTCGTAGGCATTAGTAAAGATGTTTATTCGAAGGAAATTTCCTAATTAAGTCCAAAAATAGTCAGAATGACGTGCTTAAAACCAGAATTTCTGAGAGCGACAAGGCTGTGTCATGTCATTTACAACATCACGTGACAAATATGTACATTGTATACCAAAAATCTGGTTAAATATTATTAAAACTAAAGCGTCTGTTAAAACAAAGGTCAAAACCAAACTCGACCTTAACATTTTCGATAAACCTTTGACTTGATATAGTAATATACATGTTTATACATCTCTAATAAACAAACATCTCAGTGAACCTTATGTACACGATAACTGGGATAAATTATTCAAACAAAAGACTGACTTGTCATTAATATATAATTTCAATGAAACTTTGTATGACAATAGATTTAAACAGTTAAAGTAAAAGTTAATACACAAAATCATCCCGTCGAAAGAAGTGCTTTGTAAATGGAAAATGTCTTCTTCTCCTTGCTGCAACATCTGTAATTTAACAGAATCTTACGAACACTTATTTATAAGATGTCCGATAGTAACAGCAAATTTGTTCAAATTACACAATTTATTCCTTTTGTGTGGAATAGACAATCTTATGCTCTATGCAAACAGTGGTAATGGGATATAAGCTATCCCAATCCAATTATTATTATCTTAATGTCATACTTTCTTTATATTGTTTCTTTATATATAAAGCATATTTCCTTAGCGATAGCAGAACAAAATCGTATGACATATATAGACTTTTTAAACAAGAATTTAACTATCTTTGGAAAGTGACCGAAAACAAATCTACGAACGACTATTTCCTCACCAAGTTTCACGACAACCTTTAATCGTGTAGCAAAACTATAACATCACCAACTCCAAAATATAACATCGGTTTAGTGTATTAATACAAACACTCACTCACTCAATCAATCAACACTCAGACATTCACTTACTCATTCACAACTTAATCACTCATACACCCACTCGAATTGATTCACCCACGAGCTTTTTATACTATTTTAAGCTTGCTCAGTACAAAATATGCAAAGTTTTTACATTGTATATTGCTCATTATATCTTTCTATAGGTCTTCCGTTTCTTTCTCTCTGTCTGTGTGTGTGTGTGTGTGTGTGTGTGTGTGTGTGTGTGTGTGTGTGTGTGTGTGTGTGTGTGTGTGTGTGTGTGTGTGTGTGTGTGTGTGTGTGTGTGTGTGTGTGTGTGTGTGTGTGTGTGTGTGTGTGTGTGTGTGTGTGTGTGTGTGTGTGTGTGTGTGTGTATGTGTGTGTGTGTGTCTCTCTCTCTCTCTCTCTCTCTCTCTCTCTCTCTCTCTCTCTCTCTCTCTCTCTCTCTCTCTCTCTCTCTCTCTCTCTCTCTCTCTCTTAAATATTATGGTTCTCTTTAACCTTTTATTTGCTGTTTTCATTATAAATGTACATAAAATGTTGAAAATATTGTTTAAAAAAAAAAAAAAAAAGATAACCCATATAGATAAACGAGATAGAGAAGCTGTGCTTGTCGAGTTTACCGATTGTATAGAACCGAGCGTCGGTTGAATCCTACGATTATTTCATTGGACACAATACCAGAGCACACGCTCACGAGTATTTAATAGCTTAATAGCAAATATTCAATTCGAGACGTCTAGTTATGCGTTGCCGTCAGATCCAATATAGTACGTACAAGAAGTTTGGTCTGATATTAATCAGATTGTATGGTACCACTACAAAGATAATATAATAACCTTGAACTCAGATTGCTATAATGTTTCAATGATATTTTTGTCGAGACTTACATTGACTTGAAACGAAACAATTTTTCTGACGCCTCTGCAGCAGACGACTTTTGTTAATATCGAAGCCAAAGGAGAAATTACTCATAATGAGCAATTTCCCATATTGCCATAATGTTTTCAACTCTATTTAATAATTTTAACACTCTTTTATCAAGATTGTTCCTAATGAGCAATTTATCATTTTGTCACAATGTTTTCAACCCGGTTTCATAATTAAACACTCATTTATGGACAGAGTTCATGTTTATTGCAATGATGTTTTCAAAGTCGTATGCGGCATATTTGTTGTATGTTGGAAAGGGTGAATACTGTATATCGTATAATAATAAGACCAAGGTCCAATTCCACAAACCTCACTTGGCACTAGGTAATACTTAAATACTAAAAATAATATTACGCAATAGTGTGACAGGGCCATTACCAACACTCAACAACATCCTCCAGGGATAACGGCTTGAAGTCAGTCATAACGTAAACGGTTCTTAAACATGCATAAAACATAACGGCTTATTTCGAAACTAACGTTCTATCGATTATTTTTGAGTGGATTCGGTCAACCAAAAAGATGATGAGCCGTCCCGCGAAAAAAACAATGTTATGGCCTCTGCTTAATGTATCCGCGCAGACTGATCCGGGCCGACACATTCCGTCTCAGGGGGATAGAGGTATAGAGTAATGATTCCTGAAACAGAAAATCCTAGGGAGGCTAAAGTGTCTATCCGGGTAAGCCTGCTTGGTAGGTTTAGGCTGATCCGTGTCGATACCTTACGTAATGTCAACACATGTTGGTTTTCTCGCGAGACGGCTCATATTATTGATCTCATCTGGGCAAAATTTCCCGATTCCGTGTTGTTTGTGATTTTCTCTTTAACCCTTTCAGCGCCGAATTGTTTAAAGTAGACTCTTCTATGTTCAAACTCGGACGACTCTATTTTCATGTCATAGGGTTTTTGGAATATTTTTATAACTCAAGGCCATACAATGCAGATTTCAGGTGAGACAGCTCGTTACGAGCTGACTCACCTGAATCTGCATTGTTTGCAAAAGGCTCAATATTGCCTTTGGCGCTGAAAGAGTTAAGATACATTTAGCATCATTAAAATCCTAGTACATCACGATTGTTATGATAACATGATCATCTTCATATTCTCTCTTCTTTTCAAAACATTGATAGTTCTTTTAAACACAGTAAAATGCCAATGTTTATGATAACTTGAACCCTTCTCCATATAAAAACAAATAAGCAGCAGACGACTTTAAAAACATATTAACAAAAACGTTAACAATTTCATAAGTAAGAGTTTACTTATTAAATAGAATTGAACACATAGTGACAAAAAGAAGAATTCCTCATAATGAGCAATTTTTCCATTTGCCACAATATTTTCTTAAGTCGTCTACTGTAGAGGCACCAGCAAGAGTCTGTATGTGGAAAAGGGTTAATTACAAAGGTAATCACTGGTTTTGTCAACATAATTTAACTAAAACTAAGAAGGTACATCTCTCTGAAAGTACAACATAAGGATCAATTATTGAGGTCAAAGATTAGCAATTTAATTCCATCTTTATTTCCATGTTAATCAACCAGTTTCAACCCTCAATTGTCAGAACACCTTATGTCAATATGCAAAAGAGTTACATCCCAGCTTTAAAAGAATCCCCTGATAAGTTATGGTCATGTATTATGCAAGAAAGGAATCACTCCGCGATAATGGTTACCGTCATTTTGCACACAATTCACTATCCAACATTTACAAGTTGTGTCATTCTCCTTCCATCAATGAAACCAATAATATATAAGGTAGCCAGTTGCCTATGAAGAATAGTGTGTATAGAACTGGTGTGAGTAAGCCAGAAAACACACGTAAGCTGGCTGCCGTGATGTAACTGAACTACCGTTGATAACGACGTTAAACCCCAATAAATCAATCAAGTTTAATCGGCTGTCGGTAAATAAGAAGCACAGTCCAAAAGAAATAATGCATAATATATATACAATAAATTGTGATTCGTTGGTGTTTTACGCCGCTTTCAACAGTCTTCATATGTTTCTCTTGTTACAGAACCGTCAGTTTTCAGCTTGTCGCAGCTTGACACCATAGAGGAAATATTCTCTTTACATACTTGCTCCATCAGGACGTGTTGAAGATAATTCGCATTTGGCCATTTTCGTCCAGTTATGGTAGTCGAATAAGTTTCTGCATGACACCTAGGTGGAAAATTGCATGGAAGTTTACCCTGCTCTATAGCTTCTAATGTTGAGGCTGTACATTTAAATTGTTCGTCATTGTCTAAGGTACAAATTATTTCGTCTGCATAAGTATCAGCTAGATAGTCATATGGTGTACGATTGCATGCTTTAATTACGTAATCCCGATGACATTCTGTGATGCATTTGGCAATGGAGTATGAGCTGTCATTGTCAATGCATGTTCCGTAATTTCCACCGATTCTACTTACTCTGACCAGTTTAAGTCCTATATTCGTCTCATACCCAGGATTAAGAACTAAACTGTCTGTATCAAACGTTCCGGGTTGATGAATCGATAGCCTCATCCCGTACCCGCTAACGAAATGTTCGATGTACTCGTCTTTTTCTACGATAAGAATCATTTGGAGACCCTTGGCAAGACCGCTCGTTTGAGATGATTCATAACAATTGAAGGTGAAGCAGTTGCCGAATATTGGTGATTGAAAGTCTGAGATCAGGTTTTCATTGGGAAAATATTGATACCCCGAATAAAAAGAAAACATTTATACATCAACAACAAAACAAAACAAAAACAGTGTTATAAACAGTGAAAAGCTGAAATTATATTTTTTAGTTTTTGACATGGTCTATCGAAATGTATTTGGTACGAATTAATTAAAAGTGGAGCATCAACGAAAATTGTTAAAATGTTAAAAATCATTTACGAGAAGGTCAAGGTATCTGTTAGGTCTAATGGGCTCGCAGTGAATATGTTGAAATCTACATGGGTGTAAAACAAGGGGAACCAATGATCATGGCTTTTTAAACGTATGGGAAACTCCATCAACAGTTAACAGTAAAGCATTCGTTACTGTTTTTAAATAATGCCTGTTTGATTTATTTTAGAAACAAATTATGTAGTTATTTGGTTTGCATCTTCTTTGCATCAACATATAAAAGAATTGAATATGAATACTATTTCGATAGTTTGATTTACGTATATTTATTAGGACTTAAACTGGTCAGAGTAAGTCGACTTGGTGGAAATTACGGAACGTGCATTGACGCTGACGAAATGTACTCTGTCCCAACATGCTTTGCGGTTTGTACAAAAAGACACATTGAAGATGCATGCGGTTGTACACCGTACGATTCCCCTTACAATGGGTCAGACGACAATATATGTAACATGGATCAGACGGATGTCGACCATTGTGTAACCAACGTTAAGGCGGATATTTATGATGAAATACGTGCGTGTATCTGTCCACCACGATGCAATGAAAATTTATATTCGACGACAATAAACGGACGTAAATGGCCCAATATCAATTACCTTGAACACGTTCTGATGAGACAGGCTTGCAAGAGAAACATTTCCTCCTTGAACGCAAGTTGCGAACGGCTGAAGTTTGAAGGTTCAATAACAAGGGATAGTTACGAAGAATATGCATCTAATTTCGTCAGCGTAAATATATATTTTGAAGACCTGAACTTCGAAACGATCACGGAAGAACCACTTTACAATACGGTTCGGTTTTTATCGGACCTTGGAGGTGCCATGGGTTTCTATATGGGTTTTTCGTTACTGACGTATGTCGAACTCTTGGAGTTGATTGTCGAGGTTTGCCTTTATTTCAAGTCAATATGCGGTTCGAAAAATAAACCTTCGTTGTCTGGAAACCTCCCGAAAAAAACAACGCGAGTTGAACCAATATCTTGAATACGTACTGATTCATGTTTATCAATCACGTATAGACAAGACTTAAACTTTGCTCGCTCGTATACATATCATATATATATATGATGACTGCCCCATAAAGGTCGGCTCAGATTGACCTTTGCGTCAGTCAATTAAATTGTCGCTTACAACATTGTTCTGTATAAATCAGGTAAGATAACATTCATACGGTAGTAATTAAAGTAAAGGATGCACAGTTCTTCTCAGCAAAAACTTTGCTTTTAAAATAATCGATTCAGTTATAGACGCAAATGGCCGTTATATTTTATTAAATTTAATACTGGAATGTATCACGTATACATTAATTAACATATTTGCATGTAATGATTGCAATGATAGAAATAAAATCTTCGCAATGCTACACTCATTGATTGATAAAAACGTAAAAGGATTATTAATATTAGGTGGAGATATGAACGACACTCTATCAAACATGTAGGACAGTAAATTCCCTAATTGACCTAATATAAAACAAACACCTGTGCGACATATGGAGAGAAATATTCACAGATAAATAACAGTTTACTTGGAAAAAAGTAGAATAGATTTTTGGCTAATTGATAAGTCCATAATTTTCACTATACTTCATACTGATATTCTACCTGCATGCATTTAATACATAGATCCCTTTATCATTGAAAATAGCTAAACAATCCCAACGAGGGCGAGGTTACTGGATAACCATTCGTTATTACATGGTCTAGAAAACATCGCACTTATATCTAATTTAATAAATAGATTCTTACTTAATAAAAGCAATCTGGAAATTCAAGTTCAACTCTATAGCATACGGTAAAATCAAAAGTAAAGTTAAAACAAAAATTAATAAAAATTCTTCAAACGGAATACAGACAGTTTAATGACATTAAACACAACGAAATTAGATTACAAGAAATCGAAACGGAACTAAATGACCTTGACTTAAACAAAATCATAAGGGGTGCAAAAATTCGATCGAGAGTTCAATGCACAGAACAAGGTGAAAATAATACAAAATACTTTCTTAACTTAGAAAAATGTAGGCTAAAAAAGAAAACATTAACCAAAATTGATGTAAATGGTAAAAAAATCACAAACACTGTCGACATTCTCCAAGAAGAAGTAAAATTCTACAAAAAAACTATATAGTTCTGATAACACAGATCCTGCTCTTATAAAAGATTAATTATCGCAAACACAAAGCGAAGCTAAACTTTCAAGTTCCGACGCAGATCTCTGCGAAGGTCTTTTAAGTCTGTCAGAATGCGAAATCGCTTTAAAAGGAATGACATCTAATAAAAGTCCTGGTTCAGATGGCTTAACAGTTGAATTGTATTCGCATTTTTGGAATATATTAGGTCCGCTTATGACTAAAGTATTAAATGAGGGTTATAAAAAATCAGAATTAACATATACCCAAAGAATTAGTATTTTATCACTTATTCATTAAAAAGGATGTCCAACAAATCTTGAAAATTGGCGACCTATATCATTATTAAACGTGGATTACAAGATAGCGGCTAGAGTTTTAGCCAATAGATTAAAACAAATGATTCATAAAATAATTAACAAGGACCAACAAAGTTACATAAAGAACAGATGTACGCACTTGAAATAGTAAATATATTCGGAAAGCATTCTGGACTTAAACTAAATACAAATAAAACAGAGGCTATGTGGGTTGGAAAACAAAAGGCAAATACAGAAAAGCCAGGAAATATTTTAATGGAGTTCAAGTCCAATTAAAGCCCTTGGTATTTATTTTGGAACAAATCCTAAAGATTGTAAACTTCTGAATTGGAACAATAAAATAGAACAATGTAATAGAATTATTGAAAATTGGACTAAACGCAAATTAACAATTTACGGTAAAATCCAGGTTATAAACAGCATTATTATTCCAAAGTTTACATTTTTATTTCACTCATTAATCGTAACTGAGCCGATTATAAAAGAAATCAATACAATGATAGTAGTATAGGGGTCGGTTGGGCCCCAAACAGAGATGACGTAATCGGCGGCCATTTTGTTGACCTAGTTACTATTTATAGTATCTCATTTGCATATAAGGATTGACACGAGTGAGGACGCTATTGTGTTGACCTAGTTATTTGCATATAATGACTGCGCATGCGTGGCGGCCATTTTTTAATCATAGGTCTATATTTAGAATGACATCATAGGTCTACATTTAGAAAGCTTTAACAATGGAGCAAGTGTTTCAGTAGCACCCTTCGGGCGAGACCACCAACGATTTGTCTCTAGCCTTCTACCAATAGATTCTAGCGGGTATGTTGTTGGAACCCTCGAAAATAATGGCGGGGAAATTCGACCTAACCTTTGCTACATTGTTTCGGGAAACCTGACACGAGACATCCATACAACACGATATATCCCTTTAATATGTCGTATAGTCGAGCCGAAGCACGCAGTCAAACATGTATGGTAAAGCAATAAATGTAACGTCTTACCTCGAGAACGTCCAGAGTTCAAATGACAGATGCGCATGTCCTGACACCACGATCTATTTTAGACACGTTATTTCACAATCAGAAACACACCAGGTGTCCGAACAATAGACCATTGAAATGTTAATCTCCTTTAAAGGCGCCATACTGTCTGCGTCTATTTATTTAAGGCCGGAAACATGAACAATGCCCAATTGAAATGTCAATATCAATCTCCTTTAAAGGCGACACAGTGTCCAGCGTCTATTGATTTAAGGCCGGAAACATGAACAATGCCCCATGGACATGTCAATATCAATCTCCTTTAAAGGCGACACAGTGTCCAGCGTCTATTGATTTAAGGACGGAAACGTGTACAATAGCCCATTGACATGTTGAAAATTAATCCCCTTTAAAGGCGACATTCTGTCTGCGTCTGAACACCTGCAACGAACAAGTTAACACTTGTCTGAGAATAACCCTTTACACTGCTGTTCAAAAGTCTACCCTACATGATGAAAGTTATTATTATGTTTTAATTTGCACTTGAAAAGTGTCACTGTAGTTAAACACGTCTTTACCAATTTGATCGGATTTCAAATATAGAGGGAAAAGGAGCCCATTAAAAACGTCAAATCGGTTTTTGTTAATTTGTATCACTATTTACGCTTTAACTTTTTCTCTTTATGCTACCAAATGATAGAAGACCCAAAAAGCTTTCATTTAAACCAAAGTGTGTCGCTATAATTGTTTACCGTTTTAGAGTTATGTAATATGAGAGATTTTTAAACCCCAAATATGAACTTGCCCCGATCCTCAAGTTTGATATACCGTTGGAAAGATCTCGTTGAGCTCTTTTCGTATATGAAAAAATTATGATCCTAAAACTAATAGTTCTCTAGTTATCGCCGTTTTAAATTAAGTTTCAAAGTGCGTCAAAAGTCTTCTTAATGCGTAAATGCCGATATCTCCTTTATTTCTTGTCCGAATGTAGTTGTGTTTGGGCCCATTGAAAAGGATTTCTGATTTTCTATCAATTGAGATGATCAAACCGGAAGTGACGTCATGTTTTAAATATTTGTTTGTTTCAAAGTGCGTCAAAAGTAATCGGACTTTGGTAACAGTGACATCACATTCATCATTGCCGTCGTACATGAAGAGATCGTCAGCTTGTAAATGAACCCTTACATTCTGACTACATACAAAATAGTCCAAATAAACGTTTACATCTTTAAAAGTGTTGCTACCTACACCATAAAAAGCAAGAAAATCCACTGCTTCCTTAATTTTTATAATCACACTTATTAAAGTTGTATTTTAAAAAGATGCACTGAAATTGATTATATCCATTTTGATAAGCCAAACGTGCCAAAGAGAGTCAAGTTCCTTTATCAAGCAATGCTATTTGAGTATTGGGAATAGAAAGCAAAACATCTTTTTTGACAAATTTTGTGTAAATAGACTTGGATTAGGATTAAAAATTAATTTCAATAGTTGGACTGGTCAATGTTTACTTTGATTTTATGAATTCCATGGTTACAGTTTTAAATGCTGTCCAGTTATGCAAAGACCTAATAACACAAAGATATGCATCGATCCCAAATCTCGCTAAGCAACGTGACAGAAAAACAGGTGCGTGAGATTTGAGCGAGATCTCGCAGAGACGCTTTAAATATTGTAATCTCGCTGTGATGCTTAACAGGCGCTTTATAAAACATCACTTGTTAAATAAGCGATCAACTCGAGAAGAAAGAAATTATAGAAATGTGGTTGAAAACCAAATACCTAGTTATAATTGTACTATTAAGACTTTGTTGAAAATTATTAATAATTTATATGAACAATAAAAATTATTTAACTTATATATAATAGTTTGTTTTAATTACATTTCGACTTCGAGAAATTCAAAATTACATTGTAACTTGTATCGGCAGAGGGCAAAGACCTATATCTTTGGCAAAGACTAATGATATCTGACACTATTATTTGATAATTCACGTCATCTAAGTAAAATAAGCTTTGCCCGGACTATTTGCGATCCAAATTTAAATGACTATTTATACTTCGTTCATAGAGTTTCACTCGATATTCTTTCGTTTTCAATTCACTTAATTGGTCATGTATTTTCGTTAATTACATAAATCAGGACTATAAGATGAAACATAATCTAGATTTCTGGCTGTAAATACAAGGGGCTGTCCATCAATTTAAGAAATATTTGTGGAACGCTTTTGTATTTGTTGAATTTAAGAATTTCCCCATAGTGTATATGCATGTTCCTAGGTGAAATCAGTTTGTCTGTCCGTCTTTCATTAAATCTTTTCGAATCAATCCCCTAGATAAAAGAAATAAAAAATACGAGACCATTCATAACTATGTTGTTTGTCTCTGATTCGTTATAACACCTCCATGTAATTTACCAGCAACTGTATATAACATCAAAGTACATAATAACAATACTTCTATGTATTTTTGTCTTTAATAGCACTTTGGAAACTTATTATTGTAATAAACGGATCAATTCAATGGATATTAAATGTACTTAAATGGCCCGGCAGTACATGGTTAAGTACCCAGGTAACAGTGGTATAACTGAAAAATTGTTGAAAGCGGTGTGAAATACCAAATAATTAATCAATGGTAATCATTGATCAATACATGTGCATAGGTGATATGATATCAGGAGACATCCAACAAAACAAATTTAAAGTAGTCAATTTTTTAATTACAAACATTTAATCTAATTACAAAGATGCAGACAAACACATATGTATGGTATGAACGTTGTAAATACAACTGTATAATCATATTATGCACTTAAAAAAATGAAAATAATTTCTAGATGAATGAAGTCACTAATTTTCCTACAATTTCCCCCTTTCTCACAATGTATTTAAAATGGCTGTTTCAGTTACCCTTTCCCACATACAGACACTTTCTAACACCTCTGTAGCAGACTTACTTTGATAACAATTTGGCAAAAGGATAAATTGCTTATAACTAGCAAATTATCGCCTGTTGTCACATCGTTTCAATTTTATTCAATAATTGTTCTTTCAGTTGTAAAGAGTTTTCATAGTTTGGAGTAAAGGTTTTCAAAGTCATCTCCATTTGATCTGTTTCATTACACCCAAAGTGGAACAATTCTGGCCATTTCTTTACAGTCCTTCCTTTTGTTAAATGCCTGACATACAAGTTATGGTCTTTGCCTGATTTCTTTATACTATCATTTAAATGATTAAATTTAGAACAAACATTAATCTATGTGTTACTGCTATACATTTTGTTCATAATTGAATGAAGAGAATAACAATATATTTTATTATTAATACACAGAACAAAAACTACTAAAATGTGTAAATTTCCCATTTCCACTTTCACTACTATGAAAGGAATAAAGGACTGAGAAAAGGGGTAAAGCCAGTTATAAAACCAAACAGTTGACTGTGGTATATCTCTAAGTAAACACGACAGTATGACACGGAGGTTTGTACATATTGTGCTTATTGGGGATAAACACTAGCAGGCCACTGATTGACCATATGTAATTTGACATCAAAGGCTTTCAAACGAAATTGCAACATCATAATTGCACTGTTTTAATGGCAAACAGAACTATTTTTAATACATAACCCTTTGTCTCATTGCTAAATAAAACAATTATATCCAAAAGATGAAAAGTTTACCATATCAAGGTAAAGCTCTTTTCAAACAACTGACATCATACATTTTATTTGGGTATATAGTTTGCAATCTTTGATAGTTGATTGTCTCACATAATGCATCGTTTATTAAGTGTGATATTAAACAACACGAAACAAAAATCATCAATTATAAATAAGATTTGATAATGGTATTTATGTAAAATATATTTAACATTGTTAATCCTTTCCCACATATAGACTCTTTCTAAAAACTTTGCGGTAGTTGACGTTAGAAAACATTGTTGCAAAAGAAGAAATTGCTCAAGGGAACCAATTCCCTCTTTTGTCACAACCTTTTCAACTCTATTGATTGATTCTACTTTCAATTATATACATTCTAGATGTTTTCAAAGTTGTCTGCTGTGTTTTTGATGTATGTGGGATACGTGTAAATCCTTCCCACATACAACACATATGCAGCTGAAAAATTTGAAAACAAGGTGTTAAACATCTTAAAAATCTCCATAAAAGATAGCTTTATTGTTGAATAAAGTTGAAAACATTGTGGTCAAAGGAGAAATATTAACCTAAGGATTGATAGATTGGCAGTTAAGTGCATGGTCAACATGAAAAGTCAATTCAAACAGTTATTCGCTTTCTCTTTGGTAAAGGGATCATCTCTGTTTATGTTTTCTCTTCTGCTATTTCCCTGAAAAGAAAATTACCACAAATTAATCAATCTTGTGACGTACAAAGAAGTTTAAAACAAATATCAATGGAGTTATTACAAAATTTATAATAAATGAGAGAAAAAAAGACAGAATCCAATTCAGTACTTTTCAACATACAAAATAATTAGAAACTAAATACAAGATTTAAAAATCATGTCTTAAGCACTGATGTGGGATGTAAGAATTGGAATTTTATGTTTTGGGTTACTTAGCATTGTATAATTTAAGAGCCGTAAACTAAAATCTTAGAAGCATCATTGTTTTGTACCAATTGATCATACCAAGATTCGCTATACAAAAGGGAATCTTAAATACTGTTTAAAACACAGAAAATCATTGTTTCAATTTTTTGTTTTAAGCTTACTCAATAGAAAAAAGTTACTGGAAAAGAAAATTACCACAATTAAATCAATCCGGTGACTAACGAAGAAGTTATAAGCAAATATTTGAAAATTGATAATTACAACATTTTAAATCAATGAGAAAAAAAGACATAATCCAGTTCAGAACCTTTTAGCATACAAAATATGAGAAAATCAAATAAAACTTTAATTCATGGCTTAAGCACTGATAATGGGATGTAAGAATTGGAATTTTATGTTTTGGGTTATTATTAGCATGTATAAGAGCTGTAAACTAAAATCTTAGAAGCATCATCGTTTTGTACCAATTGATCATACCGAGATCCACTATACAAAAGGGAACCTTAAATACTGTTTAAAACACAGAAAATCATTGTTTCAATTTTTTGTTTTAAGCTTACTCAATAGAAAAAAGTTACTGGAAAAGAATATTACCACAATTAAATCAATCCGGTGACTAACGAAGAAGTTTTAAGCAAATATTTGAAAAGTGATATTACAAAATTTTAAATCAATGACAGAAAAAAGACAGAATCCAGTTCAGAACTTATTAGCATACAAAACATGAGAAAAATAAATAAAACCTTAAAAGTTCTTGGCTTAAGCACTGATGAGTGGATGTAAGAATTGGAATTTTATGTTTTGGGTTATTATTAGCATGTATAAGAGCTGTAAACTAAAATCTTAGAAGCATTATTGTTTTGTACCAATTGATCATACCGAGATCCACTATACAAAAGGGAATCTTAAATACTGTTTAAAACACAGTAAATCTTTGTTTCAATTTTTTGTTTTAAGCTTACTCAATAGAAAAAAGTTACTGGAAAAGAATATTACCCCAATCAAATCAATCCGGTGACTAACGAAGAAGTTATAAGCAAATATTTGAAAAGTGATATTACAAAATTTTAAATCAACGAGAGAAAAAAGACAAGAATCCAGTTCAGACAAAATACGATTATGAAAGCAAATAGAAGCCGATTTTATAAAAATCGTTCACGACATCAAGAGGTAAAACAAAAAGAATAATTGATTGATGTCAGCACCGAGGAAAAAACACATTCTACTTAACTGAAAGCTCAATTAAATAATTATATTTAATTATACCCCACCCACTAACCACCGACCGCAATTTTCTTACCATTGTGTTAGAAAATTAATGTTTATTATCAAATTAACATCACCTGATATAAATGATTTATAAACGTAAACTACTTACCAATTAATGTCTTTCAGTCATCAAATCTTTACATTTGTTGAGGAGTTATCAATTAATTATCCATGTTTTCACATTACTTCAAATTGCAAATGGCTGCCGATTCGGTTTTTGGAATCTCGCGTAATCTCGCTGGTCACATGGTCTGTCGCGTTGAGAACTGTAACCTTCGCGAGATTTGTTCTTTGTCTATTGGATCGTTTCATATCTTTGTGTTATTAGGTCTTTGAGTTATGGTAGTTATAGATATATATATTTAACGTTATAAAACTTCTGTGAACATTTTAACGAAACATATAATGTCTTTCTCTCTTTTAAAGACACCCAAGATCTTGTTTAAGAGCAACATTATGATTATGGTTATATGTCAATTGAAATTTTGTCAAATATTTAGAGAAAAGGAGTCAATAAAAGTTGTCAAATCGGTTTTTGTTAATTTGTATCACTATTTACGCTTTAACTTTTTCTCGTTATGCTACCAAATGATAGAAGACCCAAAAAGCTTTCATTTAAACCAAAGTTCGTCGCTATAATTGTTTACCGTTTTCGAGTTATGTAATATGAGAGATTTTTAAACCCCCAAAATGAACTTGCCCCGATCCTCAAGTTTGATATACCGTTGGAAAGATTTCGTTAAGCCCTTTTCATATATGAAAAAAATATGATCCTACGACAAAGGGATATCTAGTTATCGTCGTTTTAAATTATTGCTTAAAAGTGCGTCAAACGGCTTCTTAATGCGTAAATGCCGATATCTCCTTTATTTCTTGTCCGAATTTAGTCGTGTTAGGACTCGTTGAAAAGGGTTTCGTAAACTCTATCGATTGAGGAGGTCAAACCGGAAGTTTGGTCTGTCTGTAAACCGGAAGTGACGTCATTATATATTACAATGGTCATATCTTCCTTAGTTCTGAACCGATGTTTACAATTTGTATATCATTCGAAAGCTCTCATCGAGATATGAGTATATTCGAATTTGAAAGATATCCGATCAATGTTTTCATGACATTGTACTTTAAATAAGCAGCGCAAGGGGTAAATGAAAAACAAAGACATGAATACAATTTCTACAATTTTATTATATGATCAAGTATTGTAGTTCGCATAATCAAAATAACTAACACTATTTATTGAACACAGCATTCACAAATCACGATTCATTAAGGGATAAAAATGATTATCAATTCGTCTCATACTCCATCCATGACGTCTATGAATAACTGTCAACCGTTCCGTTATGTTGTAAACGTGGTTAATTTAGGGCTCCCCCGGCATTTTCTTTCCGATAATTTAGTCATGTAGTCCCGGTGGTCCGTGTATTCGATACCCCTTTTTCGCATTGTCAATCATGGTATGTTGTCTTTTCCTTGATACCTCTGATTTGGCTAGTTCAACAGCTTGAGCCACGGGTGTCACAAAGTTAATGGTGGGTTCTTTCATCGTCCCACCCATCTGAATTTTTTCCACGACGTATTGTCCTTTATGATTAGGTTTCAACTTCCCTTCGGCCATCCGTTGAAAATGTCGTGTCCACATTTCTACTCTATCCATCGTTGACGTAAGTGAAGTACACAGCGAGTGATAGTTTTATCTTTGGCTATTAGCTGTAACTTTCCTCCCTTTATAGCATGTCTTCACCATCACTGTCGTCGCTACCACCATAGCTAACGTCGTCGTTCTCAATGCACCAATATTCGGTGCACCGGTGCACCACTATCCGGTGCACCAATATTCGGTGCACCGGTGCACCAAGCTCCCGGTGCACCAATATCCGGTGCACCAAGCTCCCGGTGCACCAATATCCGGTGCACCAAATATTGGTGCACCGGATAGTGGTGCACCGGTGCACCGGGTATTGGTGCACCGGATATTGGTGCACCGGGAGCTTGGTGCACCGGTGCACCGAATATTGGTGCACCGGTGCACCGGTGCACCAATATTTGGTGCACCGGATATTGGTGCACCGGGAGCTTGGTGCACCGGATAGTGGTGCACCGGTGCACCGAATATTGGTGCATTGAGAACGACGACGTTTGCTATGGTGGTAGCGACGACAGTGATGGTGAAGACATGCTATAAAGGGAGGAAAGTTACAGCTAATAGCCAAAGATAAAACTATCACTCGCTGTGTACTTCACTTACGTCAACGATGGATAGAGTAGAAATGTGGACACGACATTTTCAACGGATGGCCGAAGGGAAGTTGAAACCTAATCATAAAGGACAATACGTCGTGGAAAAAATTCAGATGGGTGGGACGATGAAAGAACCCACCATTAACTTTGTGACACCCGTGGCTCAAGCTGTTGAACTAGCCAAATCAGAGGTATCAAGGAAAAGACAACATACCATGATTGACAATGCGAAAAAGGGGTATCGAATACACGGACCACCGGGACAACATGACTAAATTATCAGAAAGAAAATGCCGGGGGAGCCCTAAATTAACCACGTTTACAACATAACGGAACGGTTGACAGTTATTCATAGACGTCATGGATGGAGTATGAGACGAATTGATAATCATTTTTATCCCTTAATGAATCGTGATTTGTGAATGCTGTGTTCAATAAATAGTGTTAGTTATTTTGATTATGCGAACTACAATACTTGATCATATAATAAAATTGTAGAAATTGTATTCATGTCTTTGTTTTTCATTTACCCCTTGTGCTGCTTATTGAAAGTACAATGTCATGAAAACATTGATCGGATATCTTTCAAATTCGAATATACTCATATCTCGATGAGAGCTTTCGAATGATATACAAATTGTAAACATCGGTTCAGAACTAAGGAAGATATGACCATTGTAATATATAATGACGTCACTTCCGGTTTACAGACAGACCAAACTTCCGGTTTGACCTCCTCAATCGATAGAGTTTACGAAACCCTTTTCAACGAGTCCTAACACGACTAAATTCGGACAAGAAATAAAGGAGATATCGGCATTTACGCATTAAGAAGCCGTTTGACGCACTTTTAAGCAATAATTTAAAACGACGATAACTAGATAACCCTTTGTCGTAGGATCATATTTTTTTCATATATGAAAAGGGCTCAACGAAATCTTTCCAACGGTATATCAAACTTGAGGATCGGGGCAAGTTCATTTTGGGGGTTTAAAAATCTCTCATATTACATAACTCGAAAACGGTAAACAATTATAGCGACAAACTTTGGTTTAAATGAAAGCTTTTTGGGTCTTCTATCATTTGGTAGCATAACGAGAAAAAGTTAAAGCGTAAATAGTGATACAAATTAACAAAAACCGATTTGACAACTTTAATTGACTCCTTTTCTCTAAATATTTGACAAAATTTCAATTGACATATAACCATAATCATAATGTTGCTCTTAAACAAGATCTTGGGTGTCTTTAAAAGAGAGAAAGACATTATATGTTTCGTTAAAATGTTCACAGAAGTTTTATAACGTTAAATATATATATCTACAAGAGAAAGTTGATGCAAGGCATCAATGTCGCCGGAAAAGACTGCATTGATTTATTTATGTATTCTTGACTTTCCTTAGTCTATTCAAACATTAGGAACGTTGAAATGAAAACATTTGCTTATAAATTTTATATACATACCTATACATTAGGGTATCTATAAAAAATTAACGAAATGTGTACACATTTATCTTGGCTTAAATTTAATTTTGCTGTTGTTACTTATTTAAATAATAGTATTCATTCATATAATTTCAATGTGTGTCAATCTTATTCGAATCACAAGGTAAATATCCTGGTATTGCTTTAAAGGGAGGTAATTTGAAGAAAACCAAAGTCTTCAAAAGGAGAAATATATCGGCATTACCGTCTACAGTTTAAATTGTTCTATTGTTTGTGGATTTAAAAATGTTCTTTTTTTCTTATTTCTACATGTACAACGAAATATTGCGGCTTCTCTTTGACGCTTTGCGTCAAACATTCGTCTTGTACTTGTCTAAAATAAAATAATATCACTCGCTTTTTCATATCGAAATGCGCATGCGCGAAAATCGATGTTAAAGGTCACGAAACTACACAACAGAATAGGGTCTATATTTAGCTTAGAAACAGTTCCTACTTTAGATATTCATGGATTAACATTATTAAATGAATTCTACACAAATCAAGACATCTCTTTGAACATGAAACAACATTTAGTAAGTTAAAATTGCTATTAAAAGGAGAATCCGAAATTGACATCAATGATGACACATAAGAGTCTGCATTAGGGGGTGTTGGTTCACGTCTTGAAGGGACCACTTTTGTCTTCGTAAATAAGACAAAAAACTTAAATGCGAGTGAAATAAAAAAAACTGCAAACATTAAAAAATCGGAATATTTATTTCATTTGAGATGTGTCATTTATTAGTGTTCGTAAACAACCACAATTGTAATATGTTCAAATCATCTAGATTTGTTTCTTTCTAATAATAAGCCGCCCTCCCATGTGATTTCCGAAAAGCTATTAAAAATAGAAGTCGCGGGCTTCTGCCCGGCGACTAATAACTACCATAACTGGACAGCATTTAAAACTGTAACCATGGAATTCATAAAATCAAAGTAAACATTGACCAGTCCAACTATTGAAATTAATTTTTAATCCTAATCCAAGTCTATTTACACAAAATTTGTCAAAAAAGATGTTTTGCTTTCTATTCCCAATACTCAAATAGCATTGCTTGATAAAGGAACTTGACTCTCTTTGGCACGTTTGGCTTATCAAAATGGATATAATCAATTTCAGTGCATCTTTTTAAAATACAACTTTAATAAGTGTGATTATAAAAATTAAGGAAGCAGTGGATTTTCTTGCTTTTTATGGTGTAGGTAGCAACACTTTTAAAGATGTAAACGTTTATTTGGACTATTTTGTATGTAGTCAGAATGTAAGGGTTCATTTACAAGCTGACGATCTCTTCATGTACGACGGCAATGATGAATGTGATGTCACTGTTACCAAAGTCCGATTACTTTTGACGCACTTTGAAACAAACAAATATTTAAAACATGACGTCACTTCCGGTTTGATCATCTCAATTGATAGAAAATCAGAAATCCTTTTCAATGGGCCCAAACACAACTACATTCGGACAAGAAATAAAGGAGATATCGGCATTTACGCATTAAGAAGACTTTTGACGCACTTTGAAACTTAATTTAAAACGGCGATAACTAGAGAACTATTAGTTTTAGGATCATAATTTTTTCATATACGAAAAGAGCTCAACGAGATCTTTCCAACGGTATATCAAACTTGAGGATCGGGGCAAGTTCATATTTGGGGTTTAAAAATCTCTCATATTACATAACTCGAAAACGGTAAACAATTATAGCGACAAACTTTGGTTTAAATGAAAGCTTTTTGGGTCTTCTATCATTTGGTAGCATAAAGAGAAAAAGTTAAAGCGTAAATAGTGATACAAATTAACAAAAACCGATTTGACGTTTTTAATGGGCTCCTTTTCCCTCTATATTTGAAATCCGATCAAATTGGTAAAGACGTGTTTAACTACAGTGACACTTTTCAAGTGCAAATTAAAACATAATAATAACTTTCATCATGTAGGGTAGACTTTTGAACAGCAGTGTAAAGGGTTATTCTCAGACAAGTGTTAACGCGTTCGTTGCAGGTGTTCAGACGCAGACAGAATGTCGCCTTTAAAGGGGATTAATTTTCAACATGTCAATTAGTGCGGTGACAAGAAGGGAAAATTAAAAAAATTAATGGACCGAACTACCTCACGGCTGATTTTGGTTTTATTTTAAAGATAAATAAAATGACATTTGATTAAGGCCTGTCGTGAAGTACTGATGTGGTGCAGATTTTTGCAAAGTGAGTTCAAAGATCAGAAGGGTGGATTTTCAAAAATATATTTTTCTTTACAATTTTGATAATTTCTCGGTAATATGCTCTGGCAATATTACATGAATTCAGCTTGTCATATCTACGCCTTATTGCCAGATGTTAGAGAGATATAGCCCCACATCCAACATGTAAGAAAATAACAAGATTTACCTTTATCTACGTAAATTTTCAACAAAAATAACTATATTTTAGATTAAGCTATGCAATAGTATTTGACAACATTTATAGACATTTTCAGATAATCCATGATTCCTTTCGTTTTGGTTATTTAAACCCCAAATAGATAGGAAACATAAAAATAATATTGATGCTTGAAAGACAACAGCATGTAAACGATATTGTATGAAGTTTTCAGGCAAATAGGTAATTAATTAAAAGAGAAACAACATTTTGAAAACTTATGTGAAACAGCATAACATTGAATATATATAACAGAGTCTTAGGTTAAACCGATTTGAAATGTCGATTATACAATGGTGTATAGATAGTATTGCACAATATACTGTACAAGCCCACCAACCACGTCAAGGTCGGAGAACACTGATATGTTGTTGTTTTTTCGGAGAGAGAGAGAGAGACAGAGAGACAGACATAGAGAGAGAGACAGACAGAGACAGAGAGATAGAGACAGAGAGACAGAGACAGACAGACAGACATACAGACAGAGACAGAGAGACAGGGACAGAGAGAGTGACAGAGAGAGAGACAGAGAGACAGAGAGAGAGAGAGATAGAGAGAGAGAGAGAGAGCGGTGTGGAGAGAAAGAGCTGCAGATAGAGAAAGGGAGAGAGAGAGAGAGAGAGAGAGAGAGAGAGAGAGAGAGAGAGAGAGAGAGAGAGAGAGAGAGAGAGAGAGAGAGAGAGAGAGAGAGATAGAGAGAGAGAGAGAGAGAGAGAGAACGGGAAACAGAGAGACCAATTGTTCAATCAGTATTATCATCGTCGCGATCTTCTAAAACAGTCTGATGAGTAGGCTGGTTTCTGCAATCATCATTGCCCTGACAATAACATATGTTTTTGCACGACAAATTATGTTCGTAGCATCCGCAAGATTTGCTACAAATAGTTTTGCTTTGCACGCGCAAACAAGATCCTATAAAAAGTCAGAAGACATTGGACCTTAAAGATATATTGGAAATATGGAGCTATTTTCCATTTGCAATCCAAGGTGATCTGGGTGGTGCTTTGGCAATATGAGCATTCATCCAGGCGTACATTTGGCGTGAGACTCGAAGGATATGTCAGAATGATGCCTCTGAAGGAGGTAGGCTCACTAAGGAAGCATCTTTAGATACCGCCAACTTCATTCTTTATTGAGTTTATTGAGATCTTCATGTACACATGTTACCTTGCTTTTGGGGTCATACAGATCAGCGATGAAAACAAACGCCTTATAAACCTCTTTTTGCAAATGCCATTAAAAGAAGACGTTGTGTTGCATTCTGTCAGAGCGTGAGCAGCTGGTAGTGTGCTAGACATTACTGGCCCAATAACTTTGAATGTCTTGCGTCTTTGGTTGGAGCAACGCCTCCAGTTTGGAACCATAATTAAAAATGTTGACATTTGTGCGAAATAGTTTACACAAAGTAGTTAAATATCAATGTCTGATGACTTTATAACGATACGGCCACTACTAGAGTTTCTATTTAACATCAGTTCATTAGCGAACAGAGAATGCAGTATAATGATCGTGTCTGCCTCTGCATGCGTACTAAGCAGCTGGGTACAGTCAGCTACAGTCCCGGCACAGAATTGTTTCACAGTCTCAGGACTTTGAAAATATTCAGCCATGAATATTTCGCTGTGGTCTTGCAACGCCAATTCATTGTAGTGCTTGAGCGCATAGTCACCTAGACATCTGACCAAACACTTCAGATGAAAATAGAAATTTCTTCCAATCTGGAATTGATCTGCCTTCAAGTACATGAAAAACATTACCACCACTTGAAATACTTGACCTTCTGATTATTACTGCTGATTTTGTAGAATGTACCACATCTAACCGATCAAACACAGCCATAAGTTTTAAAACAAGCTGTAAGGGTTTTAAAGTAGTCCTTAGCCAAATCGCCAACACTGTTGTATCGTTTGACATGAAGACTTTGCACAATACCCATACCATCTCTGACTAATATTGACCGACTCTTTGCATATGAAGGAAATATGGCAACATAGAAGACACAGATTGTAGATGTTAAGTCCAATTTCCATCACACTCTGCTCTGACATTCATGACCATTTCTTCTACGGCTCGTAAAAACATTTTCAAAAAATTGGAGATGCTTTATAACAATACTCTCTGAAAGTAGAACTCAACGGATAAAGTTGCTCCCGTAAAAGGATAAAAGAACTTTGAGAGATATATAACGTTCGCATTAAGGTCATCGAATGCGTCATGACAGGCAAGCATCGTTTGCCAGAAGTGTCCTTCATATTAGCAATATTTCCTTGACTTATACACCATTGGAAAAATGCCTTGCACCATAGTACCATGATAGTTTCTTACGCTAGCGTGTATGCTCTCATAACACGGTTAAACTGCTTGCCTTGAAGTATCTGATCTACAGTACAACCTGCATATGCACCTGAATCACGAAGTCCAGCTGATGCCCAGATCTTCCAGATTGCTGATATGTAACACGATACCGTATGGAATCCACCTAACCTTACCACGTGCGCTTTGAAAATTGACCACTTTACTTGTATAAGGCTGTTGGTCAAAGGTCTGCACCGGATTATTCTAGCCTACTGTCTCTGACATCTCGAGGCATTTCTGCATTGTTATGTATACTGTCGCCATGTCAGCGGGTTGGGCGTCTATGGTTGGGGATAGGCAATGACTACGTACATTGCTTTTATGTCAGATATTCCTTTGTGGAAGCCTGTCCGAAACGGTATTACTTGTTTTGTTAAATTCGAATCACAGGTAGTTCAACAATGTCGCGTGCATTTGATCGGAGCAGTACCCAAGCTATATCAGATACGTCATTTTTGTTGGTTGAACATGATTCAATTCGCCTGTATGGATCTAAGCATCTAGGCTGGCCAAATCTTACGTTTGGCTTACAGAAAGGCAAACACGACATGAGCCCAGTAATTTTCTCATTCAGTGCATTGACCGCGTTTCATTTTGACTGTAGCCATTTGTGTCAGAGAAGTCGGTTTGTCATCAACCTGAAATACTACTCGAGCCATAGAATGGAATGTATTTTTGCCGTCAATTAGTTCTGTATTCAGATCGACGTTCTCTGACCATCCTTGAATGAAACCTCCACCTAACATTTGAGGACATATTCCATTTTGGTATGACCCGTTTTGGGATCTGATAATTTCGTGATTTACAAAAGTCGCCAGCAACATTCTCACATATTACGACGCGCAAGAGCGATGTGAATGTAAAGTTTGAATAAGATTTTTCGAACCATATTCATGATGCAGCTGAAAAGCCAATGCTAAATGAAAGGGAGAGTTCTTTGTAATTATCTTCCATGTGAAATTAATTGTCATCTACTAACCAGGCAAGACAATTGATCAGAGAGCTAGGAATAAATTGTGATGCTGTAGAGATGGAAACGTCTGATGCAAATAGATAGTAATCATTTGAAATTTCAAACGATCCAAATTTTCTTCTCAAATCATGTTTAATATACCCTGTCCTCTTTGAGTGTGTACAGCCATGTAATCACCTAAGTGATTTTCTAGTTTACGTTACAGTTTAGCAGTTGTATAATTGCTCTCAATTTCTTCTGTTCTGGAAGAAAGGATCGAACAATACGTTTCTAGCAAAAACGACATTGAAACGACAAATCATCGTGTAAACTTTCTGTGAGTCTATGAACAGCAAAATCATGCTCAGACTCGTGTGAGGCATCATGACCAGTTTCCTTTTGTATCAGTCGAATCGACACGCATATTAATTGCTTATCTCGTTTATAAGATTGTTGTCTTCAGAAAAAGCATTGCGACCAGTCTAATTGTAATACCATGGAGCATGTCTTAAAGCAAGTTGATTCAACAACGGAACGTCCAGCACAGACTGGTTTGCATTGGTCTTGTACTATTTGAAATGTTTCCAAAATGTGTTACTAGCATAACACGACCTATGATAATTTATTTGATGTAATGCAATTATTCTGGTTGAATTCATAATTCATCATTATCACATCAATTCTCTCTGGGAGTGTCAAAATGCCATTACATAAATATCATATGACACTACACAAAAATCATATGACACTACTACTAGTTTGGTTTCAAGTCTTACACTCAAGTCTTTGTGACAACGCGGAAACCAAACTATGAAAATGACGTCACGTCAGCGGTTTCACCTCATAACGTTAGTCACTTTGGCGCCAAAACCGGTAAGTTGCATGTAGAAATATGGTAAACGTTAGTACATTATTTCGAAATACGCCTCATAAATCACTTTATGTGATAAAAAGAATATCTCATTCGTGTTTATTTATAATCACTTTTAATAAACTCGTTAACTAAGCTCGCCAAGGCTCGCAGCACATCATCTTAGTTAACACGTTTAATAAAAGTGATAATAAATAAGCACTCAATGAAATATCCTGTATTTAAGGAATGGAAATTTGAACATGTATACTAGTATATAGTGACTATGTATATCCCAAATGAAAGGCTCCTAACACACTGTAGTTGCGTAACATCGTTGTTTTACTAGCCAGATACACGTAGCCAGTGACGTAGTCGATAAGATAACAGTTACCCAGGAAATGCAGGTTAAAGGTTGATTCATATGTTCCGTCATTTGTTGATGAATTTAAACTTCTTGAGCTTTGGTTGTTTAACTTTTTTGTGTGAAAATAGACTACGGATGACATACTTATGTAAACAAACATATATGCTTTAGCAGACACGTAAGCTTGAAAAATGTCACATTTATTAAAAAACCACTTAATTAATTCAAAATTTATTTTCATACGAATCTTAGTTTTTCGTTAAATAAAAGCTGATACATTGGTGTTTCATTTCATAGCACAATTTTGCTAAAACAATCATTAGGGAATTATTCACAACCCTACCCGGGTTTAAAAATGAAAATGAAAAAAAATGGAAAGCCTCCCTTTTTCACGATTTTACAAAAAACTGCACCATGGGAAAGCTCTACGACAGGGCTAAATTGAAAGAATAATGTTTAATCTATCCATATGTCGATTTTCAGCCGTGAGGTAAGTCGGTCCATTAAACTCTCAAAATAAGCGACTTTTTCTTGATTTGTCACTGTACTAAATGGCTATTGTACACGTTTCCGTCCTTAAATCAATAGACGCTGGACACTGTGTCGCCTTTAAAGGAGATTGATATTGACATGTCCATGGGGCATTGTTCATGTTTCCGGCCTTAAATCAATAGACGCTGGACACTGTGTCGCCTTTAAAGGAGATTGATATTGACATTTCAATTGGGCATTGTTCATGTTTCCGGCCTTAAATAAATAGACGCAGACAGTATGGCGCCTTTAAAGGAGATTAACATTTCAATGGTCTATTGTTCGGACACCTGGTGTGTTTCTGATTGTGAAATAACGTGTCTAAAATAGATCGTGGTGTCAGGACATGCGCATCTGTCATTTGAACTCTGGACGTTCTCGAGGTAAGACGTTACATTTATTGCTTTACCATACATGTTTGACTGCGTGCTTCGGCTCGACTATACGACATATTAAAGGGATATATCGTGTTGTATGGATGTCTCGTGTCAGGTTTCCCGAAACAATGTAGCAAAGGTTAGGTCGAATTTCCCCGCCATTATTTTCGAGGGTTCCAACAACATACCCGCTAGAATCTATTGGTAGAAGGCTAGAGACAAATCGTTGGTGGTCTCGCCCGAAGGGTGCTAACGAAACATTTACTCCATTGTTAAAGCTTTCTAAATGTAGACCTATGATGTCATTCTAAATATAGACCTATGATTAAAAGATGGCCGCCACGCATGCGCAGTCATTATATGCAAATAACTAGGTCAACACAATAGCGTCCTCACTCGTGTCAATCCTTATATGCAAATGAGATACTATAAATAGTAACTAGGTCAACAAAATGGCCGCCGATTACGTCATCTCTGTTTGGGGCCCAACCGACCCCTATACTACTAATGATATTTAATTTTCTATGGAATAACAAAAAAGATAAAATCATAAGATCCGTTATCACAGGTCCAAAGTCGAAAGGCGGGCTTAAGCTAATTCAACTTGATTCTTACATCACTTCAATAAAGCTAAAATGGGTTAAGTCGTTTACAGAAGAACAAAATGCTAACGCCCACTGGCAAATTATTCCCAGATACTTTCTAAATAGATACTGAAGCAATTATTTGGTATTTTGTATGAACATAGACTCAATAAAAAGCCTAGATACAGTCAAATTGTGTGAATTCTACAGACATATCCTCGAACTATGGATTAAAACAACAAATTACGTTCAAGGAAATAAAAAAACGTTCTATGATATATAAGAAAACAAGTAATCTGGGGCAATAGATACATAAAACTTGGCAAAAATTGTTTATGTTTTAAAACTTGGATCGATAGTAACATAATATTCATAAATTATATCAAAGACGAAAATGGCATATTTTGTGTCGAAACATTATACGATGAATTAAAGATAAAAACTAATTGGGTAGCTGAAATAAACACGTTAATACAATACAATACAAAATATTTTATTTGCAATCAAGTACAAGCAGTACAAATAACAAAATACATAGAATATAAGGTATTTTGATGTCGTAGTTTCAATAAGTCAGATAGTGTTGAGAAGGTTTGTTATTAAATGATCTAAAAATCCACATCGATAGCACATTGTGTATGCTACAGGCTAGCTAAGATAACTATTAAAAACGTTGAGTTCTATTAATTGTGTATAGAGATTGTTAGTATATAAGAACATAATTTTTTGTTTAATTATTTGTGATAGCTTCATTTCTTCTTTTATTAGCATAATAGATGAATTTAGCAATATTAAAGATATTGTTTAAGTAATCATCTTGATTGAATGAATGTTTGAATAATCTGTAATATGACAGACGCTCAGAATTGTTAATGTTTGTATACCAAGATTGGTAGTATTGATCAAATATGTGTTGTTTTAATGAACAAAATGTTATTAATTCACTGTTTTGTTATATCCACAAGTCGTTATGTCCTAGTGATTGTAAAATAGTTTTAACATGATGGGCCCAATTAAGTCCTGTATAAGTAATATTGTTATTAGCATCATTTTTAAGCATATTGTATACAATTTTGGTGATATTATTATCTGGTAATTTTTGTATTTTAAACCAATAGCAGATCATGTCACATTGTCTTATAATTCTGAAATGTACTCTTCCAAGTTCTCCATATATACTTGATAAATTGGTTGATTTTCTAACACATAGAATACGTCTACAAAATGTGTTGTGTATACCTTCTACATCTGTGCCGATATGGTATGACCATATTTCAGAGGCATAGTGAATGACAAGTAATACTAATGAGTCAAATAATTCACATTTTTTATTTATACTGAACTCAAATTTGGTTGAAAACAGAAATTAAACCATGTAATGATCTAGAAGCATTTTCAGCTAACCTTTTTTGAGACCTTAGCCAATTACCTTAGAAATTGTAGAAATAAATTTCTAAGTATTTGAAACAATTTACAATTTCAATTATTTCATTATACAACAAAAAGTCATGTGTTGTCGGGATTCTACTTTTTTCAAAGATCATGACTTTGGTTTTATTTATGTTAATTTTCATTTTCCATTTATTGAAATAATATTCAATGAAATTTAGCATCGATTGTAAGCTTGATGCTGATGTTGCAAATAGAGCCTGGTCATCAGCAAACAGCAGCAAAACGAGCCGTAATTGTTCTATTGTAAACACTCCGTCAAGATTGTAATTTATGTTTATTAAGAATGTTATTTACAAATATTATGAAAAGTAAACTTGAATGTGAATCGCCTTGCTTGACACCTTTCAATGAATCAATGCTAGCAGATATTTCATCGTGAATTTGATTGCAGACTTAACAGACGAATACATAGCTTTAAGTGCATTGACCATTTTAGTACTGATACCCTGACAAGTTAGTTTATGCCACAAGAAAGCTTTGTTTATTATATCAAAACATTTATCATAGTCTATGAAAGCTGTATAGAGTTTTTTCCTGAATTTAAAACTTTAGCAATAATTGAATGTAAAATGAATATACAGTCAACTGTATTTTTGTTTTTTTGATAACCAAATTGACAATTATTGATATTGTTATTTTTTTCATTCCCTAATTTCAATCTAGTATAGATTATTTGTGAATATACTTTTGATTGAATGCTATTTAACGTTATTCCTCTATAATTCTTAGGGTCAGTCGAGTCTCCACCTTTAAATATAGGTACAATATAACCCAATGCCCATTTTTCAGTATAAGTAAGTAAGTAAGTAAGTAAATTGTTTATTATTGTGACATGTGTTACAAAGCATTTATAGTTTACATTTATTCTTTAACAATTATTATTAACACCCGGCCCCATGGGCCTATAAGTCACCAAAACATATATATTTCCTAATATCATACAAATATACAAGATATATATATACAAAAAAGTGTGATCGGACGTGCAATTAGTCATTTTATTCGGTTGTATAAACAAATGTAGAAATCATTTAATAATAAATAATCTGTGGAATTTTCGAATAAATGACTGACGATATTTAATAAAATTGCACTTATTATTTCAAAAGATGCCTTTATTATCTCTGCTGAAATCTTATCGGGGCCACTTGCTTTTCCGTTATTTTGCGATAAAACGGCAGTTTTAAGCTCTGCCATTGTAATCGGTTTGTCTAACTCCACGTCGGCAAAATGAGTGGTATTAGAGTCGCTGTTATCGTTTCGATCGTTTATATTAACATTTTCATATAAATCTCAAAGTGCTCATAAAAGTCTTCAATTTTAATGGGACTTTCCTGATTATTTTTTTCTTGTTTATATGACTTTTTAATGGACTTCCAGAAGTTCCGTGGCTCAGAATTTGCAATATTTTCTAATTTTAAAGCTTCATTTCTCATAAATTTTCGCTTGGCTCTTTTTCTTGTATTATTGTATTTATTCTTAGCTTTTATATAAGTGATAAGTGTGTCTGTTTTTCATCCGAGTTAACTTCATTAAAAAGATTTTTAGCTTGTTTTAAATTATCTTTTGCTTAAATGCAATTTTGATCAATCTATTTTGATTTAATATTGTTTGTATTATTCTGTGTAAAACGTTTATTAAATACAGAGTTTGCATACTTAGATAAAAAGTCAGTAAGACTATTCACATGGTCATTTACAAGATTTGTATTATACATTGTATGGTTGAGGATCTCAATATTGTTGAGTAATGACTGTTGAAAATGTGTTACTTTGTTTTCATCAAATATTAATTTATCAACAAAAACAGCGGATGATTTATTTTTACATTTCCTATTTTTCCTTTTTACGAAGGAAAATTATAAACTACAGTGATCGTAAAATTCACTCCAGTCTAAAACTTTGAAATTGTTTAAAACGGGTATATCTTCTACTTTCAATAGCAAATAATCGACTGTACTCATGCCACGTAATGAACTATAAGTAAATCCACCAGGTACGTCATTATGCAGTCGTCCGATAATATGACTGGTAGATTTACATAATGAAAGCAGACGACTCCCGTTACCATCAATAGTAGTGTCAACATTAGCACGTGGAGGATTGTTTACATTCGAGTCATCTGAGAAAGGTGTCTGACTCAAAGGATCAGATTCGTCTATTGTATCCGATAAATTGGAAGTTCTATAGTTAAAATCACCAGTTATAAAGGGTTTTCCAACATTACCATATTGTTCTATGACTTTTCTACCTCATCAAAAAAGTCTATCTCATTTCGAGAAAAAACTTTAGAAGAAGTAGGGGGTATGTAACAATGACAAATATAAACATCTTCATTAAATGTAAAAACATCTTGATTGACTTTTAACCAGATGATTCCATAATTATTGCTTTCAACAAGAGATCTTTTATTCATTAAGTTGTGTTTATAGTATCTGATAGTCCACCACTTAGTAGGCCTTTACTCGTTCCCGATTTTTTTATTACCTAATAAATGAAAGATTTTTTAATTGGTAATTTCAACATTTGCATGGTTCTTACTCAACCAAGTTTCACATAGAAGTATAATGTCATAGTTGTTTATTAATTGTTGAAAGTCGATGTCTGATATTTTTATGTTAAGACCATTTATGTTCCATGATATTATATTTAGCTTCTCATCACAGTCCTATTCGGTGATTTCTTGGAATCTATCACCTGCTTTTTGCTGTACCATAATTTTAGCTCCGGACCATTTAACCGCTTTGCCCGCTGCTCTTTCTCTATTCATAATCGGATATCTTTCATTTCTTTTCTGCAGAACGGCCTTTGTTTGCTGTATGCCTACTCTTTTGTTTATGCGTTTAAGGTCTTCATATTTTTCAAATGCTGTATTCCTCACTAGCTCCTTTTCTTTGTAGTAGTGGAACTTAGCCACAATAGGCCTACACTTATATGCCTTTACTTTGCCTATCCTGTGAACTCGATCGAATGTGACGTTGGTGGTGATGTCTAATGTTTCTTGTATAAATGAATGAATAACGTCCTCACAAGTTTCATGTTCCCTTTCTTCTATGCCATGGAATAGTAAATTTTCCCTCATGCTTCTATATTCTAGGTCATCTTTTTTTTCCAGTATGTTATTGTTATCCGATTCTATTTTCTTAAGTTTGAATTCGAACTGGTCGCATTTGTTTGATAAAGTTTTGATCTCTGATTTTGTTGTGCTTATAAACTTTCTGGATTCTTCAAACTCTTTGTTAATGAAATCTGCGCTTTTTTTCCGTTTCAAGTAACCTTTCATTTATTGATTTTACTTAACTCTCTAGGCAGTCGATTTCGAGTTTATTTTATCGACTGTTTTTTCGATTTTGTCAATTTTAGCAACAGATGCTTTGATAGTCTTTATGTCTTCCATGATTTCTATAGCCCATTGAGGGGGCGTGGCATTGAATGATAGGGGTGGTGATTGGAGCGCATGCATATACTGACCGGGATAGACTGCCTGAGGATAGTTCATAGTGTTCATTGTATGTAAAGTATTAGGCGTTTGTGGAATATTCTGCATATTCTGCATAAACGATCCCGAAAGATCTTCTGATGCCGTTCGAATTCTTTTATTTTGTTTATTCACAGAGTTTCTAGTTGATTTGTTTTTATCTTCTTGTGTTTGTGTTGTGTTCAAACCGGTTTGACTACTCGTCACGCCCGTGCTGTTGATGTTGTCTTCCTGAAGTGGAGATGTAGCCAATCTTTTCTTTTCACTTTTCCCTGTTTTTTCTTTGTTGTTTCCAGATTTCTTTTTCGCAGGCATTAGTAAAGATGTTTATTCAAATGAAATTTCCTAAATAAGTCCAAAAATAGTCAGAATGACGTGCTTAAAACCAGAATTTCTGAGAGCGACAAGGCTGTGTCATGTCATTTACAACATCACGTGACAAATATGTACATTGTATACCAAAAATCTGGTTAAATATTATTAAAACTAAAGCGTCTGTTAAAACAAAGGTCAAAACCAAACTCGACCTTAACATTTTCGATAAACCTTTGACTTGATATAGTAATAAACATGTTTATACATCTCTAATAAACAAACATCTCAGTGAACCTTATGTACACGATAACTGGGATAAATTATTCAAACAAAAGACTGACTTGTCATTAATATATAATTTCAATGAAACTTTGTATGACAATAGAATTAAACAGTTAAAGTAAAAGTTAATACACAAAATCATCCCGTCGAAAGAAGTGTTTTGTAAATGGAAAATGTCTTCTTCTCCTTGCTGCAACATCTGTAATTTAACAGAATCTTACGAACACTTATTTATAAGATGTCCGATAGTAACAGCAAATTGGTTAAAATTACACAATTTATTCCTTTTGTGTGGAATAGACAATCTTATGCTCTATGCAAACAGTGGTAATGGGATATAAGCTATCCCAATCCAATTATTATTATCTTAATGTCATACTTTCTTTATATTGTTTCTTTATATATAAAGCATATTTCCTTAGCGATAGCAGAACAAAATCGTATGACATATATAGACTTTTTAAACAAGAATTTAACTATCTTTGGAAAGTGACCGAAAACAAATCTACGAACGACTATTTCCTCACCAGGTTTCACGACAACCTGTAATCGTGTAGCAAAACCATAACATCACCAACTCCAAAATATAACATCGGTTTAGTGTATTAATACAAACACTCACTCACTCACTCAATCAACACTCAGACATTCACTTACTCATTCACAACTTAATCACTCATACACCCACTCGAATTGATTCACCCACGAGCTTTTTTATACTATTTTAAGCTTGCTCAGTACAAAATATGCAAAGTTTTTACATTGTATATTGCTCATTATATCTTTCTATAGGTCTTCCGTTTCTTTCTCTCTGTCTCTGTGTGTGTGTGTGTGTGTGTGTGTGTGTGTGTGTGTGTGTGTGTGTGTGTGTGTGTGTGTGTGTGTGTGTGTGTGTGTCTCTCTCTCTCTCTCTCTCTCTCTCTCTCTCTCTCTCTCTCTCTCTCTCTCTCTCTCTCTCTCTCTCTCTCTCTCTCTCTCTCTCTCTCTCTCTCTCTCTCTCTCTCTCTCTCTCTCTCTCTCTCTCTCTCTCTCTCTCTCTCTCTCTCTCTCTCTCTCTCTTAAATATTATGGTTCTCTTTAACCTTTTATTTGCTGTTTTCATTATAAATGTACTACATAAAATGTTGAAAATATTGTTTAAAAAAAAAATAAAAAGATAACCCATATAGATAAACGAGATAGAGAAGCTGTGCTTGTCGAGTTTACCGATTGTATAGAACCGAGCGTCGGTTGAATCCTACGATTTCATTGGACACAATACCAGAGCACACGCTCACGAGTATTTAATAGCTTAATAGCAAATATTCAATTCGAGACGTCTAGTTATGCGGTGCCGTCAGATCCAATATACGTACGTACAAGAAGTTTGGTCTGATATTAATCAGATTGTATGGTACCACTACAAAGATAATATAACAACCTTGAACTCAGATTGCTATAATGTTTCAATGATATTTTTGTCGAGACTTACATTGACTTGACTCGGTTTATACGCAAAGCATACGCAAGGCATACGCTGAAAACGCTCGAGTTACGCTAGATGTACGTTACTCATAGGTCGAGGACGCTGTCATACGCTGACATACGTTGACATGAAGGTGTACCGAAGGTGTACCGTACAGCTAGCGTATTGATGGCGCATGAGTAACGTAGTTATAACGTGTCTGACGTATCTGCAACGTATAAAGACATATTGGCGTATGCCTGTAGATTGAGTAACGTATACTTAACGTACAACTAGCGTATGATTGGCGTATGGCAAGCGTATCCTTTGCGTATTGCCAGCGTTTTGATAAAGTGTATATAGAGGGTCTCATCTCTAGATCTTCTACAGTTCTTCGTGGACTTATATGGGCACTTTGTCACGTGATAGCGGTACGATAGACATGCGCAGTCCATACGCTACTCATTTGCTAGCCATACGCAGACTACGCTGGTAATACGCTGGTTTTACGCTACTCATACGCTACTCATAGGTTCAATACGGTAAGTATACATACAATTCTGTATTTCCAAGGGCTTTTTGTGCGTATGAAAATTAATTCATGATAATTCATACGCAAATAATAAGTTTCTCTCATACGCAATAGTGTGACAGGGCCATTACCAACACTCAACAACATCCTCCAGGGATAACGGCTTGAAGTCAGTCATAACGTAAACGGTTCTTAAACATGCATAAAACATAACGGCTTATTTCGAAACTAACGTTCTATCGATTATTTTTGAGTGGATTCGGTCAACCAAAAAGATTATGAGCCGCCCCGCGAAAAGAAAAAACGTTATGGCCTCTGCTTAATGTATCCGCGCAGACTGATCCGGGCCGACACATTCCGTCTCAGGGGGATAGAGGTATAGAGTAATGATTCCTGAAACAGAAAATCCTAGGGAGGCTAAAGTGTCTATCCGGGTCAGCCTGCTTGGTAGGTTTAGGCTGATCCGTGTCGATATTTTACGTAATGTCAACACATGTTGGTTTTCTCGCGAGACGGCTCATATTATTGATCTCATCTGGACAAAATTTCCCGATTCCGTGTTGTTTGTGATTTTCTCTTTAACCCTTTCAGCGCCGAATTGTTTAAAGTAGACTCTTCTATGTTCAAACTCGGACGACTCTATTTTCATGTCATAGGATTTTTGGAATATTTTTATAACTCACAGCCATACAATGCAGATTTCAGGTGAGACAGCTCGTTACGAGCTGACTCACCTGAATTTGCATTGTTTTGCAAAAGGCTCAATATTGCCTTTGGCGCTGAAAGAGTTAAGATACATTTACCATCATTAAAATCTTAGTACATAACGATTGTTATGATTACATGATCATCTTCATATTCTCTCTTCTTTTTAAAACATTGATAGTTCTTTTGAACACAGTCACAAATGCCCGTGTTTATGATAACTTGAACGCTTTCTCATATGAAAACAAATAAGCAGCAGACGACTTTAAAAACGAATTAACAAAAACGTTAACAACTTCATAAGTAACAGTTCACTTATTAAATAGAATTGAACACTTAGTGACAAAAAGAAGAATTCCTCATAATGAGCAATTTTTCCATTTGCCACAATATTTTCTTAAGTCGTCTACTGTAGAGGCACCAGAAAGAGTCTGTATGTGGAAAAGGGTTAATTACAAAGGTAATCACTGGTTTTGTCAACATTATTGAACCAAAAGGTGTAACAAAAAAAACAGAATGCCCCCAAACGGTATGGTTGTTCACAAACATATGTCTAACACCATATAGGAATGAATGAATGAATGTATATTGTTTTATGGCGCATCGACAGCTAAGGTCATTTAGCGCGCAATTAAATTTAATTATTCATGATCCCTGGGTAAACAAACCAGTACTAGGCTAGAAAATGTGCATTGCCCAAGTGCACTCCACCATGACCGTAGTGCCGCGACTGGGGATCGAACCCGGGACACCCGGTTTCGAAATCCCCGACGCTAACCACTCGACCACAGCGGATTCCCACCATTAGGAACTTTTAAAAGAAGGTACATCTCTATAAAAGTACAAATGTTTTAAAAAAAACAACAACAGAAACAACAACATGCGGGTCAATCAACCGGTTTCAACCCTCAATTGTCAGAACACCTTATGTCAATATGAAAAGAGTTACATCCCAGCTTTAAAATAATCCCCTGATAAGTTTGGGTCATGTATTATGCAAGAAAGAAATCACTCTGCGAAAATAGTTACCGTCACTTTGCACACGATTCACTTTCCAACATGGTCAATATACCAGAAATGATCAAATGAAACAGTTCTAGTGCATCCTATACATATTAACAAATGAAAATAAACGCCTATTCATCTATCCAATGCAGTCTAGTGAAAATAAACAATCAATTCTAGGCACACACAGGGGTTTAGGGACTTTTGTGTTGATCAGCCTGTCCGCGGATGTATTTGGTACACTTTTGCTCTGAATAGACACATTTCGAAAGCCGTTTGCTTCAGATGCGTGTTAACGTGAACAATAGTTAATTGTTCAACAGGCATCCTATATGTCGGAGAGGAAGTAAACCATGTTTTGGACTAAGAGGAATCCTAGAGGGGCGACTTAACTCTCATATGTTCAGCTGTCATGTCCGTATTATGAGCAAATCTCTCACTGTCTCTGAGAGCGCTGCTGTTAACTAAGAAAAGACAAATAACTTTTACACCAAGTATTATTAATCCAAAATATATATAATACAATAAATCATAAACCTGTTAGACTTGGCAATTGCACCTAAATAGTTTCCTATAACGGAACCCAATAATATTAAGACAACTTTGAAAACATGTTGATAAATCTAAAAAATCTCCATAAAAGATAGCTTTATAGTTAAATAAAGTTAAAAACATTGTGGCCAAAGCAGAAATTGCTCATCATGAGCAATTTCACCTTTGGCCACAATTATTTCAAAAGTCTTCTGCTGCTATTCCGTCAAAACGCGTCTGCATGAGATAAAGGGTTTAGCTCTTCCCCTTGCATTTATGTAAGAGGATTCCATTAATAGTAATCAATGCGTTCAATGAATATTCACGTGTTTTTTGTTTTCTGTATATTGTCTCATTGTTGTATGTAGCTGTATATTGTCTCATTGTAGTATGTAGCTTTTGTTTAAACTCTCTTTCTGATACGAACGACATTCGGAAAACATTGTAGAAAGGATGAATTGCTCGTTAGGAGCAGCATTTTCTATTTTTTTCCACAATGTTTTCATCTCGTTATCAACAGTGTACATCATAATTTCCAGATATTAACATTATTTGGAAAGGTGCATTCAAAACAATGGATTTTTCGTTTTCTCACAATGTTTTCATCTCGTTGTCAACAGTGTACCTCAACTTTTCCAGATAATATGGAAAAGGCATAGCCTCAAAACGAGCACAAAACAGAACAGAACAAGATATTACATAATACTATTAAACAGAAGAAACATATCAAAAACCTTTCAATTATTTTTACAAATCAGAACAGTTACATTTTATCAAAGAGCTCTTTAATCTTTTTGACACAATTTATTGTATATATATTATGAATTCTTTCTTCTGGACTGTGCTTCTTATTTACCGATAGCCGATTGAACTTGATTGATTTATTGGCGTTTAACGTCGTTATCAACGGTATTTCAGTTATATCACGGCAGCCAGCTTACATGTGTTTTCTAGTTTTCTCATAACGTTTTCAGTACCAACAGTGTATTTCCTTATGTTTTAAATTGTTGTGTAAGCTGCATTTAAACCAAACGATTTCTTGTAAACGGTTTAAAAAAATAAGAGTTTCAAACTATTCCATAATACGCCAATCAGTTAAAATCTCAAAGACAATTTTTCATAATTAAGTATTTGACAAAACCGTTACATATGGAAGATTTGAAATACGCAAAATGTTGTTATAGTAGGCTATTAGAGGATTTCAAACATGTATTTGTAGGTGATGTATATATAAATATATTAATATGTGTATATATGGGTTCTCTGATTATCATCTTGTCAAGTAGCATGCTTCATTATTTACATCATATCATTTCGATGGCGGGGGATCGTTCGTTCATTTACGGGTGAAAAACATTCGTATATGAATGGTCAATTTCATGCAATATTTTGAAATTGGATTTCATGTTGGTTGTCATATTGTTTATTATATTTTGTTTAAACAATTTGTTTTATAAAATGTGTTTGTTTCTGTAAGTAGTCTGTCCAAATGGGCTGGTTAGGCCCAATGGAATAGAATTAAAATAAACTTAAACTTTGATGTTTTTAGGACCATACATCTGTAATAATTAAACAGGTTTTAATGTTGTCTTTTTCTTTTTACTATTATTTATAAAGGATACATTCTTTCAAAAGATACACATTTGACATTTGAAATATGCCATAGTGCCTTTACTGGTGCAAATATATCTCGAGTGATACAAGCATACATTATCGCTTTGGTGTGACTTTCAAAATGCAGGCTACGTTTGTATAGTGTGGAAAAAGGCCAAGTACATGTAGGCCCATCTCATCGAATCGCTAAAGCTCGTTCAGTAACTTGAGCTGGAAACCCCGATGATTAACAAAATACTTCGTAACGCCAAGTTGTGTCATTCTCCTTCCATCAATGAAATCAATAATATATAAGGTAGCCAGTTGCCTATGAAGAATGGTGTGTGGAGAACTGGTGTGAGTAAGCCAGAAAACACATGTAAGCTGGCTGCCGTGATATAACTGAAATACCGTTGATAACGACGTTAAACGCCAATAAATCAATCAAGTTCAATCGGCTATCGGTAAATAAGAAGCACAGTCCAGAAGAAAGAATTCATAATATATATACAATAAATTGTGATTCTTTGGTGTTTTACGCCGCTTTCAACAATCTTTCAGTTATATCACGGCGTTTCCTGGATAGTTACCAGTATCACTCGTTTATTTATCCTGACAACAGCCATATAGTCGTAATGCTAACCCCGCAAACCTGAGCGTCAAGGAGGGCAACGGCTACTTCTATTTTAGAGTGTTTGGTGTTACCCAGTCGGTGATCGACAATAAATTTAAATATCAAATACAATATATAGTTTAGTCTCAGGACTCTTGGTCGGAATGTTATATTACAATTACAACCGGAATAAATAGAGCAGAATAATTTAAACGTGTCTAAAGGAAATCAATTTGAAAGTAAGAATATGAACTGAGAGGCCTAAGAGGGCCAGTATCCCTCCAATGCATTAGGCAAATATTAACTCACTTACAATATGGTCACCCAAGGAATATTTCTACCAAATTATTAGAAAATCGGTCAACCAGTTTTGCAGGGGAAGATTTGTAAAACGTACGGCCATAAGCACAACAATGTTACATCTTGCAAAGGTACATTTTCTATATTCATGTGAGGTCTTTACTTTTTTGTCAGACAAAGTTTACTTTTACAATAATTTCAATCCAAACAGCGACGATATATTTTGCTAGTTCCTTCGTATATTGTGAGGAAATACTGATGTAATAAAGACTTGATACACAGTAGTTTTATTTTGTTGTATTAGGTTAATTGCAACATTACTTCAGTTATATCTCGGCGACAGTTCACTTATTCATGATCCTTGGGAAAACAAAACAGTACAAGGCTAGGAAATGTGCCTTGACAAAGGGCACTCCATAATGACCGCCGCTATTGGGTATCGAACCCAGGACTCCCGGTTCCAAACACTAACCATTCGGTCATGGAGGATTCCTACATCATATTTACACTAGTCTCCTTGAAATAGTTGAATAGGTCTTGTACACGGCCTTATCTGTTCAGGGCGGATTCCTTTTCCCACTTACAACACAACTGGAGCAAAGCATCTGGTCAAAGTTAAAGAAGATCTGAATAAATGAAAGCTTATGTATTGAATGGAGTTGAAAACGTTGTGGCACATAGAGAAATGACCAATTTCTCCATGTTCTACAATGGTTTCCAATTGCGTCTCATGCAGAGGCGTCACAAGGAAGCGTCTGTATGTGGGAAAGTGTTAAACCCAAGTAATTCAATCAATCAATCTGAGTTCTAACAACCTATGCTTAAATTTGTTTTTAATTCTATGACAGATTTCTGGAAAATTAGTTTTCGTAGTGTTTCTATCGACGATGATCAATGAGATCGTTCATTAGTATAAATCTGAAGGGAAGAAAAATCAATATGTTTTAACATGTAAACCATTTCACACATACAGACGCTTTCTGACACGATTGCAGCAGACGACTTTTGAAAACATCGAGGCAAAAAAAGAAATTGCTGATAATAAGCAAATTCTTCTTTGCCATAATGTGTTCAACTCTATCTAATAATAAGACTTTCACTTAAAGAGGTTTGCAATAGGTGTGCCTATACGTCGTCTGATTTAGCTATGTTGTGTGTTGGAAAAGGTAAAGATAATCACTCATACCTCGATTTTATGATGTGATTGAAGCGTTTTAAAATAATTGCTTTATATATCGATTACTTGCTTTCATATTACTTAACAAAAACATATAAATTAAATATCTTCAAGACTCCGTTGCAGCAGACGACTTCTGAAAACATCTTTGCAAAAGAAGAAATTGCTGATAATAAGCAAATTCTTCTTTGCCATAATATGTTCAACTCTATCTAATAATCAAACTTTCACTTACAGAGGTTTGCAATAGGTTTGCATACATGTTTTCAGAGTCGTCTGATTCAGCTTTGTTGTGTGTTGGAAAAGGTAAAAATAATCCCTCACACCTCGATTTTATGATGTGATTGAAGCGTTTTTTAAAATAATTGCTTTTTATATCGATTTCTTGCATTCATATTATTTAACAAAACTATTATAAATTACAATATTTTCAAGACTCCGTTTAAACCAAACAAGAACAAATGTTCACATTTGTTCCTTAAATTCTCGTCAATGTTGTACATGAACATTTTCTATGATACAGTATGCCAGAAATCAGGATGGAGTGCCCGTGGGCAAGACGCATTTCCTAGCCTATACTGTTTTGTTTACCCAGGGGGTCATGAATGAGTGTTCTGTCGGCGTGATATCACTGATATTATGTTGAAGAAGACGTTAAACCTAAAAAAAAATATGCCCGAAAGTTTGTTTGGTTTCCAACTTACACCACGTGTAATCTTTGTTAACTTAAATTAATAACTTTGAAATTCGATTTTTCAAAATAGCTACTGACATTAGTTACTTTTTACTTTACAATTAAGATGAACCTCAATATAGTGTTGAGAGTATCAGAGCAACGTGGAACAACTTCTCTCTAAGTATCAAAGTGCTTAACCTTTTCCTACGTACAACACATCTGCAGCAAACGTTTAATCAAAATATGATAAATCTCTATATACAAATACTTGAATAAAGAAGAAACATTTGTGGCAAAGGCAGAAATTGCTTATAATGAGCAATTTCTCCTTTTGTCACAATGTTAACAAAAGTCCTTTGATGCAGAGGCGCAAGAATGCGCCTGTATGGGTTTAGACAATGGTTATATTTTACATCAATTAACAGACACTTTAATATAGCATTGAGAGTATCAGAACTACGTGAAACTTCTTTTGTTTAAGTATTTATATTTCACCAAAGACATTTATTTCTTCATACAAATAAGATAAAGCATCACATAAAATGAATGCAGATACATCTTGTTAAATCAATAATAAGTTTCTCTCATACGCAATAGTGTGACAGGGCCATTACCAACACTCAACAACATCCTCCAGGGATAACGGCTTGAAGTCAGTCATAACGTAAACGGTTCTTAAACATGCATAAAACATAACGGCTTATTTCGAAACTAACGTTCTATCGATTATTTTTGAGTGGATTCGGTCAACCAAAAAGATTATGAGCCGCACCGCGAAAAAAAAAAACGTTATGGCCTCTGCTTAATGTATCCGCGCAGACTGATCCGGGCCGACACATTCCGTCTCAGGGGGATAGAGGTATAGAGTAATGATTCCTGAAACAGAAAATCCTAGGGAGGCTAAAGTGTCTATCCGGGTAAGCCTGCTTGGTAGGTTTAGGCTGATCCGTGTCGATACTTTACGTAATGTCAACACATGTTGGTTTTCTCGCGAGACGGCTCATATTATTGATCTCATCTGGGCAAAATTTCCCGATTCCGTGTTGTTTGTGATTTTCTCTTTAACCCTTTCAGCGCCGAATTGTTTAAAGTAGACTCTTCTATGTTCAAACTCGGACGACTCTATTTTCATGTCATAGGATTTTTGGAATATTTTTATAACTCACAGCCATACAATGCAGATTTCAGGTGAGACAGCTCGTTACGAGCTGACTCACCTGAATTTGCATTGTTTGCAAAAGGCTCAATATTGCCTTTGGCGCTGAAATCTTAGTACATAACGATTGTTATGATTAAATGATCATCTTCATATTCTCTCTTCTTTTTAAAACATTGATAGTTCTTTTGAACACAGTCAAATGCCCGTGTTTATGATAACTTGAACGCTTTCTCATATGAAAACAAATAAGCAGCAGACGACTTTAAAAACGAATTAACAAAAACGTTAACAACTTCATAAGTAACAGTTCACTAATTAAATAGAATTGAACACTTAGTGACAAAAAGAAGAATTCCTCATAATGAGCAATTTTTCCATTTGCCACAATATTTTCTTAAGTCGTCTACTGTAGAGGCACCAGAAAGAGTCTGTATGTGGAAAAGGGTTAATTACAAAGGTAATGGTTTTGTCAACATTATTGAACCAAAAGGTGTAACAAAAAAAACAGAATGCCCCCAAACGGTATGGTTGTTCACAAACATATGTCTAACACCATATAGGAATGAATGAATGAATGTATATTGTTTTATGGCGCATCGACAGCTAAGGTCATTTAGCGCGCAATTAAATTTAATTATTCATGATCCCTGGGTAAACAAACCAGTACTAGGCTAGAAAATGTGCATTGCCCAAGTGCACTCCACCATGACCGTAGTGCCGCGACTGGGGATCGAACCCGGGACACCCGGTTTCGAAATCCCCGACGCTTACCACTCGACCACAGCGGATTCACACCATTAGGAACTTTTAAAAGAAGGTACATCTCTCTCAAAGTACAAATGTTTTAAAAAAACAACAACAGAAACAACAACATGCGGGTCAATCAACCGGTTTCAACCCTCAATTGTCAGAACACCTTATGTCAATATGAAAAGAGTTACATCCCAGCTTTAAAATAATCCCCTGATAAGTTTGGGTCATGTATTATGCAAGAAAGAAATCACTCTGCGAAAATAGTTACCGTCACTTTGCACACGATTCACTTTCCAACATGGTCAATATACCAGAAATGATCAAATGAAACAGTTCTAGTGCATCCTATACATATTAACAAATGAAAATAAACGCCTATTCATCTATCCAATGCAGTCTAGTGAAAAAAAACAATCAATTCTAGGCACACACAGGGGTTTAGGGACTTTTGTGTAGATCAGCCTGTCCGCGGATGTATTTGGTACACTTTTGCTCTGAATAGACACATTTCGAAAGCCGTTTGCTTCAGATGCGTGTTAACGTGAACAATAGTTAATTGTTCAACAGGCATCCTATATGTCGGAGAGGAAGTAAACCATGTTTTGGACTAAGAGGAATCCTAGAGGGGCGACTTAACTCTCATATGTGCAGCTGTCCTGTCCGTATTATGAGCAAATCTCTCACTGTCTCTGAGAGCGCTGCTGTTAACTAAGAAAAGACAAATAACTTTTACACCAAGTATTATTAATCCAAACTATATACAATACAATAAATCATAAACCTGTTAGACTTGGCAATTGCACCTAAATAGTTTCCTATAACGGAACCCAATAATATTAAGACAACTTTGAAAACATGTTGATAAATCTAAAAAATCTCCATAAAAGATAGCTTTGTAGTTAAATAAAGTTGAAAACATTGTGGCCAAAGCAGAAATTGCTCATTATGAGCAATTTCACCTTTGGCCACAATTATTTCAAAAGTCTTCTGCTGCTATTCCGTCAAAACGCGTCTGCATGAGATAAAGGGTTTAGCTCTTCCCCTTGCATTTATGTAAGAGGATTCCATTAATAGTAATCAATACGTTCAATGAATATTCACGTGTTTTTTGTTTTCTGTATATTGTCTCATTGTTGTATGTAGCTGTATATTGTCTCATTGTAGTATGTAGCTTTTGTTTAAACTCTCTTTCTGATACGAACGACATTCGGAAAACATTGTAGAAAGGATGAATTGCTCGTTAGGAGCAGCATTTTCTATTTTTTCCACAATGTTTTCATCTCGTTATCAACAGTGTACATCATAATTTCCAGATATTAACATTATTTGGAAAGGTGCATTCAAAACAATGGATTTTTCGTTTTCTCACAATGTTTTCATCTCGTTGTCAACAGTGTACCTCAACTTTTCCAGATATTAACATCATTTGGTTAGGTGCATTCAAAGCAACCGATTTCTAGTTTTCTCATAACGCTTTCATTACCAACAGTGTATTTCCTTATGTTTTAAATTGTTGTGTAAGCTGCATTTAAACCAAACGATTTCTTGTAAACGGTTTAAAAAAATAAGAGTGTCAAACTATTCCATAATACGCCAATCAGTTAAAATCTCAAAGACAATTTTTCATAATTAAGTATTTGACAAAACCGTTACATATGGAAGATTTGAAATACGCAAAATGTTGTTATAGTAGGCTATTAGAGGATTTCAAACATGTATTTGTAGGTGATGTATATTTATAGGTTATTTAACAGTGTTCTGTACAATACGGATATATATTCCCTATTGTACAGAACACTGTTAAATGATCTTTTTATTCTATACCTCGACTTTTTCCCCAAAATATATTTTGTATTGTGCAGAATAATGTTAAATGACCTTTTTATTTTATACCTTCTGTCGGCACGGCCTGCGCTAACCACCTTTTGAATATTCCTACATCACTTTTAGTTTTTTTCACAGTGTTTTTTGGTTTCTGTTCAATTACAAAGTCATCTATTTCAGAATCGGATAACATTTTAGTTTCAGTGTTACTCCTTGTTTGCAAACGACAATAATGATCCGGTGACAACAGGAGCTTAATCGTAACGCTTTATCTAGAGCGCCTGTCGATTCAGACTTTCATTCGGAACCTTTTCACGTGTTTCGGTCTTTATCATAGGTTAAACATGGGACCTGTGAATCGTACAATACGAAAAAAATACGGGTTATTTTGTACGCGCGTGCGTCCCGATACGGAAATATATTGTACGGTCACATGATTCGAAAGAGCGTCTACGATTGGACGTATAAATTAGGTATAGAATAATTATAGGTTATTTAATAGTGTTCTGTACAATACGGATATATATTTGGACGAGTACACAGCTTGGAAAATCATATTGGACGAGCCGCTAGGCGAGCTAGGCGAGTCCAATATAATTTTCCAAGCTGTGTACGAGTCCAAATATATTCCGTATTGTACAGAACACTGTTAAATGATCTTTTTATTCTATACCTCGACTTTTCCCCCAAAATATATTTTGTATTGTGCAGAATAATGTTAAATGACCTTTTTATTTTATACCTTCAAATAATTTCTGACACAAAAAGTGTTTTTTGGTTTCTGTTCAATTACAAAGTCATCTATTTCAGAATCGGATAACATTTTAGTTTCAGTGTTACTCCTTGTTTGCAAACGACAATAATGATCCGGTGACAACAGGAGCTTTATCGTAACGCTTTATCTAGAGCGCCTGTCGATTCAGACTTTCATTCGGAACCTTTTCACGTGTTTCGGTCTTTATCATAGGTTTAACATGGGACCTGTGAATCGTACAATACGAAAAAAATACGGGTTATTTTGTACGCGCGTGCGTCCCGATACGGAAATATATTGTACGGTCACATGATTCGAATGAGCGTCTACGATTGGACGTATAAATTAGGTATAGAATAAATAAATATATTAATGTGTGTATATATGGGTTCTCTGATTATCATCTTGTCAAGTAGCATGCTTCATTATTTACATCATATCATTTCGATGGCGGGGGATCGTTCGTTCATTTACGGGTGAAAAACATTCGTATATGAATGGTCAATTTCATGCAATATTTTGAAATTGGATTTCATGTTGGTTGTCATATTGTTTATTATATTTTGTTTAAACAATTTGTTTTATAAAATGTGTTTGTTTCTGTAAGTAGTCTGTCCAAATGGGCTGGTTAGGCCCAATGGAATAGAATTAAAATAAACTTAAACTTTGATGTTTTTAGGACCATACATCTGTAATAATTAAACAGGTTTTAATGTTGTCTTTTTCTTTTTACTATTATTTATAAAGGATACATTCTTTCAAAAGATACACATTTGACATTGAAATATGCCATAGTGCCTTTACTGGTGCAAATATATCTCGAGTGATACAAGCATACATTATCGCTTTGGTGTGACTTTCAAAATGCAGGCTACGTTTGTATAGTGTGGAAAAAGGCCAAGTACATGTAGGCCCATCTCATCGAATCGCTAAAGCTCGTTCAGTAACTTGAGCTGGAAGCCCCGATGATTAACAAAATACTTCGTAACGCCAAGTTGTGTCATTCTCCTTCCATCAATGAAATCAATAATATATAAGGTAGCCAGTTACCTATGAAGAATGGTGTGTGGAGAACTGGTGTGAGTAAGCCAGAAAACACATGTAAGCTGGCTGCCGTGATATAACTGAAATACCGTTGATGACGACGTTAAACGCCAATAAATCAATCAAGTTCAATCGGCTATCGGTAAATAAGAAGCACAGTTCAGAAGAAAGAATTCATAATATATATACAATAAATTGTGATTCTTTGGTGTTTTACGCCGCTTTCAACAATCTTTCAGTTATATCACGGCGTTTCCTGGATAGTTACCAGTATCACTCGTTTATTTATCCTGACAACAGCCAGATAGTCGTAATGCTAACCCCGCAAACCTGAGCGTCAAGGAGGGCAACGGCTACTTCTATTTTAGAGTGTTTGGTGTTACCCAGTCGGTGATCGACAATAAATTTAAATATCAAATAAAATATATAGTTTAGTTTCAGGACTCTGGGTCGGAATGTTATATTACAATTACAACCGGAATAAATAGAGCAGAATAATTTAAACGTGTCTAAAGGAAATCAATTTGAAAGTTAGAATATGAACTAAGAGGCCTAAGAGGGCCAGTATCCCTCCAATGCATTAGGCAAATATTAACTCACTTACAATATGGTCACCCAAGGAATATTTCTACCAAATTATTAGAAAATCGGTCAACCAGTTTTGCAGGGGAAGATTTGTAAAACGTACGGCCATAAGCACAACAATGTTACATCTTGCAAAGGTACATTTTCTATATTCATGTGAGGTCTTTACTTTTTTGTCAGACAAAGTTTACTTTTACAATAATTTCAATTCAAACAGCGACGATATATTTTGCTAGTTCCTTAGTATATTGTGAGGAAATACTGATGTAATAAAGACTTGATACACAGTAGTTTTATTTTGTTGTATTAGGTTAATTGCAACATTACTTCAGTTATATCTCGGCGACAGTTCACTTATTCATGATCCTTGGGAAAACAAAACAGTACAAGGCTAGGAAATGTGCCTTGACAAAGGGCACTCCATAATGACCGCCGCTATTGGGTATCGAACCCAGGACTCCCGGTTCCAAACACTAACCATTCGGTCATGGAGGATTCCTACATCATATTTTCACTAGTCTCCTTGAAATAGTTGAATAGGTCTTGTACACGGCCTTATCTGTTCAGGGCGGATTCCTTTTCCCACTTACAACACAACTGGAGCAAAGCATCTGGTCAAAGTTAAAGAAGATCTGAATAAATGAAAGCTTATGTATTGAATGGAGTTGAAAACGTTGTGGCACATAGAGAAATGACCAATTTCTCCATTTTCTACAATGGTTTCCAATTGCGTCTCATGCAGAGGCGTCACAAGGAAGCGTCTGTATGTGGGAAAGTGTTAAACCCAAGTAATTCAATCAATCAATCTGAGTTCTAACAACCTATGCTTAAATTTGTTTTTAATTCTATGACAGATTTCTGGAAAATTAGTATTCGTAGTGTTTCTATCGACGATGATCAATGAGATCGTTCATTAGTATAAATCTGAAGGGAAGAAAAATCAATATGTTTTAACATGTAAACCATTTCACACATACAGACGCTTTCTGACACGATTGCAGCAGACGACTTTTGAAAACATCGAGGCAAATTCTTCTTTGCCATAATGTGTTCAACTCTATCTAATAATAAGACTTTCACTTAAAGAGGTTTGCAATAGGTGTGCCTATACGTCGTCTGATTTAGCTATGTTGTGTGTTGGAAAAGGTAAAGATAATCACTCATACCTCGATTTTATGATGTGATTGAAGCGTTTTAAAATAATTGCTTTATATATCGATTACTTGCTTCATATTACTTAACAAAAACATATAAATTAAATATCTTCAAGACTCCGTTGCAGCAGGCGACTTCTGAAAACATCTTTGCAAAAGAAGAAATTGCTGATAATAAGCAATTTCTTCTTTGCCATAATATGTTCAACTCTATCTAATAATTAAACTTTCACTTACAGAGGTTTGCAATAGGTTTGCATACATGTTTTCAGAGTCGTCTGATTCAGCTATGTTGTGTGTTGGAAAAGGTAAAAATAATCACTCACACCTCGATTTTATGATGTGATTGAAGCGTTTTTTAAAATAATTGCTTTGTATATCGATTTCTTGCATTCATATTATTTAACAAAAATATTATAAATTACAATATTTTCAAGACTCCGTTTAAACCAAACAAGAACACATGTTCACATTTGTTCCTTAAATTCTCGTCAATGTTGTACATGAACATTTTCTATGATACAGTATGCCAGAAATCAGGATGGAGTGCCCGTGGGCAAGACGCATTTCCTAGCCTATACTGTTTTGTTTACCCAGGGGGTCATGAATGAGTGTTCTGTCGGCGTGATATCACTGATATTATGTTGAAGAAGACGTTAAACCTAAAAAAAAATATGCCCGAAAGTTTGTTTGGTTTCCAACTTAGACCACGTGTAATCTTTGTTAACTTAAATTAATAACTTTGAAATTCGATTTTTCAAAATAGCTACATTCATTATGACATTAGTTACTTTTTACTTTACAATTAAGATGAACCTCAATATAGAGTATCAGAGCAACGTGGAACAATTTCTCTCTAAGTATCAAAGTGCTTAACCTTTTCCTACGTACAACACATCTGCAGCAAACGTTTAATCAAAATATGGTAAATCTCTATATACAAATAATTGAATAAATAAGAAACATTTGTGGCAAAGGCAGAAATTGCTTATAATGAGCAATTTCTCCTTTGTCACAATGTTAACAAAAGTCCTTTGATGCAGAGGCGCAAGAATGCGCCTGTAAGGGTTTAGACAATGGTTACATTTTACATCAATTAACAGACACCTTAATATAGCGTTGAGAGTATCAGAACTACGTGAAACTTCTTCTGTTTAAGTATTTATATTTCACCAAAGACATTTTATTCTTCATACAAATAAGATAAAGCATCACATAAAATGAAGGCAGATACATCTTGTTAAATCAATTTAAAATGTCCGTGAAGTTAGGTTGACGATTGACGAATTTACGAGTGACGAACTTCAAATTCTTTCTGAAAATCAATCTTTATTGGAGAGGACCTAAAATCAGCTATGAGCTCTCAGTCTAATCCATTTCTACCTTGTATATTGCTTGATGTTTCCTTCTATGTTTCTTGATGTTTCCTTCTATGTAAAATATATTAGAATTTAATCTAGAAGATTTTCGTCAATTTAGTTGATGAATTGACGAAAAAAATATTTTTTCTCAAAACTTTATTTCTGTCTTTTAGATAAGGTAACTGGACGTATTGAATTATAATTAGGCCCTATTTGAAATTGCATGGCCATCAGTCATTCAGAAGAGCCTCGTCAAGTTCGTCAAATCGTCAACTCGTTAATTTGGTTGACGAATTGACGAAACATCAGGACGTATTGAAATTTGGCCCTATTTTTTGAAAAATAGTGTTTTAGTCAGTTCGTCAATTAAATTGACGAACTTGGCGAAGCTCTACTGAATGACTGATGGCCATGAAATTTGATGAAATTTGAAATAGGGCCTAATTTGAATTCAAAGTACAGATACATTATCTAAAAGATAGAAATAAAGTGTTCAGAAAAGTATTTGTTTGACGAGTTGTCGAATTGACGAACTTGACGAAGCTCTTCTGAATGACTGATGGACATGAAATTTGAAACAGGGCCTAATTTACATTCAATACGTGCAGGTAAACTATTTAAATTATTTATTATTATTATTTATTGGGGGTTTTACGCCGCTTTCAACATTATTTAAGTTATATTACGGCGACAGTTCACTTATTCATGATCCCTAGGTAAACCAGTACTAGGTTAGAACATGTGCTTTGCCCAAGGGCACTCCACCATGACCGTAGTACCGCGACAGGGGATCGAACACAGGACACCTGGTTTCGAAATCCCCGACGCTAACCACTCGACCACAGCGGATTCCAAACTATTTAAAAGACAGAAATAGAATTTTCAGAAGAATATTGTTTTCGTCAATTTGTCAAACATTTACGAACTTGACGGAGCTCTTCTGATTTAAAATAGGGCCTTTTTTTCATTCAATACGTCATTATCTTAAAGACAGAAATAAAGTTTTCAGATTATAATTTTGAAATAGGGCCTAATTTTCATTCAATTCGTCATCTAAATTGACGAATTGACGAATTGACGAACTTAATTGACACATTTTCTAAAATAAAATCACAGTTCGTCACTCGTCAATTCGTCAACTTCACGGACCTAAAAAAAGTCACAGTTCGTCACTGGTCAACCTATCTTCACGGACCTCAATTTAAACTAAATGACTGTTTACGTCTCCTTGTCTTGTACCAGTTCTACAGAAGAAGTGTTCTGATATTATATTACCTACAATTAAATATACGTAGCTATTTTACATCGTTTGAGAAACGAGCTTTCACTGTACATTAATCACGCTCGACGTCTGCTTAATTTTGCTAAACTTGCTGCAAACTTGATCTATAAATTCCCTTTAAAAAAAGTTTGATGGAAAATTTACATACAATACATGGTAAACAAACGACCATAAGTGTAAATATATCTGGTACATGTACCTTACTATTTCAAAATGAAATCATCTACTATTGGAATATATTTCATATGCTACATACACAAGTGATTTCACTAAGTAATTGCTAAGATACACCATTCAGCAACCTAATGAATCGAAATGCCGAATGTTCTCTTACATTTTACAGCATGCTGTCTTGTAATAAATATTTCAACCGATGCAATTGTACATGGGTAAACACGGATATCATCAGTCCAAGGACTGAACATTTGATTTATTACAATATTCATATGGGTCACATTACACCAAATAAATTCCTTCTTTGTTTCCATGTTAATCGACCAGTTTCAGCAATCAATTGTCACACTTTCTAAAACGTTTTTCTCATACATCATTAAAAAGGGTTACCTCTAACCTTTAAAACAATCCAAAGAAAATGGGGGTGTCATACATTATACAAGAAAGAATTTACCAGGCGAAAATGGTTACCGTCATTTTGGACCAAATCGGGCCCGGACAAAACCGGTGTTTGACAATTTTAACTTTCACTTTCAAGGTCAAAATACTTAAGTACATATTTATGAGTAGAATATTAGTTACAAAGTCATCATATGTTTCTCTTGTTACGGAACCATCCGTTTTCAGATGGTCGCAGATTGACACCATAGAGAATATATTCTGTTCACATACAGTGAACTCGACAGTTCCGGGTCATCGCCAATTCCGGGTCAAATTTGGAAAAAAAAGTCAAGTATTCGAGAATGATGCAGTATTTTGACAATTTGATTATCAAGTCATATTTCCAATTAGCTTGGCTAGTTTCACTTCGATTTAGGACGTTGTCATTTCAAAAACGGATGTCGTAATCTCGAAACACATGACTGCATCGATTCCCGCGAAAGCAAAATCTCAATATTTTTATTTACCTGTCACAGCGTAAATTGCTGATTGTAGCCATAATTTCAGTAATACAGTTATGTATTGCACATACATGTATAGGTTATTTACTACTGAACAAGATATATATCTTCTATTGACCTGTCGAATTTGTTTATGCCAAACTAGCGGATAAATTTGATCAAGTTCACATACGACACTTCCGGGTCAGCCAAAAGGAATTTCTCAAAATGTTCAATTTATTAGTAAAACTATTCTGGGAACTTTTTAAGAATAATTTAAAGCTTATGGTGATAAATCAATGTTAAACATTTGTTATTAAAATTTACATTTTTTGTCAAATATGACTTATTAGTTGGTTGAAAAATTCATCAGTTTTCGTGCATGAAAGTGTGTACTGTAAATTTAGCCCTATCACTGTTCTGTTTTTCGCGGCAATAGGTAATTGCAAGTGATATATTTTAGTTCTTTTTTTTTCATATTATTTTAATAAAAATGTTAAATTAATATCTTGTTATTAAAAAACAGCTGTTTGAGGTTACCCCTGATAACAGAAATAAACATTTGTCACGTGACCCGGAAATGGCAAGTTCGACCCGAAACTGTCAAATTTACAGCTTGCAATTGCAGACACTAAAGAAACATTTTAACAAATTTGTATAATTGTTGAATTATATCATCGTGGGGAAGAAGTATTTGTTTAACATTTTATGTAGTTTTGTTTCTCTGAACTTTCTTTTCAAAGAGACAAGATTCCTTAACCTGATTACTGACCCGGAACTGTCGAGTTCACTGTACTTGCTCCATCAGAACGTTTTGAAGATAATTTGCATTGGGCCATTTTCGTCCAGTTATGTTAGTCGAATAAGTATCTGCATGACACCTAGGTGGACAATTGCATGGTGGTTTACCCTGCTCCATATACCATGATATTAATTCTTTACATACAACATGTTCTTCATTGTCTAAGCTACACATTATTTCGTCTGCATACGCATGCTTTAATAATGTGATCCCGATAACATTCAGCGTTGCATGTGGCAATGGAGTACGAGCTGTCACTGCCAATGCATGTTCCGTAATTTCCACCGAGTCTACTTACTCTGACCAATTTAAGTCCAATATTCGTCTCATATCCAGGACTAATAACGGTACTGTCTTTAACAGGAAGTGCATAAGTTCTTTGTTGATGAATTGATAGCCTCATGCCGTGTCCGCTGACAAAATGTTTGATGTACTCGTCTTTTTCTACGATAGGAATCATTTAGAGACCCTAAATTTGAAGGTGAAGCAGTTGCCTAATATTGGTGATTGAATCTCTAATGTCTGTTTTTCATTGAAAAGGTATTGATACTCTGAATGAAAAGAAAACATTCATATGGTGCGTTATAAATATAGCATCCAATAGCATAATTCATGGCGAATATATCTAATTGCATTGCTCAACAAATTGTTTGATTAACGATGACACCTGTATTGTAATTTCGAGCCATATCATGTCATTTATTCGTTTGAGTTTAACAGCAAAATTCTAAGCCCTGCTTGTAACGGTTGAGGAAGACCATGAATCATAACCACGTATTCATTTAATACGCTGATTGAGAAGATGTAGTTACACTATTAAGTAGATACATGCATGAGACGTTATAATCGCTGTCAGTAACGCCTTCAGTCATATCACGGCGGCCATGTATTTCCTGTCTTTCTCACACAAGTACTTTCCACAAGTTTTTTCCAAGCAGCTGGCTGCTTTTCCGCAAATCATGTTAACCCACGTGCGGAAGACGAATAACACTAGTCGCATTTAATAGTGTCAAACATCAGAAATAATGTTGGCCGTACTGGGGTTCGAACTCTAAGTGTATACATACATGTTTTATAAAAAAGAGAGTTTACTTTACCTTGGAAAGTTATGTGATGGAACATGTCATCCACTTGGTGTCTCATATCCTTACGCGTCTCTCTCGGCAGACTTCTATACAAGGTAAGCACTCGTTCACGCCAGATATCAAATCTTGAAATGTCAAAAATATATTTTTGCTGTAATTTGTATCGAATTTGAGATACCAATGTTTTGACGGTTTATTGAAATATTGACTTGTCTGCAAACAGCAATATTAACAAAGCTACTTCGCAGTTCTTGTTAAATGCCACATCATTAGGATACACAACAAATGGTTCATGACACAACTTTAAGATACACAACAAATGGCCCCTGCTTTATCATAATGATACACAAAAAACAGTGTCCCTATCTTGTTACTATAATACACAACAAATAACCCTAGGCTTATTAGTTTGATTACATACATAGACATATAAGTACTCTGATACACAAAATATTGTCCATGGCTTGTGTTTATGATACATAACAATACTCCCTGTCATTATGATACATAATAATAATGCCTGGTTTATTATTATAATACACAACAAATAGTCAATGGCTTGTCATTATGATACATAACAATAATGCCTGGTTTATTATTATGATACACAACAAATAGTCTATGGCATGTCATAATGATACATAACAATACTGCCTTGTTTATTATTATGATACACAACAAATAGTCCATGGCTTGTCATTATGATACATAACAATAATGCCTGGTTTATTATTATGATACACAACAAATAGTCTATGGCATGTCATAATGATACATAACAATACTGCCTTGTTTATTATTATGATACACAACAAATAGTCCATGGCTTGTCATTATGATACATAACAATAATGCCTGGTTTATTATTATGATACACAACAAATAGTCCATGGCTTGTCATTATGGTACATAACAATACTGCCTTGTTTATTATTATGATACACAACAAATAGTCCATGGCTTGTCATTATGATACATAACAATAATGCCTGGTTTATTATTATGATACACAACAAATAGTCCATAGCATGTCATAATGATACATAACAATACTCCCTGGTTTATAATTATGATACACGTCGAATAGTCCATGGCATGTCATTATGATACATAACAATACCCCCTGGTTTATTACTATGATACATAACAAATAGTCCATGGCTTGTCATTAGGATACATAACAATACCCCCTGGTTTATTATTATGATACACAACAAATTGTTGTGTATTGTCATTATGATACCAAAACAATACTCCCTGGTGTATTATTATGATACACAACAAATAGTCCCCGGTTTGTCATTATGATACATAACAATACTCCCTGGTTTATTATTATGATACATAACAAATAGTCCCTGGTTTGTCATTATGATACATAACAATACTCCCTGGTTTATTCGAATGATACACAACAAATAGTCCATGGCTTGTTATTATGATACATAACAATACTGCCTGGTTTATTAGAATGATACACAACAAATAGTCCATGGCTTGTCGTTATGATACATAACAACACTGCCTGGTTTATTATTATGATACATAACAATACTGCCTGGTTTATTAGAATGATACACAACAAATAGTCCATGGCTTGTCGTTATGATACATAACAATACACCCTGGTTTACTTTTGTATGACACATAACAAATAGTTCATGGCTTATCATTTTTTTTTTATGATACATAACAAATAGTTCATGGCTTATCATTATGATACATTATAATACTCCCTGGTTTATTTGTATGATACACAACAAATAGTCCATGGCTTATCATTATGATACATAACAATTATCATACAACCTGTTTTACTATTATGATACACAACAAATTGGCAATGGCATGTTAAAACAGAGACATACAAATACTCTGATAGACAACAAATTGTTCATGGAATGTTATTTTGATACCTACCAATACTCCCTGGTTTATATTATGATACACAACAAATAGTTCATGGCTTGTCATTATGATATATAACAATACTTCCCGGTGTATTAATATGATACACTACAAATGGTCCATGAAATGTCATTATGAAACATGACAATACTCCTTGGTTTATTGTTATGATACACAACAAAATGTCCATGGCTTGTCATCATGATACATAACAATATACCCTGATGTTTTATTATGATACACAACAACTAGTCCATGGCTTCACAACAAATAGTCCATTGCTTTTCATTTTGATACATGACAATACCCCTGGCGTATTATTATGATAGACAACACATAGGCGATGGCTTGTTATTATGATACATGACAATACTCCAAGGTTTATAAATATGATACACAACAAATAGGCAATGGCATGTCGTTATGAAACATGACAATATTTCCTGATTTATTATTATGATACAAAACAAATAGTCCATGGCATGTCGTTATGAAACATGACAATACACTCTGATTTATTATTATGATACAAAACAAATACTCCATGGCATGTCATTATTATACATAACAATACTGCCTGGTTTATTATTATGATACACAACAAATAATCCATGGCATGTCATAATGATACATAACAATACTGCCTGGTTTATTATTATGATACACAGCAAATAGTCCATAGAATGTCATTATGATACATAACAATATTCCCTGGTTTATTATTATGATACACAACAAATAGTCCATGGCATGTCATTATAATACATGACAATACACTCTGGTTTTTGAATATGATACACAACAAATTGTCCATGGCTTGTCGTTATGATACATAACAATACACCCTGGTTTATTTTTGTATGACACATAACAAATAGTTCATGGCTTATCTTTTTTTTTTTATGATACATAACAAATAGTTCATGGCTTATCATTATGATACATTATAATACTCCCTGGTTTATTTGTATGATACACAACAAATAGTCCATGGCTTATCATTATGATACATAACAATTATCATACAACCTGTTTTACTATTATGATACACAACAAATTGGCAATGGCATGTTAAAACAGAGACATACAAATACTCTGATAGACAACAAATTGTTCATGGAATGTTATTTTGATACCTACCAATACTCCCTGGTTTATATTATGATACACAACAAATAGTTCATGGCTTGTCATTATGATATATAACAATACTTCCCGGTGTATTAATATGATACACTACAAATGGTCCATGAAATGTCATTATGAAACATGACAATACTCCTTGGTTTATTGTTATGATACACAACAAAATGTCCATGGCTTGTCATCATGATACATAACAATATACCCTGATGTTTTATTATGATACACAACAACTAGTCCATGGCTTCACAACAAATAGTCCATTGCTTTTCATTTTGATACATGACAATACCCCTGGCGTATTATTATGATAGACAACACATAGGCGATGGCTTGTTATTATGATACATGACAATACTCCAAGGTTTATAAATATGATACACAACAAATAGGCAATGGCATGTCGTTATGAAACATGACAATATTTCCTGATTTATTATTATGATACAAAACAAATAGTCCATGGCATGTCGTTATGAAACATGACAATACACTCTGATTTATTATTATGATACAAAACAAATACTCCATGGCATGTCATTATTATACATAACAATACTGCCTGGTTTATTATTATGATACACAACAAATAATCCATGGCATGTCATAATGATACATAACAATACTGCCTGGTTTATTATTATGATACACAGCAAATAGTCCATAGAATGTCATTATGATACATAACAATATTCCCTGGTTTATTATTATGATACACAACAAATAGTCCATGGCATGTCATTATAATACATGACAATACACTCTGGTTTTTGAATATGATACACAACAAATTGTCCATGGAATGTCATTATGATACATAACAATACTCCCTGGTTTATTATTATGATACATAACAAATAGTCCATGGTTTGTTTGTATGATACATGATAATACACATGGCATGTCATTCTGATGCATGACAATACACTCTTGTTTATTAGTATGATACACGACAAATAGTCCATGGAATGTCATAATGATACATAACAATACTACCTGGTTTATTATTATGATACACAACAAATAGTTCATGGCATGTCATTATGATACATGACAATACACACTGGTTTATTATTACGATACACAACAAATAGTCAATGGAATGTCATTATTATACATGACTATACCCCCTGGCGTATTATTATGATAGACAACACATAGGCTATGGCTTCTTATTATTATACATGACAATACTACCTGGTTTATAAATATGATACACAACAAATAGTCCATGGGATGTCATTATGACACATAACAATATTCCCTGGTTTATTATTATGATATAAACCAAATAGTCCATGGCTTGTCATTATGATACATAACAATACACTCTGGTTTATTATTATGATACACAACAAATAGTCTGTGGCATGTCATTATGATACATATCAATACTCCCTGGTTTATTATTATGAAACACAACAGATAGTACATGGCTTGCCATTATGATACTTGACAATACACTCTAGTTTATTATTATGATACACAACAAATAGTCCATGGCATGTCATTATCATACATAATAATACTGCCTGGTTTATTATTATGATACACACCAAATAATATATGGCTTGTTATTATGATACATAACAATATTCCCTGGTTTATTATTATGATACACAGCAAATAGTCCATGGCATGTCATTATGATACTTGAGAATACACTCAGGTTTATTATTATGATACACAACAAATAGTCCATGGCATGTCATTATTATAATTAACAATACTGCCTGGTTTATTATTATGATACACAACAAATAGTTCATGGCATGTCATTATGATACATGACAATACTCGCTGGTTTATTAATATGTGGACAACAAATTGTCCATGGCATGTCATTATTATACTTAGCAATACTGCCTGGTTTATCATTATGATACACAACAAATAGTTCATGGCATGTCATTATTATACATAACAATACTGCCTGGTTTATTATTATGATACACAACAAATAGTCCATGGAATGTCATTATGATACATGACAATACTCCCTGGTTTATTATTATGATACACAACAAATAGTCCATGGAATGTCAATATTATACATAACAAGACTCCCTGGTTTATTATTATGATACACAACAAATAGTCCATGGCTAAACATAAAATAGTTCATGGCTTGTCATTATGATACATGACTATACCCCCTAACGTATTATTATGATAGACAATAAATAGTTCATGGCATGTCATTATGATACATAACAATACTCCCTGGTTTATTTTTATGATACACAACAAATAGTTCATGGCATGTCATTATGATACATGACAATACACTCTGGTTTATTATTATGATACACAACACATAGTCCATGGTTTGTCATTATTATACATAACAATACTGCCTGGTTTATTATTATGATACACAACAAATAGCTCATGGTATGTCATTATGATACATGACAATACACTCTGGTTTATTATTATGATACACAACAAATAGTCCATGGCATGTTATTATGATACATGACAATACTCCCTGGTTTATTATTATGATACACAACAAATAGTTCATGGCATGTCATTATGATACATAACATTACTCCCTGGTGTATTATTATAATACACAACAAATAGTCCATGGCTACACATAAAATAGTTCATGGCTTGTCATTATGATACATGACTATACCCCCTAACGTAATATCATGATAGACAATAAATAGTCCATGGCATGTCATTATGATACATAACAATACTCCCTGGTTTATTATTATGATACATAACAAATAGGCCATGGCATGTCATTATGATACATAACAATACTCCCAGGTTTATTATTTTGATACACAACAAATAGTCCATGGCTTGTCATTATGATACATTGCAATACTCCCTGGTTTATTATTATGATACACAACAAATAGTCCATGGCTTGTCATTATGATACATGACAATACTCCCTGGTTTATTATCATGATACACAACAAATAGTCCATGGCTTGTCATTACTCAATGGTTTATTAGTATGATACACAACAAATTGTCCACGGCTTATCATTATTATACATACCAATACTCCCTGGTTTAATTTTATGATACACAACAAATAGTCCTTGGCATGTTATTATGATACATAACATTACTACCTGGTTTATTGTTGGTTTATTATTATGATACACAACAAATTGTCCATGGCTTGTCATTATGATACATGACAATACTCCTTGGTTTATCATTATGATACACAACGAATTGTCCATGGCTTGTCATTATAATACATGACAATACTCCCTGGTGTATCATTATGATAGACAGCAAATAGTCCATGGCTTATCGTTATGATACATAACAAATGTTCCCAGGCTTGTACATATGAGACACAATATATAGGCCTAGGCTTACCATTTAACCCTTTCCCTCATATAGACGTTTCTGCAGCAGACGGCTTTTTGAAAACATGACGACAAAAGAAGAAATTGCTCAAAACGAGCATTTTCTCCTTTTGTCACTATATTTTCAACTACATTCAATTATTGTACTTTCACTGTCAAAGATTTCAATATTATTTTCTAGATGTTTTCAAAGTCGTCTGTTGTTGTATGTTGGAAAGGGTTAATCCACTTACCTAAGTAGCTCAGTCGGTAGCGACGCGGGCTGTCAATCCAGGGGTTGTGAGTTCGAATCCCGGCTCGGCCAACTTTGTTTCCGACGATTGACAAAAGTCAATGCGACATGCGTCATTCGTCTTCCACCAATGGGCTAAGTCTATGTGGAAAAGCAGCCAGTTGCTTGGGAAGATTGTTGTGTGGAGTACTGGTGTGAGAAAACCATGAAATGCATGAGTAGGTGAACTGGCCGCCGTGATATAACTGAGAAATTGTTAAAAACGGTGTTAAACCCCAATCAATCAACCACTTACCTAACAGTAGAAGACACCAGAGCACTTTAACTGCCACCTGGCGAGAGGAATTAGTTTTAGGGATTCCATGAAGCGAACTTGATTCCCCCAAATCTTTCAGAACATTCGTTAAATTCTTTTCTTCTGGCATTCTGAGTGGCAGTCGATTCAGTACCAGTATTATTAAGTTAAATTTCCTATAAAGCGAGCGAAAATCAGAAGGAGCATTACTTTTTTTAAAATGTGAACAAAAACACAGTCGTTACTTTCTTTTAATAAATACTATGTGAGTGTAAAAGATTTGTTTTTCATTTATTATAAATACCTGTAGATAAATAAATAAATACATCTGTCATGATTGTTACCGCAACAGTTTTGGATTATCGTAAAAACGACAAAAGAATGTATAATTAAACCTTTATTAATAAAATCTGAATTTTTAAAAAATATATATATATGTAACATTTGCATATGTTAGAAAGAATTGAATTCCTGTTAAAATAATGTTATCCTTCAAAAGCACCTCAAGTTGATTTGCATGTGTTTGATGGAGGCAGATATTATTCTAAGACAGCATTTTATTATCTTAGGATAATATACTGCTACCAACATAAAATATGAGAAATGGCTAACAATTCGCAACAACATACAGTATAATGTTACCGGGAATATTATCCACCACATTTTATTACAACTTTACCATTCAGTCTCTAACACTTTACAAAGGAAACATTGCAAATAAATTAACACATTTCAAATTCTTAAATCCGAGATTCTGCATTTTCCATAGAAAAGGAACCCTTATTGTCACGTCATTAAAGCTTTTTGCACGACTCAATTAGCGTTTAGAATCGTACAATCTCCGATATCGAAATTGGTCCTGTTGATACGGCTTTAAAATTGCATCAGACGTTAGGTGATTATTGCCGAGTGTGAGGGTAAACAACGCGAACTAACCGGCTAACTTCCCGCACATGTCAGACGTTAGGTGAGTATTGCCGAGTGTGAGGGTAAACAACGCGAACTAACCCGCTAACTTCACGCACATGTCAGACGTTGGGTGATTATTGCCGAGTGTGAGGGTAAACAACGCCAATAAACAACAACGGTGATTGTTCGAGGCATTATTGTTATGTCATCCACGTCACACGATTATCAAACTTCAGTGATTTAATACTGATTGGCGATTCAGATCATATTACATATTTATATCGTCTTCTCGTGCCCCTATGACCTATATAGGAATATGCCAACGTCCTGGTGACGAATTGGGACATACCTGATCAGACAGTGCGAATGTGCAGTGTGAACTTGGGCTTCACCGGTAGTAAAGTGCCTAATGTCCATTTTGCTGTAGCGAAACTCAAATGAGCATGTGGTTCCGGCTTTTCAATGAATATTTAATGAATAGTTGGCATAGGCTGTATCATAACGAAAAAAAAATCGCTACATCCTATGATATGGTACACCAACTTGATACGGGAATAATACCATTACAAAGTCAAAGTCAAACAAATCCGTACCAGTTAATGTATTATTATAAGTTAGTTTGCAAATCAAACTTTTGTAGACATTTTCGATTTCTTCAATTAGAGTTATGTTATTTAACAACATAAATCTAAATTATAAACAGAGAGAAAGGTGTAAATACATTCACCATTATTATTTAATCGTTGAATGCTCCGGTGCATTATGTCTCCAGACATGCCTTTGAAACCTATCTAAAATAGATTGATCATTGAGGGAATCCGAATTCTCAAAGTGTATGGAATAAACACATGTAAAATTTATAGAATATATAGGATTTCATTTTGTTATTTGACATTCAATTATTTTGAACAATCCTATTTTTATTTTAAAAATACAAATTAATATCAAATTTCGTTTTCTGATTTATTATCTGATTTTTTTAAGTTTCACAAATACATTTTAGGTGTCGTTATGAAATTTTAACCATTTCCTACTTTTAGACTCATTTAGACGCATTTGCAGCAGACACATTTTAAAAACTTTGTGGCTATAGGAGATCAAAGATGATTATAGTTTGTGTTGCACGTTTTGATTATAAGAGTAGGCATTTGATCAAACATGATGAAGATAAATGAGAAAATGCCTCTCTTATTTATAATAATAAACATTTAGGCCTAGATGTATTTGTCGAACAAGCCGACATGTCTGCAAACAACTGCGACATATGAGTGGCATAATCTATAATGATCTAGGGTAGAGACAATATATGTATGGTTTTCCGTCCGTAGGCAATGTGTATGAAATTTCCTATACAATGTAAGCAAGAATTGTGTCCACACAATATTAATGGCGCAGTCACGGATATACCTACGTTTTGATTGGATGTAAAGAAAGTATCAAAACAAATATATATTTCTAGATTAAATGATAGAATAAGATAATATCTACTCGAAAAAGGAATGAAAATAAGGAATCTGATATCTGATAATATGCATATAATTGAATTCGTTTTCTATCATAACTAATAACGATTTTCGACGTTTGACCTTATGTAGCGGTCTATGCACTGACACAAATTGTATGATGTTTCCGGGAATAATAGTATAGGGAAGACGTTTAACTCGTTCTTTATATTTATTATCTAGTTATATACACGGGGGCAGATAAGCCTGTCCTGAAATTACATAAAAACATACTTTCATTGTTCAAATACATATACATATATAAAACACGATTTATACATCATACGTACACAATGACATAATATCCTCGACTTAATCAATAATATAACATAACAATAACATGGCGAAACATACAATGTACATATCACGATTACAAAAGACAAACATCACATTGATTAACATCCTTACCAATTTATGGAACTGAACATTCAGCCTTCTATCAATCCCACTCTTCTTCCCTCTGTGTTTTAATGCTGTGAATTAGAAAGGTGAAATGGTCAAGAATGTGATTGATTATTTAAAGGGAAATATTAGTTTTTAATAGAGAAGTAAAGAACCGGTACTGCCGCTACTTTGAAAACCGCGAAAACCCACAATACACAATACCTATTCAAAATCACAAAGTCTTCTGACACACAGATCAAACTTCAAGTATTGTCAAATCCACAAAGAAATAAGTCATTCCCAATTCAACAAATACGAACCCTCTACAATAATATGCGTTCATTCAAATTATATTTTCCTTCCATCAATCAACTCATCTAGCTTGCATGATTTTCTAAACTGTGGTCACATGACCCAAGCTGCAACAATTGTCATGTGACTAGAAACTAGTCAGGCAAACCTAATCCATGAATAACCTAATACATAAATAATTCAACCCGGTTACATACTCCCGCTCTTCAGTAAATGACGTCTCGTCATTATATATGTCCGTCAGTCCACTAGTAAATATAACTATATATTTATGCTCATATACATGAATACCATGGTCCTCCTATCTATCTTTCTGTTCTATAAACCTTCTTGTAAATATATAGATTACCTAAATCTGAATAATACATAACCCTAAAGCATTACATATATTACAATACTACTTCAATACACTAATTATTTACACTAAATACACAGATTACATAAATCTGAATCCTACATAACACTAATTTTTTTAATATTTCCAATATTCTCCCTCCCCTCAAACTTAAACTGCGACCACGCAGTTTGGTACAAAAAAACAACAACTTAGTTTTGTATTCTTTGGCGTTAAAATTATAAAAAATAAGATTAGATACAAAAGTATTAATATACTCCAGAATTCATTAAAGCATTTAATGATTGTATTTTGTAATCTAATGGTCGCGGTACCATTTGATTCATCTGATATTCCTTATATTTGTCTGGTAGTTTACGTTCCCTAGTTGAACGTCTTGGTTGCGGTACGGGTGGTTTTCTATGTTCCTTTATACCTATTCCTACATCTTATGTGTTGACATCAACCCTGACCTCTTGTCTGCCTTGTTCATCTGTTTTACTCTTATCTTCAATTACCATACCTTCCTCCATACCCACTTGTCCATTCTCTGAACAACTGTCCTCATCTGCATCTTGCAATCTTACTTGACTGTTACTAGTATCTATATCTGTAACTGTTTGACGAGATCCTTTCTCAGTTCCAGTATCTCGTTTGTTCTCTTCTCTTTCTGTTCCAGTATCTCTTTCATTCTCTTCTATATTCGGATTTTCTTCAGTACCTCTTTCTTTCTCCTATTATGTTGATTTTCTTTAGTAGTTTCTCCTTCTTTTTCCTTACTAGCTTGATTTTCTTCAGTATAATGATAATAGGCGTACCCATTCTGATATGTATTATACACATATTCATGTTCATCTTCTCTGCTGTTCAAGTCCTTGTCCGATTCAACGACGTCGCTTTTTCTCTCTATGTCCACATTCTCTGTTGCTAACTGAAAGTGATCCTCCTTGGATGCATTGGATGTATCCATCTCTTGAACATCATCTGTCCTATGTTCTACATCGTCGTGTTTTTCATCTCCAATATCCTGACAATCTACCAGGGTCAGATTATTGCGATGTAATGTCTTTTGCTTATCTGATTCACTAGATCTTACTACAAAAACAGGAATAGCAGATCTTGGTTGGTCTATCACTAGGTATAAATCTTCCTCAAACTTGTCTTCGATCTTATGCTTTCCTGTAAACGCTAATTTCTTCAATAATACTCTATTACCAACAGATATTTTGGCAGCTTTAGCTTTTCTATCATAAGAGTGTTTCTGTTTACTCATAGATTCCTCTACATGTTGTTTAACAATATATCTTGTCTTCTTAATTCTGTCTCTTAGTTCCTGTATATACTCTTGAACATTCTTGTTGCTTGTTTCTTCTCTAGCTTTTTCAAATCATGCGTAAATTTGCAATTTAGGATTCCGTCCAAACCTCAGTTCATATGGGGAAATTCTAGTAGCTTCATGTGGCATACAGTTATAAGCCTTAACAAGAGAAGTTATGTATTTTTTCCAATCCTTCTTTTGTTCAGTCTCCAATGTTCCAAGCATGTCTAAAAGTGTTCTATTGAAACGTTCGGGTCCTGCATTACCTTGTGGATGATATGGTGTTGTGTGATTCTTTTTCATGTTGGTGATGTTACACAGTTCTTTAATTATATCCTTTTAAAATGTTGCTCCTTGGTCCGAATGTAGGCGTGTAGGTATTCCGTACTTAATAATGAAATTGTTGTAAAAATGCTTCTGCCGTTGTTTTTGCTGTTTGGTTTCTTGTTGGAATTGCTAAAGCGTATTTTGTATCATGATCTGTTATCACTAGAATATTTCCTATTCCTCCTTTAGATTGTTCAAGTGTCAAGTAGTCAAAGCAGACTAATTCCAACGAATATGTTGTGTTAACGTTCACAAGCGGTGCTCTGCTATTCACTGTGGATTTTCTTCTCCTTCTCAAGCATCTGTCAGATCTATTTATCCACTCATCAACATTGGAAGATATACCTGGCAAATAATACCGTTCCCTCATCAATCGTGTTGTCCGTTCTTTTCCAGGATGGCCTACTTCGCTGTGGAGTCCCCTCAACACCTCTTCGTGGTAGCACTTTGGCAGTACTAGCGGCTCAATTTCCCGGTCTTCCTATTGAATAGTTCGAAATAATAATCCTCTTTTGATCTTAAATGTTTGAACTGTCTTTTCATTGTCAAATCCTCTTTGGTCAAATGGATGCTAGGAATCGTTTTATATATGACTGCTCTCCTCCATCTTTCTATTACTGTATCCTGTCTCTGCATCCTCCTGATCTCTCTCATTTCTTTCTGAGCTAACAGTTGCCCTGGTTCTTCTGTGGCCAATACAATATTAATGTTTGCCATGGGTAATGTCACAATATACGGTGGGGATGTTATGCAGCTACATATAGCTTTAATAGTGTTATTTGTAATCTGTTCACGTTTCTCATCACTATCATCAGTTAAATATTGATATAGGTATCTGCTCATACCATCAGCATCACTGTTCTTTAACCCGGGTCTGTATGAAATATCAAAATCATATAAACCAAGTGCTGAGGCCCATCTCTGACCAGTGGCGTCTAACTTCGCGCTAGTTAGTACGTATGTCAATGGATTGTTATCAGTGAACACGGAGAAATATTTCAAAGTTAAATAGTCCGAAAACTTTTCAGTCACGGCCCATTTCAGGGCAAGAAATTCCAGCTTAAAAGCGCTGTAGTTTTTTTTTTCTGACTTATTCAACGCACGACTTGCATAGGCTATTACACGTTTATGATCCCCTTGTTTCTGATATAAAACAGCTCAAAGAGCTTTTGCTGAGGCATCTGTGTGCAATTCAAATGGTGAGGACAACTTCCTCTTTACCTCCTCAAATATTCCATGTTCATTTTCTGTTCACTTCCAATCTATCCTCAATCTCCTCTGTTCCTTCTTTGTAGAAGTTGGTGGTAATAGTTCTGACAAGGATCTAGTAATTTTGCTAAAATCCTTTATAAATCTGCGGTAATACCCTGCAAATGCTAAAAAGGATCGTAACTCATCCGCATTTGACGATGTAGGCCAATTTTTAACTTTCTCTATCTTTGCCGGATCTGTATGCATGCCATCACCACTCACTACATGTCCTAAAAACTGAATTTTTGGTTGAAAGAATAAACATTTCTCAGTTGCTAATTTAAGGTTGCATGCCTTTAACTTGGTCAATACAATTTCTAGTCTTTCTAAATGTTGTTCACATGTTTCGCTAAATATAATCAAATCATCCAAATAAATTAAATACATATTCATATTCAGATCTCCTAAACGTTCCTCCTTTAAACGTTGATAGGTTGCTGGTGAATTAGTCAATCCGAAAAGCATTTTGTTAAATGCATAGAAACCAATTGAACCCGCTGTAAACGCAGTTCTCTCCTTATGTATTTCCTCGACCTCTACCTGATGATTTCCGGACTTCATGTCTATAGTTGTTAAATATTGTGCACCGTGTAAACAATCAAACATTTACTCAATACGTGGTAAGGCATATGAGTTTTTGACTGTTTTCGCATTCAGCATACGGTAATCCGCACATAACCTCAGTTTCCCATTCTTTTTCCTGACTAACACAACATTTGATGTCCATGGTGATTTTGAAGGTCTTAATAATACCGCATGCTAATAACTGTTCTATATGCTGGCGTACTTCTGAAATCATTGAAGGTGGTATTCTTCTATGTCTTTGTTTAAATGGTACATCATCCAAAAGGTCTATCCTGTGGTTTATCTCATTACATTTTCCTATTTCTATGTCACTGACAGAAAATATGTGCTTATGATGTGTAAGAAGATCTTTTAATTTCATTATCTGAATTTCATCTAGTATATTACTTTAATCTATATTTAACTCCTCCACTATATCTTCTCTGATTTTATTCTTTTCAATCCGCTCAAACACTTCTTCAGCAACAGTGACTGGTTGTAACTCACAAAAGATTGATTTTTGAGCTATGGTGATGGTATTGGTTGTAAGGTTAGATATGTGTACCAATATATCCTTATTTCTTCCATATTGATACCGTATAACAGTCGGAGCTATATCAGTAAAGGCTGGTAAATTACTATCTTCAGACTCATGTTAACGGCTGTAGTATCTGGATGTTAAACCTCCTTATCAGTATATCCTGTAACCTCAAGTGACTCATTCGGTTTCAGAATGATCCTTTGTGGGACTTCACTTCTTATCATAGCAATTCTTTTCTTGTTTCTTTTCAGTTCTTTCTCCCTTATAACTATTAATCTAAAACTTAAATACCATGGTGTCTGCAATTTAGCTTTCTGTAAAAATTGATTACCAAAGTTTTCTTTACACTCAATCAGAAATTCTTGTAAAACGTTTGTACCTAATATCACAGGTGTTGGCAGAATAGTTTGTATCAGGTACAACTAAAAGTAAGCACTGTTGTTTTTAAAACCATTTAAAACCGAAATATCAACCTCTATGTATCCGAGGTAAGGTAACACTTGTCCATCTGCGCATTCAATGTTTAAATTAGTACTAAACGCTTGGATCTGTACTTCATTCAAATGATTTCTATAAAAACTTTCACTTATAACGCTTACACAACTTCAGTGTCCAATAATGCCTTAACTTGAATTCCATTTAAATCGATATAAACTTCATTTGTATGTCCAACTAATTGATCCCGTTACCTGAGCACTTACATGTTTAAGCAATTTCTGGCTATGTGACCCATCCCTTGGCAATGATAGCATTCTCTGTTACCCACTTTTTGACAATTTACTGCAATGTGTCCTTTTTCCTGACAATTGTAACAGGTAGGCGCAAAGGTATTACTACCTATTGGCCTGAAATTTCCATGGCCTCTTCCTCGTTCTGTTCCTCTGCCTCTGTACCCTCCTCTTTCATAATTATACTGGTAGTGTTGTTGTTGTTGTTGTTGTTGTTGTTGTTGTTGTTGTTGTTGTTGTTGTTGAGGTGACTCAGGCCTGTCATTTTCTTTATTGTTCTCAAGTCTCTAAATCCTTAAATGAAGTTGTTTTAAAAGTTCTTTAACATCTGACAATTCACTTGTTTCTTGGTGATTCATATTAACTGCCGCCTTACATCATTTATTTTATTTTGTTATACGCAGCTTGATGTTTCAACTCTGATAGTAATCCTTGATACAAAACCTGTTTCATTTTTTCATCATTCTTTCTATCTAATGCCTTCAGCTCTACAGCTTGCGCAAATATTTCTGATACTATAGATTCATTTAATATTTGCTGATATGAATAAAATTTCCTCAAAATACTCTCTTTAGTTTCGATGTTTCCAAATGTGCCTTCAAGCTTTTCCAGTACTTCATGTATCGTCACGCCAGTGCCTAATCTTCTGACTACATCTCCCGCATTTCCTTTAACAGACCTTCTCACTCCTAAAAGTAACTGTTAATCACTAAATGTTTTTTTCAACGAGCAACGATTTCACTTCGAATTTGAATGTTTCCCAACTAACTCACCCATGCTTTCCTCACAATAAAAATTTGATAATTTGGGATAGTGGTATGCTCCATGTGATTTCGATTTCTCTGTGATTTGATGATCATCAATTAAATGTCCGAATGTTTTCAACAATTGAACCAAATCCGAAGAACTTTCAATTTTAGGGCTTAAATGTAGGTCATGGAAAGCTTTTATTAGCTTTTCATCCTGCTCTGAATAACCTTCAGCCATTTTTTATAAAAGTGTTTATGTGTATCACTATCTGATCACTATCCGTATATGTGTTCACAATCTGATCTGTGACTCCAAATTCCAATCACTATCGGATTCTATCTGTTGAAATCAGCCCTATTAATTAAAGTGTTTATGTGTATCGCTATCTGATCACTATCCGTATATGTTCCAAATCTGGTCTGTGTCTTCAGTCACTATCTGATTCTATCTGTTGATTTCAGCTCTATTTATTAAAATATTTATGTGTATCAAATTCTGATCACGATCTGTATATGCATTCACGATCTGATCTGTGTCTTCAGTCACTATCTGATTCTATCTGTTGAATTCAGCTCTATTTATTAGAGTGTTTATGTGTATCGCTATCTGATCACTGTCCGTATCTGATTCTATCTGTTGAATTCAGCTCATTTATTTAACTAATGATTTAAAGTGTTTATATATACCACAATCTGATCACGATCTGTATATATGTAGAACATTTACAGCTGATCCTATTTGTATATATATATATATATGTATGAACAGCAAAGTCTGATCCGGATTCAACACGTTTTACACAATTCGATATATATTGTCCATCTGATCTTATACTGTACTGTCTGATCACTGTTGCCGATTCCACCTTATTTAAGTCTAAGTCTGATACCAGACTACACTATCTCAATTCTGCCTGTCAGAACTGTATAATCACAATAGTTATAGTTGTGTATACTTTAATGAACTATATGTTCTGTCTGATCTGAGTCTTGTTCATTTTTGATCACTCATCTTCATGGCTATGTGTCCGGTGATATCAATCTTCCATTTACTTTATGAACCGATTTAATGAAATGAATATCCAATCAAATTCATGAAACTAGGCGGGAAAATCTATCAATCACCAGTGGGCTAGTCCACTTTACAAATATGGCTATAACAAGCAATCTTGATGAATAAACAATATCATCCCTTTTGTTCTCTTCTGAATATCAATCTATATCTGCTTTACATAATAAACTCTCAAACTGTAACCAAAATATGAAAAAAAAAAAAGTAATATAAGGAGGTGGCTAGAGTATGGAAGCGTCCTAGTGCCACAGTCTGTAATATTTTTGAGAGATATTATCTCCTAATTAGGAGATACTATGTCATAATTAGGAGATACTATCTCCTAATTAGGAGATACTATCTCCTAATTAGGAGATACTAAGTCATAATTAGGAGATAGTATCTCCTAATTAGGAGATACTAAGTCCTATTTAGGAGATAGTATCTCCTAATTAGGAGATACTATGTCCTAATTAGGAGAAACTATCTCCTAATTAGGAGATACTAAGTCATAATTAGGAGATACTTTTCAAATAGTAAACGTGGCTGTGCGCTTATGCCCCTTTGTTATAATGGCGAATTCGGTAGCTAGTTTCGTAAGTTTCCTGGAACATCGTGTCATCCCGGAGAGCGTCATACGAACTCTTAAAGATAACACAAACAATGAAACTTTAATTATACCACTGTAGTTTTTTCTGCGAAACAAATTCAAACGTTTTAAAATTCTTTTTAACGTCCTAAGACTTATATAATGTTTTGCCAAACAGGCAATTATATCAGAATATCCAAGCCCCAATTGGAAGTATGTGCGCATGGTATTCTCCATTTTACAATGCAAAGTAACAGTTTCACCTTGGTTCAGGGCTAATACACTATCTACTTAGTCCTAATTAGGAGATACTATCTCCTAATTATGAGATAGTATCTCCTAATTATGACTTAGTATCTCCTAATTATGACATATTATCTCCTAATTAGGAGATAGTATCTCCTAATTAGGAGATAGTATCTCCTAATTAGGACTTAGTAACTCCTAATTATGACTTAGTATCACCTAATTAGGAGATAGTATCTCCTAATTATGACATAGTATCTCCTAATTAGGAGATAGTATCTCCTAATTATGACATAGTATCTCCTAATTATGAGTTAATATCTCCTAATTATGAGTTAATATCTCCTAATTATGACATAGTATCTCCTAATTTTGACTTAGTATCTCCTAATTAGGAGATAATATCTCTCAAAAATATTACAGACTGTGGCACTAGGACGCTTCCATACTAGAGAATAGCAGTAAACTCTAAATTCTATGAATGAATTCCACCACTTATAAACCAGAATACTGATAGCTTTTTCTGAAAATTGGATACTTTCACAGTAGCAACATTTCAACCGGACTGTTAATTAATTAGTTGTTATACAAAATGTTATCTATCAAAAAGGGTCTCTAGTAAATTAGATGTCTTCACCAATAAGTTATATGCTATAATGCATGCAGTGCTCTGTGAATTGTGTCACTTTCTTACTTGCAATTATCACAGCTCTCCGACCTGTATGACATACCACATGATATTTTATTTTACCAACGATTTGAAAAAGAACTTGCAGACATTCTTGTTTAGAGACTAGTATTTCATTAATAAAAGGGATACATAATTGCCTTTCTATCAAAGAAATGGCAGTTATTTGGTCAATTTCAATCTTATACAAAGAATCGTTGCATTTTCTATATATTTCAAGAACAAAATTTGGTACTCAAAAATCAGTTGAAAATAAACTATAGTCTAATTTTTATCCTTGAGTTTTATACAAGTCCAATGACACTCTCATCATAATATGTCCACGGTCACTCTTATAATACATAATTCCACTGTCACGGGAATTCACTGAGTCCAATTGTTCCTATACTGCACAATCCAACGTCGACGAACATCTACATCTATGTCTTTTAGATCCGTCCACTTCTTCGCTCTTTGGGCTAAATATCTCTCTACCTTCAAGGCTAGAATCTATCTCTCCCTTCACGGCTAGAATATATATTTCCCGTCACGGCTAGAATCTATCTCTCCCTTCACGGAAAACGAATGTCCTCATTCGTCAGTTATCCTGTCCTCATTCGTAAGTTATCCTTCCCTAAGTATTAAAACCTGCTTATTGGGCGCCATTTGTAACCTGAGATTCGTGGGTTCTTTTCGTTTCCTGGAATAATAGTATAGGGAAGACGTTTAACTCGTTCTTTATATGTATTATCTAGTTATATACACGTGGTCAGATAAGCCTGTCTTGAAATTACATAAAAACATACTAAGACATTGTTCAAATACATATACATATATAAAACACGATTTATACATCATACGTAAACAATGACATAACATCCTCGACTTAATCAATAATATAACATAACAATAACATAGCGAAACATACAATGTACATATCACGATTACAAAAGACAAACATCACATTGATTAACATCCTTACCAATTTATGGAACTGAACATTCAGCCTTCTATCAATCCCACTTTTCTTTCCTCTGTGTTGTAATGCTGTGAATTAGAAAGGTGAAAATGGTCAAGAATGTGATTGATTATTTAAAGAGATATATTAGTTTTTAATAGAGTAGTTAAGAACCGGTACTGCCGCTTCTTTTGAAAACCGCGAAAACCCATAATACACAATGCCTATTCAAAATCACAAAGTCTTCTGACACACAGATCAAACTTCAAGTATTGTCAAAACCACAAAGAAATAAGTAAATCCCAATTCAACAAATACGAACCATCTACAATAATATGCGTTCAATAAAATTATATTTTCTTTCCTTCAATCAACTCATCTAGCTTGCATGATTTTCTGAACTGTACTCACATGACCCAAGCTGCAACAATTGTCATGTGACTAGAAACTAGTCAGGCAAACCTAATCCATGAATAACCTAATACATAAATAATTCAACCCGGTAACATTACGATTCCATCAAAACAAAAAATATCTCTAGAGGTCATGATAACCGGCATCACCATTACGCTTTGTTTATTTACCAGAAATCGGTAGCACATATGTATCTACCTGCACATTTTCATTTTTAGATTTTAACGCGATTATACAACACTTACGTATTTAACTATGTCAAATACGGTACCAAATATGGTGATTGCCCGTAATTTAAAGATTGAAATACGTGTTCACGTCATTCGAAATTGCGGTAAAGATGAGTTATTGCTGATGAAATATAGGAATGACATAATTGAAAATGAAAAATGCATTTCTACGCTGTCAACAGACACATGTAATAGTTCTTAATGTGTCTTGTTTAGTAAAGTAACATCTATAAGAAAGTACCAGTAAATGACGCCACGTTGTATGAACATGTGTTAACTCTTATTGTTTCTTAGTAACGGTATCACGTTAAGGGATATGGTAGTAAAACCCGTGGGACTGTAATTCTATTTCTTCCAGCCGTACCCCGGTAGCTCAGTCGGAAGCGACGCGGGCTGTCAATCTAGGGGTTGTAAGGTTTATCGACAGCTCGGCCAACTTTCTTTCCGACGTTTGACAAAAGTCAATGCGACAAGCGTCATTCTTCAAATAGGCTAACAGTTTATGTAGAAAAAGAGAAAGAATGTTTTATGGAGAACTGGTGTGAAGAGGCCAGGAAATATGTGGGAAGGTGAACTAGCTGCCGTGATGTGACTGAACAATTGTTGAAAAGCCAAATCAATCAATAGACTTCTTCCAAGAAGCTACACCTTTCTTTATTTTACATGTAGCTAATTATCTGGTGATACTGTGTGTATGTACATGCTCACCTAATTATCCACTGTAAGCAGATGAAATAATACCCCGAAATCACTAAACGGTATCATTATATTTATTATAATGATTTGTTGAGCGCTATGGGATGCCACTGCATTCTTTGGGATATTTTTTCAGCTAGTTTTCCTTCGATTTTACCTAAAAAGTAAAGTCTAACAATAAAACATGACAGTTGACAAACATCATAATTATTTAATTGCAGATATGGCATTTTCTACTTTAATAAAAAGATTGAAACAAATGTTTATTGGACTATAGGAAGCTATGCTCCTTGGATTTGTATGCAAATACTCGTGACAGTGCTAAAACCAACATATTACTGGAGAGACACATCCTTCGTGTTTTACAGTCGTACATAAGATCGGTTGACAAGGACGTTATCCAATCATTATAATGCAAGAACCTGAAGATACCTCTTGCACAAAACTTGGAATGAAATAGCACTTATGGTATAAAACAACAGTATAATAGCATCCACATTACTATATGTGCCCTATAAGAAACAGGCCGATTTTGACAAACATACTTTTGACCTAGCCTGAAAATGTATTTTTTTTGTCTGAACGAATTGTGAATGATATAAAAGGTGAAATTTTAGCTAAGAGTTGCTATTAGCTTTTCATAAACTACAAATATACTACCTGTTTCCTAAGAAACGTTGTTAAGTAAATAGTTGTTTGTCATGTAACTGTTGATACCGCAAATTCGGTTCTTCGTCAGTTTTACCTTCTAATATCAAACTCGTTCTGCTGTACTCGTTTGCGACACGCGCGTTTATATCTTCGGGATATATTAAAAGTTAAATGTACTTTATGAAGACAAGGTCTGCCATGACTTGACATGGCAAAAATGTATACGTGAAAACAGAAACCTGTTCCAATGGTCGATGCGTCAAATGAACATGGCTTGTGTCGCATAACGTGCTAATGATCCCAATTGAATTTTACTTAAAGTATCAATGTTATAATAAGCATATGCGATACATCGTACATACTAACGAAATATCAACGTTACGATGAACACAGTCTTTAATTTTACAGAATATTTCCTAAGAGAATGACGATATCCGTGTTTACCAATGTTCAATTGCATCGGTTAAACTATTTACTACAATACAACATACTGTAAAATGTAATAGGACATTCTGCATTTCGATCCATTAGGTTGCTGAATAATGTATCTTCGCAAGTACTTTGTGAATTCACTTGTGGATGTAGCATATGAAATATATATTCCAATAATCGATGATTTCATTTTGAAATAGTAAGGTACCAGATATATTTAGAAACCTTGTGGTCGTTTGTTTACTATGAATTGTATGTAAAGTTTTCATTAAACGGGGTTTTTTTAAAATAGAATGTAAATGTGTTAAAATTAAGTAGACCTCGAGCTTGATTCATGTACGATCGAAGCTCGTTTCTCAAACTATGTAAAATAACTAAGTTTAAAATAATCTATTAAACTTTTAAATATATTTAATTGTAGTTGATATAATCTCAGGACAGTTCTTCTGTACTATTGGTGCTAAGCAAAGAGGCGTTAACAGTCAGTTAGTTTAAATTGATTTTATAATATTCATCTGCATTCATTGTATGAGACGCGAACGAATAAAATGAATTTGGTGCACTATTAATACTTAAAGGCGATCGCGGCACTTTCGGTTCTTACGCTTAATGTATATTTTACGTAAAAGATAATTATTGATTAGAGACGAAAACGTGTCACTATAAATGAGAAATTACCACCAATGTAGATCTAGATCAATCGGCAGTTTTCTATAATTCATTACTTGTCATAAATATGCCTAGATTGGGTTTTCCTGGAACACAGATCGTATAATACGAAGTGAGTTTATATGACATGTAGTAGCATTTTAAGTTCGACGCTCATGATGATCTTATTGGATCACTCTCTGTCTGTCGTCCGTCTGACTGACATTTTTTCTAAGGCAATACTTCCAGCTATCTCTAAGTCTCGACCCTACCACCTAAAATAACAAAATATTATTGGTTCTCTCTTCTAGAGACCCTTAAAGCCGGTCTTCGTTTCTGTTTGTTTGTTTGTGGCAAGCGTAGCGCCAAAACTATTCAACGGATTTCGACCAAACTTGGTAGGGAATATTATTGGTTCTCTCTTCTAGAGACCCTTAAAGTCGGTCTTCGTTTCTGTCCGTTTGTTTGTTTGTTGCAAGCGTAGCGCCAAAACTATTCAACGGATTTCGACCAAACTTGGTAGGGATGAAGGGTCTAGGCTCCAGTTCTTGTTTTTTTGTAGTATGGTCGCCATAGAAACCATCGTTGCTATGGAAACGGGCGAAAACCGCTTTTTCTTTGACAACTATCTCCTCCCACAGTTTTTTGAATTTAGAAACCACTCGGTGTACGTTGTGTAGCCCATCAGTTGCTACATCGAAAAAATTGGTAGGGATGAAGGGTCTAGGCTCTAGTTGTTCCTTTTTTAGTATGGTCGCCATAGAAACCATCGTTGCTACGCAAACGGGTGAAAACCGCTTTTCCTGCGACAACTATCTCCTCCCACAGTTTTTCGAATTTAGAAACCACTCGGTGTACGTTGTGTAGCCCATCAGTTGCTAATTCGAAAAATTGGTAGGGATGAAGGGTCTAGGCTCTAGTTGTTCCTTTTTTAGTATGGTCGCCATAGAAACCATCGTTGCTGTGGAAACGGGTAAAAACCACTTTTCCTGCGAAAACTATCTCCTCCAACAGTTTTTCGAATTTAGAAACCACTCGGTGTGCGTTGTGTAGCCCATCAGTTGCTACATCGAATAATCGTCCCGATTTTTTATCCGTCTCTTCGTTTTCTTAATATTTGAGTTGCCGTAAGGGGTACCATTTCCGCGGAAAACACAGACACGTCAAAACTAAATATATCGACACAAACAGAAATGGTTTCCTATTACCTGATCGCTGATTGTCTAAAAATCCGGACACGACCAAATATCGACCAACCAGAGAGCACTTCATATAGCCATTACAACTTCCGTTTCCCGTACTTTTACACGAGGAGAAGAAATATTCAAGTGAATTTGACGCTGTTCTCGCGACAACTCGATAGCGTGTTTCATTATTCGTGCGGTGTCGTGAGAGTAGAGACAAGAGAGAACCATCGTCGCAGTATGCTTGTTTGAAAAGAAGTCTGGTTACTTGTGATCTTCAAGTTAGATTGTATTACAGTAATGTTTATACAATATTTATGCACATTTTAAAAGAGTTATGGATGTTTTAACATTGATTTCTTTTTTAATTTAGTAATTTTTAATACGAAGAATTTTATTAAATTATTTTAAATTGTGTCATTTTGTCTCGATAGCTACATTTTTCCTTTATTTCTTTCCAGTCATATGAAGAGCAAAGTGTTGCAAAACAAATGATGTTAAACTGAAAAAAAAAATGAAAGTTTTTAGATTTCTTTTTATATTACATAGAAAACAGCGGTCACATTTGCAAAAGTATGAGGTATGCTGAAGAAAGGGTCAGGAAACTTTTCAAAGCCTGGTTACCCCATATTGTTATCTACATTTCTGAAGATTATGTTATGATATATCAACAACAAAAACTTTCATAAAATGCGGAATGTTTTGGAAAAAAAAGATGAAACTGTAGTGATCGCCTTTAAAGAGAAGAAGTTTCACGTAGTTCTGATATTCTCAACACTATATAAAGGTGTGTGTTAATTGATGTTAAATTGAACCATTCTCTTAACCCATACCATCATACGAGCGCTTTCTTACGCCTCTATATCAAAGGAGTTTTGAAAACATTGTGACAAAAGGAGAAATTGCTTATTATAAGCAATTTCTGCCTTTGCCGGTTACACGTTTGCTGCATATGTGTCGTACGTAGGAAAATGTTAAGCACTTTGATACTTAGAGAGAAGACGTTCCACGTTGCCCTGATACTATCAACACCGTGTTGAGGTTTCTGTTAATTTTAAAGTAAAATCAATTCCAACATAACCATTGTGAAAAATGGAGATATTGGTCATCGTGACGCATTTCTCTTTTTGCCACAATGTTTTCAACTCCATTCAATACATAAGCCTTCATTTATTCTGATCTTCTATAACTTTGACCAGATGTTTGCCGTGATCGAGTGTTAATGTTTGGTACCAATAGCAAATATCACGATGACCGAGTGGTTGGTGTTTGGAACCGGGCGTCCCGGGTTCGATATCCAATAGCGGCGGTCATTATGGAGTGACCTTTGTCAAGGCACATCTACTAAGTTTTTATTAGCACAGACAACTCCGCCGAAACAAAGATTTCGACGAGACAGATAGTTCTAAGCGGAGTAATGTTCCGACAACGGATGATGTGATCAAAGCGCTGAAAGTAATGTTGGCGGCTCAATGCACTGTAAGTACTGGTGGGACGGTTGTGTTGGTATTCGTAACTGTCGCCGTGATATAACTGAAATACTGATGAAAGCGGCGTAAAATCACAAAAAATAAATATGTTAGACATTGCTTGGAACGAAAACTGACGTTTGCGATATTTGAAATGCTACTTTAGCGTTTTTCATGATGTAAACATGTTAAAGTTCAATTATATAGAAAGTGTTTCCACAAGGGAAATCATTTATTCAATGCCTTCATTGTTTTTAAAAACGATCTGCTGCAGAACTGTCAACAGTTCATTGATGGATGTGTTAATCGGTTATTTATGCATACAAATAGTACAAATAGTATTAATTACTACTTAATTGTGATGTCATTTGAATAAACATATAGAGACTATTATGTCCATAACTTTCATAATGAACTTTATTTGTTTCATCTTAGAGAATTGATACTCTTTATATCATTCACGATTTATAATGATCGCACACAAATCCGTTCAGACAAAAAACAAAGATTTTAAGGCAAGGTATGCTAAATATAATGACACCGTTTAGTGATTTCGGGGTATTATTTCATCTGCTTACAGGGACTAATTAGCTGAGCATGTACATACACACAGTATCACCAGAGAATTCACTATCTGCATGCATGTAAAATAAAGAAAGGTGTAGCTTCTTGGAAGAAGTTTATTGATTGATTTGGGTTTAACGCCGTTTTAAACAATTGTTCAGTCATATCACGGCGGCAAGTTCACCTGCCAACGTATTTGCTGGCTTTCTCACTACAGCACTCCACACAACATTCATTCTAAGCAACTGGCTCTTTTTCCACATATACTGTTAGCCCAATGGTAGAATGACGCTTGTTGCGTAGACTTTTTGTCAAACGTCGGAAAGAAAGTTGGCCGAGCTGTCGATCGAACTCACAACCCCTAGATTGACAGCCCGCGTCGCTTCCGACTGAGCTATCGGGGCACACCTAGAAGAAATAGACCTGTAGACCAACGTGTCTTAATTACAGCGTAGAAATGCATTTTTCATTTTTAATTCTGTAATATCTATATTTCGACAGCAATAACGCACCTTTACCGAATTTTGAATTATTTGAACACATATTTCAATGACGTCATTTATCTTTAATGGTGTTGCTGGTGAACTTGTCATGACCTCTATTGATATTTATTTTGTTTTGATCGAAGCGTAATTTCTACAACGTCATTACATGTTTGTCAGTGCGTTGTTATTATGACGCCGTACGACTTACGACATAATCCGCTACATAAGGTCAAAAGTTGAAAACCCTTATACGTTATGATTGGACCAATTTTAAATATAGAAAACGAATGTAATTACACGCAAATTATCAGATATCTGATTCCATATTTTCATTCCTTTATCGAGTAAGTATTATCTTATGTTATCATTTCATCTAGAAAAATATTTGTTTTGCAACTTTCTTTACATCCAGTCAAAACGTAGGAATATCCGTGATTGCGCCATTACTATTTGTGCACACAATGGTTGCTTACATGGTATAGGAAATGTCATACACATTGCCTACGGACGGAAAACCATAGCCATATATTGACTGTATCCTAGATCATTTAGATTATTCCACATATATATCGCAACTGTATTCAGACATGTCGGCTTGTTTTGCAAATACATTTAGGCCATACAGTTTTCGAAAAGTGTCTGCTGCAGATGCGTCTAAATTTTACATGAGTTTATTAAAAACACTTTGATCATTCGGATTCGGTCAATGATAATTCTATTTTAATTAGACCAACTGATAAAATAGGTTTCAAAAGCTTGTCTGGAGACTGTATTCACCGTAACACAAAACTATTATATAATTATGGTGAATGTATTTACACCTTTCTTTCTGTTTGTAATTTAGATTTATGTTGTTAAATAACATAACTCTAGTTGAAGAAATCGAACATGTCTACAAAAGATTGATTTGCAAACTAACTTATAGTAATACAATAACACGTACGGATTTGTTTGACTTTGACTTTGTAATGGTACTATTCCCGTATCAAGTTGGTGTACCGTACCATAGGATGTAGCGGATAGACTTGTCGTTATGATACAGAGATACATGTACGTATGCTCATCAGCCTATCCCACATATTCATTGAAAAGCTTGATTACATAAAGATGGAACAACATGATCAGTTCAGTTCAGCTACAGCAAAATGGACCTTAGGCACTTTACTACCAGTGTGCACACTGCACATTCAAGCAATCTGATTAAGGATTTCCAAATTCATCACCAGGTCGTTGGCATATTGTCATAGATGTCAAAAGGGCACGAGAAGACGATGTGCATATGTAATATGATCTGAATCGCCATTCATTAGTAAATCTCTGAAGGTCGCTTTTCGTGTGACGTGGATGACATTGCAATAATGCCTCGACTAATCACCTGCGGTTTGACGCATATTTATTGCCGTATCAACAAAAACAGTACCGATATCGGAGATTATACGATTGTAAACGCTAAGTGATTTGTGAAAAACGCTTTGATGACGTGAAAAGAAGGGTTCTCTTTCTATATAAAATGACAGAATCTCGGATTTAAGAAGTTGAAATTTGTTTATTTATTTGCAATGTTTCCTTTGTTATAGGTGTTAGAGGCTGATTGGTAAAGTTGTAATAAAACATGGTGGATTATATTTCCGGTCTCATTATACTATTTATTGTCGCGAATTGTTATTCCTCATACCTTTTTTTGGTTAGTAGTATATTATCCTAAGATAATTAAATACTATCTTAGTATAATATCTGCTTCCATCAAAAACATGAAAATCATCTTGTGGTGCTTTTGAAGGATAACATTATTTTTGCAGGTTTTCAATTCTTCCTAACATATGCATATGTTATATATATATTTATTGTTTTATATTAATTTAGCTATTATTAATAATGGTGTTATTATACAATTCATGTGTCGTTTGTACACTAATCCAATAGTGTTGCGGTGACAATCATGACAGATGTATTTATCTAAAAAAAAAATATTTATTTATCTACAGGCATATAATATATATATAAGAAATGAAAGACAAATCTTTCAAAACTCACATAGTGTTTATATAAAGGATATAACGACTGTGGGTTTATTTGTTTTCATATTTTAAAAAAAGCAATGTTCCTTCTGACTTTCGCTCTAAAGGAAGTTTAACTTATACTGGAACTTAATCAACTTCCTCTCAGAATGCCTGAAGAAAAGAATTTAAAGAATGTTCTGAAAGATTTGGGGGAATCAAGTTCGCTTCATGGAATCCCTAAAATTATTTCCTCTCGCCAGGTGGCAGTTAAAGTGCTCTGGTGTCTTCTACTGTTAGGTAAGTAGATTAAATGGTAAGCCTATGACTCTATATTGTGTTTCATAGTTATACGCCTGGGACATTCGTTATGTATCATAACGATTAGCCATGGACTATTTGTTGTGCATCTATCTTTGATTAAGCAATAACGTCTGATACCGTCCAAGCTTTTCCATTGCATTGTTCGTAGTTTTTCTAGCATTAGGTTTTATTTTACAGAATTTCATATATATCCTTTCTATATCTTTGGATATACTAAACTTCCAATTTTCTGCTGCAAAACAAATATAGAACCAATAAAAAGTCGTATAAATTAATGTTGGTTTTAGATTAAATCTACGGCACGTTTAACTCTTTCAGCGCCAAACTGTTCAAAAGCAGACTCTTCCATGATCAAAATCGGGCGTCTCAATTTCACATGTAATCATATTTTCGGAATATTCTGATAACTCAACAGCAAACAATGCTAAGCGGACTCACCTGCAATTGTATTGTTTGCGAAAACCTCAATATTGCCATTGGCGCTGAAAAAGTTAAGAGTTTAAGTGATGTACTTATTCATTAGGTAATACGTTGCCTCTTTTGCATTAATCTTTAATATCTCAAATATTATGTTATATGATATACATATTTTATAATATGAGTATAGGTGCTACCTATTTCGGGTAAACTTTTATTAACTTTTGTGATCGGTAAATAATGCCCTGCGAACTGCAGTTAGCCCCTTGCTTGCAGCACGATCAGTTATTTACGTCAATTACGAGTCCTACCGACCTACGAAACGAAATTAAAAATCATCATTAGGTTAAGCTTATATTTAACTTTAAGATATAGCCAAGATTTTGAAAATCCATGAATTTTTGATGACAGGTACAACAAATAATCAACTTTCCCTTCATAAAGTACTTCAAATAAAACGATTCCATAGTTTACGGAACTTCATTTGTGACAAGCCAAACTAACGTTTCCTATACTTTCTGTCGTTTTCCTTTATTATTTGAACTCGTTTAAGAAATAGACGACGACTGTTATTAAACGGAAATTATCACACATAAAATTAATTGTGCTCGTTCCTTTATCGAGTACTATTATCATATTTAATTATTTCCTCTAGAAGTTTTTTTTGTTTCGATATTTTCTTTTCATCCAAAAACGTAGCAGAAACGTGACTGCATCGCAAAGTTAATACTCATTAATTACCTATTAACGGGAACATAGCGTGCCTTGCTCCTATGCTCTCAACCTTTCAAAATATTTTAACAGGGGCTGTTGGATTATCGACATATCAAATCGTTGGTCTATTCGACGAGTTCTATTCCTACCCAATAAAAACGTCTGTGACCTTGGACTACGCAAGTTTACCATTTCCTGCGATTACAGTTTGCAACAGTAATCCAATTAAGGATAGCCAATTAACTCTTAATAACCAAATGAATGAGATACTACTGCGCAAGCTGGACTCAGAATCACAAACTGCAAATCCATGGAATGGAATTGGGTCTTTTTACGACGAAACACTAGAGGCGTTCGAGAATGCGAGTACTTCAAATGACTACGAAGACGAACCAAAGGTGAGGGACGGGTTTGATGTCTGGCGTGAACGAGTGCTCACCTTGTATAGAAGTTTGCCGAAAGAGACACGTGTGAATATGGGACACCAACTGGATGACATGGTTCATAGCGTTCTTTTTCAAGGTAAAGTAAACTCTCTTTTTGATAGAACACTGTGAGTTCGAACCTAAGCTCGGCCAACATTATTTCTGAGTTTTGAAAATATTCAATGCGAATAGCTTAATTCGTCTTCCACCAATGGACAAACAGAATTCGAGGAAAACTAGCCAGTTGCTTGGAAACTTATGTAAAGTCCTGGTGTGAGAAAGACAGGAAATACATTGCCGCCGTGATATGACTGTAGGCGTTAAACCCCAATCAATCAATCACTGTTTACACTGACAGCGACAATAAAGTACCATGCATGTATCTCCTTAATATTGTAACTATATTTTCTCAATCAGCGTATTCGTCCTCTTGTACCAAAGGTCCCGGGTTCGATTACCGTGATGAGCGGGTTCTGCATTTGGAATTTTTCCACACAAACGGTGCAAGTACTGGTTAAGTATACAGGAAGCAAACATCGAGCGTGATTAATATAAGCTTAAAGCTTGTTTCGCAATCGATGTAAAAAAAATAAAAAATAAATAAAAGAAATCAGCGTATTTAAAGAATAAGTGGTTATATGCCATAATCTTTCTCAACGGTTACAAGCAGGGGTTATAATTTGTTAAACTCAAACGAATAAATGACATGATATGGCTCGGAATATACAATACATATGTCATTGTTTGTCAAACACTTTGTCTTTCATTGCAACCATGTGTATTAGCCCTCTCCGCCATTACTTATGCTATTGGATTCTATATTTATAACGCATCATATGAATGTTTTCTTTTTATTCAGGGTATCAATATTCTTTCAATGAAAACCAGACTATAAAGTCTCAATCACCAATATTCGGCAACTGCTTCACCTTCAATTTGAATGCAACATCACAAACGAGCGGTTCGGCCAAGGGTCTCCAAATGATTCTTATCGTAGAAAAAAACGAGTACATCGAACATTTCGTCAGCGGGTACGGGATGAGGCTATCGATTCATCAACCTGGAACGTTTGCACTTCCTGATAAAGACAGTTTCGTTCTTAATCCTGGATATGAGACGAATATTGGACTTAAACTGGTCAGAGTAAGTAGACTCGGTGGAAATTACGGACCATGCATTGACAATGACATCTCGTACTCCATTGCCACATGCAACGCTGAATGTTATCGGGATCACATTATCAAAGCATGCAATTGTACACCATATGACTCTGCCGATACTGATGCAGACGAAATACTTTGTAACATAGACAATATCGATGATAACGCATGTACATCCTCAACAACAGACGCTATACAGCAAGGTATACTTCCATGCAATTGTTCACCAAGGTGTCATGCAGATACTTATTCGACTACAATAACTGGACGAAAATGGCCAAATGCAAATTATCTTCAACTCGTTCTGATGGAGCAAGTATGTAAAAAGAACATTTCCTCTATGGTGTCAAGCTGCGACCAGCTGAAAACTGATGGTGGCGTAACAAGAGAAAAATATGATGACTTTGTAACTAATTTTCTGAAAGTAAATATTTACTTTGATGATCTTAACTACGAAATGATATCCGAAGAGCCGCTGTACACTACAATTCGTTTCCTCTCGGACCTTGGTGGGGCGATGGGATTCTACATGGGAGCTTCACTACTTACATATGTTGAATTCATTCAACTGATTCTTGAACTGTGTCTATACTGTAAGTCTAAATACGGCTCGAACATAGATACTGAAATTGTCCCTGTAAATAATTAATCGATATGTCCGTGTAAATAAGTGACAATGATGACATCAATTTGGTTTACACGTATGTTTTTCAAAACGATATAGCCTAGATAGGTTTCAATGTTATTGCACGGACTAAAAGTTTAATGAATGTTTAGATAGACTTGAAGAAGGATGATACGAGATGAAATACTTTGGCAAAGCTTTTACTAATAGGTAAAATTACGCAAACTACATTCGCGGCCTAATATTTGCTTTTGTGCTTTCATTTTATATCATGCATTGTAGATAAATAGAAAACAAAAATATATCAGGACAAGGAACATGTCTCAAAGGTCAAATGACGCCTAATACATCCGCGGTCATGCAAATAAACCGTAAAAAAATCTTTGTATACCAGAATGCATTGAACATATGACATTGAATTTAAAATCCTTGTAAATGTGTAAAGAATGCACTGGGAATTATTGTTTTGATCATTTTTAGTATTTTGACATTGTTTAATAAATAGAAAATGTGAAACACCGGTTATGTCCGGGCCCGATTCGGTCCAATATGATGGTAAACATTTTCGCCTGGTGAATTCTTCCTTGCATGATGCATGACCAACACTTTTTGGGGTTGTTTTATAGCTTACAGGTTAATATTTTCAATGATATACGTTGTTCTTGATGGGAAGGGGTTAGAAAGTGTGACAAATGAGGGCTGAAACTGGTCGATCAACATGGAAACAAAAATGAAATTTATTTGGTGTTTTGTGACCTATATGAATATTGTACTAAATAAAACGTTCAGTCCTTGCACCGAAAATGCGTACGTGGAAACAGAAACCTGTTCCAATGATCAATGGGTTAAATGAACATGTCTTGTGTCGCATAACGTACTAATGATCTTAATTGAATTTTACTTAAAGTATCGATGCTATAATAAGCATATGCGATACATCGTACATACTAACGAAATATCAACGTTATGATGAACACAGTCTTTTTCAGAATATTTCCTAAGAGAATGAAAGTATCTGTGTTTACCCATGTACAATTGCATCGGTTAAAACTATTTACTACAAGACAACATGCTGTAAAATGTAATAGGACATTCAGCATTTCGACCCATTAGGTTGCTGAATGATGTAACTTAGCAACTACTTTGTGAATTCACTTGTGGATGTAGCATATGAAATATATTCCAATAGTAGATGATTTCATTTTGAAATAGTAAGGAACCAGATATATTTGGAAACCTTATGGTCGTTTGTTTACTATGAATTTTATGTAAAGTTTTCATTAAACGGTTTTTTAAAAGAGAATTTAAAGGTCAGGTTTGCTGTAAATGTATCAAAATAAGCAGACGTCGAGCTTGATTAATGTAAGCTGAAAACTCGTTTCTAAAAAATATTTAAAATAACAAGTTTAAAATAATCTAATAAATGTTGAAGTATATTTAAGTGTAGTAAATATAATCTCAGAACAATTCTTCTGTTCTACTGGTACCAGGCAAAGAGACGTAAACAGTCATTAAGTTTAAATTGATTTTACAAGATGTATCTGCCTTCATTGTATGAGAGCGGTCTCTTATATGTATGAAGAACAACATGAATTTGGTTCAATATTAATACTTAAAGACGCTAAATGTATATATTACGTAAAAGATCAGTATTAATTAGAGACGTAAAAAACGTGTCACTCAATGAGAAATTGCCACCATTGTAGTCTGCATCAAACGGCAGTTTTCTATACTTCATTACTTGTCATACATGTAAATATGCCACGATGGGGTTCTCCTGGAACACAGATGGTATATACATATACGAAGACGTGTGTTTATGACATGTAGTAGCAATTTTAGATCGAGGCTCATGGTGATCTTATCGGATCACTCTCTGTCTGTCGACCGTCTGACTGTCCTTTTTTCCAAGGTAATACTTCCAGTTATCTCTAAGTCTCGACCCCACCACCTAAAATAACAAAATATTATTTGAAAAGAAGCCTGGTTACATGTGATCTTTAAGTTAGATTTTACTACAGTAATGCTTTAAAATATTTATGCAAATTTTAAGATATTTCTGGATGTTTTAACATTGATTTTGTTTTTAATTTAGTCATTTTGAATGCGTAGAATTGTATTAATTTTGTTTTCAATGTGTCATTTTGTCTTAATAGCTACATTTTTCCTTTATATTTTTCCAGTCATATAAAGAGTGAAGTGTTGCACAACAAATAATGTTAAACTGAAGAAAAAAAATGAAAGTTTTTAGATTTTTTTTATTTATTACTGTTTCAGCGGTCACATTTGCAAAAGTATGAGGTATGCTGAAGAAAGGCTCAGGAAACGTTTTTAAGTCTAGTAACCCCATATTGTTATTAAACATTTCTGAAGATTATGTCATAATCTATCAACATAAAAACTTTCATAACATTCAGAATGTTTTCAATAAAATGATGAAACTGTAGCGATCGCCTTTATAGAGAAGAAGTTTCACGTAGTTCTGATAATCTCAACACTATATAAAGGTGTGTTAATGGATGTTAAATTTAATAATTCTCTTAACCAATACCAACATGCGCGCGCTTTCTTACGCCTTTATATCAAAGGACTTTTGAAAACATTGTGACAAACGGAGAAATTTCTCATTATAAGCAATGTCTGCCTTTGTCACAACGTTTTGTGCTGTATTCAATGATTTTTCTATAGAGGGTTACCACAGTTTGATTAAACGTTTACTGCAGATGTGTCGTACGTTGGAAAATGTAATCACTTTTATACTTAGAGAGAAGACGTTCCACGTTGCTCTGATACTCTTATCATCTTGTTGAGGTTTCTGATAATTCTAAAGTAAAAAATAACTAATGTCGTAATGTATGAAAGCCTATCGATACCAAAGAAAAACAGCTGTTTTGAAACATTGTTTATTTTAGTTATGTTTTCTAATACAATGATTACACGTGGTCTAATTTGGAAACCAAACAAAAGTTCGGGCATACTCCTTTTGATGTTTTACGGGTTTTTTTTCATCTTAATATGAGCCGTCCCGCGAGAAAACCAACATGGTGGACTCTGCGTAAAGTATCGACCCGAACCAGTCTAAGCATGCCACGCAGGCTAACCGGGACTGACACTTTCTGCCTACTGTGTAATTTCTGTTACATGAATCATTACGCTATGCCTCTATCCCCCTGAGACGGAATGTGTCTGCCCGGATCAGTCTGCGTGAACTGCGCAGGCTGATCTGGGTCGCTACATTACGCAGAGACCATACTGTTGGTTTTCTCGCGGTACGGCTCATATCAGTGACCTCACGCCGACAGAACACTCATGCATGGCCCCCCCCCCCTGGTAAACAAAACAGTATAGTCTAAGAAGTGCGTCTTGCCCACTGGCACTCGATTCTGATTTCGGGCATACTGTATCATAGAAAATGTACATGTACAACATTGCCGAGAATTTAAGGAACACACGTGATCATGTGTTCACGTTTGGTTTAAACGGAGTTTTGAAATATTGTAATTTATTATATTTGTTAAATAGTATGAATGTTGAATAATCGATATACGAAGCAATTATTTTAAAAACACTTCAATTACAATATAAAATCGAGACAGCAGAAATATTATAACCGTACACGGAATGTTTGGTATGAGTGATTCTATTTACCCTTTCCCACTAATATCAAAACTGAAGCAGACGAATTTGAAAACATATATTGCAACCGTCTGTAAATAAAAGTTTAAGTATTTGATAGAATTGAAAATATTATGACAAAAGGAAAATGTGCTCATTATCAGCACTTTTTTCTTTTGCCACGATTTTTTCAAAAGTTGTCTGCTGCATTCGCATCAGAAGTGAAACCCGTCTTCCGTTTCATTTTAAATTGTCAACTTACATGTTTTCAAATACAAATTCGGAAAACTTCATCTTGAAATATTGGTTAATAAAATTGAATTATGCTTCTAATGTGTGTTTAAATGTGTAATATCTAAATAAATTGAATTATTTCCTACATACAGCAATTTATTGAACTTATTCAAACAAACCCAAGACAGACAGCCAAATGTAAAGTGAACGCGTATATACTAAGACGGCGTACACAGTTTTAACTACATGAGCATATGTCCATATGTAGATACCTTCTGATGAAACACACACAGACGACCTCTGAAAGATTTTTGGGAAACGGAGGCATTGACTGAAACAACCAATAGCCATTTTTTTCACAATGATTTCTACTCTGTTCTAATTTCGATATTTGTCAATTTGATGTTTTCAGAAATGGTAGATAATTTTGAAAACACTTTTTAGATAATTGAACGTCCGATCACGATATTTTGTATATATTTCATGTATATGAGTATGATACATATATTATAACATATACATTTTGGTGAATTATAGGCCTATTATGAATGTATACAGAGAGATATACATGTCTCTGATGTATATTATTTATTGTTAAGGATGTACTTAACTGAAAAGTGGATTTTTCATAATATTTAACTTTTGTTGTAACATTGGTTTTTTGAAAGTTGTAAATCAAAACATAATAAACAAAAAGGTATGTTAGTGGGCTTTATTTTTTGCTAGATCCATTTATCAAAGCCTTATAATATGCATTTTTTTATTTTGGCTATTTCAGCACATGAAAAAAAAACAAGTTTTCACGCAAATTGCCAATATTTGAAAGATGATATGCAAATTGTTTGTCTTCTTGTGGTTTAAATCTTATTCTGAAGTTATTTTATCCATATCTTTGGAAGTGCATGTGATACGTTGTAATTGAACCTACAAAATAGACGCTATTTTTCCCTAATGAGAACCCATGTTTGTCAGGGGTAAGAATAGAAAAGTTCAAAACTTTGAAATAAGGAAAAAACATATTTATAATATTTAACTTTTTCTGAAACTTCTTCAGGTTATTGCAATTACTATCATTTATAACAATTTAAAAAGAAAAGTATATGTCATTAAGCAAAATATTCAGTTTTTCATGTCTGAATGGCTAAAAAATGTTAAAATATGATTTTCTTTTGATTTTTTTTTGTTTTTTTGTTAAACATATCTATAATTGTCATAAAAGTTTTACAACATATTCTACTTATTTTCAAAACAATATGATACTGTTCAAGTTCTAGACTAAAATTTATATACATGGACTTAAATTTGTTCTTTTACCCAGTTATATTACATAATCAAACATGGCGACTGGACAGCGCTTGGAAGGCTCACGAAAAACTTCAGTCCTTTATCTCAAACAAATTTAATACACTTATTTTTAAATTAGTGTATTATAAAAAGGTATAATGACTAAACATATTTTAACTGACAACATTATCAAAAGATTTAATAACAATGTAACATGTTTTTATTTATTTTTTAAATATCCACTTCTCAGTTCAGTACATCCTTAACACATGTCACAATAATAAACAAACAATTTACTTTACTTTACTTTACAGCCGCTATCAAACACCTCTGCAGCAGACGACCTTTAAAAACAATGATATTGCTCAAATCAAGCAATTTCTTATTTTGCCATAATATTTTCAACTCTATTCAATACATGAGTCTTCCTGCGAGAAAACCCACATTGTGGATTCTGCGTAATATATAGACCCAGATCATCCTGCTCAGTCCGCGGAGACTGATCCGGGCCGACACATTCCGTCTCAGGTGGATAGAGGTATAGAGTAAGGATTCCTGAAACAGAAAATCCACAGGAGGCGAAAAGTGTCCATCCGGGTAGGCCTGCGAGGCATGCCTTGGCTGATCCGGGTCGATACTTTACGCGGAGTCCACAATGTTGGTTTTCTCGCAGGGCGGTTCAGATATACTTTCATTCTAAAACATGTCTCATAGTTTCTGCTAGATGTTTTCAAAGTCGTCTGCTGCATAATTGCATGATGTGGAAAAGGGTTGAACGTCTCGGACTAAGTGTTTACTATCACCGATACGCTCCCGTTGAATACAGATTAGATGCGTTTAATGGGTCAACGCATTCGTTTAGTTATCCCTTTCTCACACGTAGACGCTTTCTGACGCCTCTGCAGCTGACGACTCTTGTAGAGGAAAATGTTACAAACGAGCAACTGCTCAAAAACACAATTTCTTTTTGTTACAATTCTTTTAAATTTCCCTTGAACAGAGTTACCATAATTGTATACTTGATGTTTTCCAAGTCGTCTGCTGCAGATTTGTTGTATGTAGTAAAGGGATAAATGGTTAAAACTTAATAAGTAATTGGAATGAAATACGAAAGATGTCTTCAGTCACTGATATCAGTGCCTTTGTTTTTTAAATTAATTTTGCATTAGATTTTGAAAGGTTTTTATGTAAATTGTGTTTTGACTTTGTGTCACGGACGGACTTAGACGTCGAACCCACTTACAGATTTAAATCGCTGGAATGAGGACTAAGGAGTCAATGCATGACTGAAATTACACGTTAATATCATTAAGAATAACGATCACGACATTGAATTGAGCGTCTTGATAATACGTCGTGACTAAAACGAAGAAACGTGTGTCTTGAAGGATTTGTGAGAATCAAGCTCACTTCATGGTATTCCAAAAATCATTTCCTCTCGCAAGATGGCAGTAAAAATGCTTTGGTGTATCCTGCTTATAGATACGTTTTTATAATTGTTATATACAGGAACATTTTCCGGCGAAAATACATGCAGATTGTAATGCATAAATCAAACTCGACGGTTTAAATTTCGTATTCGACTTGGTACCAAATATGGTAATGGTAGGCACTACGTCACTGCAATATGTTGTGACGTCTTTGAAATGATTTCACGTCATTCAAATGCGGTAGTGGGGCGTGATTCACACCCAATTAATACATTTTAATTTTTCGTGTAAATTTCGTTTTCGAAAATACCGGTTTTTTGTGGGTTTTTTGTCGCCGAGCAGGACGTTTTTTAAAAAATCTTCTCAGAATTCACATGGCAGGACAAGTTGTTATTAGGGTAAAAGAAATGTAAATGCCTCGAAAACAATAAGGTTGTAATTGTTTAAATACAGTCAGTTTTGATACATTGATACACTTATAAAGAAATTCGTGTGTTTTAAGTTTGTGATTCATTAACCTCGTATTTCATTTGATTATATGCTCTTTGCGAATATTCACTCGTCCCTGATAAGACATGCAGCAAACGTTAATGTTGAAGTACCATTACAATATCAGCATTAAATAACGTCATTTTGTCTTTTGAGTAGTAGCTCCTCGTTACTGAACATTCTTTTCAAATTCAAAGAAACGTCTTGATTTGTGTAGAGTTCAAAAAATGTAAAATCTTTTATTTCAAAAATGGTTAAATGCTTGGACTGTTTCTAATCTATAACTAGTCGATAGCAAGTTGCTATCTCATTGGCTATTTAGTTTACTCAAATAAATCTGTTTGTTTACAAGACGTCTGATTCACCACAGCGTCTTAAATAATTGTATTCACCACAGAATATATTAAAGAAAACATGCATAGCACTTTGCTTGATTTCTTATTCATTTTCGATGATGAACGATCGTAACATTACGGTGATACTTGCTATTGACACGAGTTGAAAACTTAATATAACGCCATAAAAATATGAAATATAGGTGACTTGGGATGTCTATTTGGCTTGAAACAAATTTAATTAAGAACAAACACTGATCAAACAAACCAACATAAATAAACACATATGTTCTTTTGCACCCAATAAATTTCGTAAAATATTATTTAAATTTGTAATTGGGCTCACTACAGTCACTATGCTTGCATCATGCATATATTGTATGCATCATTGACCGAGAGCGTTCATCCATTTGTATTGGTGTTTGGGTTTTGTTTCCTATTTTTAAAACGGACTAATAAATATAGGATCTGACATGAGTTGTCATTTCCAACGAAGTTTTATTAAGCGAGTTCAAGAAATGTGTTATTAAGCGAAACTTTGGCAAGCTTGATAACACATTTCTTGGACGAGTTTAATAAAGCTTAATAAAATGACAATGAATGTCAAATTCTTTTTATCACATGACGAAGCACAAAAAGAAAATCGGGTTTTCGCGGTCTGAAAATAGTCTTTGCCCTCCTAGGCGTACGGGGTTTCGAGGTTAGTATCAACCTTACATGTACTTCAGCAACATATGAGCCGTCCCGCGAGAAAATCAACATTGTGGACTATGCGTGAAGTATCGACCCGGATCAGACTAAGCATGCCGCGCAGGCTTACCCGGATATACACTTTTCGCCTCCTGAGGATTTTCTGTTTCATGAATAATTACTCTATACATCTTTCCCCCTAAGACGGAATGTGTCGGCCGGATCAGTCTGCGCGGACAGCGCAGGCTGATCTGGTCGATACATTACGCAGATGATATGAGCCGTCCCACGAGAAAATCAACATTGTGGACTCTGCGTGAAGTATCGACCCGGATCAGCCTAAGCATGCTGCGAATAGACGATTTTCGCCTCATGTGGATTTTCTGTTGCATGAATCATTTCTCTATACCTCTATCCCCCCCGAGACGAAATTTGTCTAAATGTTCTGCAAAGTTAAAAGTAAAAATGATAATGACGTTTTGCGAGAAACCTCCTTTATCTGTATTTTCATTGAGCATTGTATTGAAAACTTGCCCATTATGTTGGGTTTTTGACAGGCTCCATCAACAGTTCCAATGACGCTGAAAATCAAACTATCATGATGATGTCCCGTTACGATATCAGGGTATGTATGTCTGCGATCCAGCGCAGAATAATCCTCTTTTAATATTAAAATCATATTAACTTGGTGTTTATGTATCAGCGTTCCATTAGTCCACAACTTTCAAAGTTTATATTTAAAGTACATACAATTGGTGTTGCCAAGGTGGTCCAAGTATTCTGTTGCAGTTCCTCTTTTAGGCGGGGGTATTGATTAAAAAAATAACTTGTTCAGAGTAAAATTAGAAGGAACGTTATCAAAATAAACAATACATTAACATACTATAGTTTACCTTTTATGTTATGTTATTTATGTTATTGTATCAACTCCTCCACATACGAATTATGAACTAAAGATACACAGGAATGTTCATCATTTGTACAAAGTTGGGGTTTGCACCACAACACGAAGAAATCGCCCTCTGGATGTGAACACAAGACTTACTCTCCATATTGAATTGCAAAGTTACTAACGTCCTTCTGACAGAGTGTGCTTGTTTGTAATTTGTTTGTTTTACGCCACTTTCAACAATTTGTCAGTTATATCACGGCGTTTTCTGTGTAATTAACTAGTACTACAGGTCCATTTATCCAGCGATCAAGTTGTTATGCTAACCTCACAGCCCTGATGGCAAAGGATGGCAAGCCCTTACTACCATGTTTAAAGAATGTGGAATGATCCGGCCGGGATTCGAACCCGCAACCTCCCGCACCCGAGTCGGACCTTCTGCCACACCACCCAGGAGGTCCTTTTTGACAAAGACTTGGAAGCTCAATCGTGAAGTTCGACAGACGTTCGCCGCAATGACTTGCTGATCTTTAGAAAGAATTATGACCTATGAGAATGTTAGTTGAAAGTATTTTAAATTCACTTGACAGTGAAACTTGTTGAAGGTCATATTATTTCATAACCGTTTTCTAGATTCACGAAAAGAATCTGCCGTGGTCAAGTTGTTAAGGTTCAGCTTTGTGATCCGGACGTTCCGGCTTCGATCCCGAGGCGCGGCGATCAAGGAGTGCTCTTTGGCAAGACACATTTCCTATCCTAGTACTTGGATGATGACTAAGTGAACTGTCGCCGTGATGTAACTGTTATAATGTTGAAAATGGCGTGAAACTCCAATAAAACATAGCACACTAGAAACACGACGAATGAATCATCGACCGAGTAACAAAGAGGACCAAACCTGGCCAAAATCCGTATTTGGTTACAGACACATTTCTGAGTACTAGATAAGGTTGAGTAAACTGGTATTATTCCACCTATATTTCTCTTATGACTCAACCAAACCCTATGTTGTAGGTACTCAAAAGAATCTTTTCACTGAGACGATTCTTTTGAATACCCATAACGTATGATTTTAGTCTCAAATAAGGGTTTTTGAATGTGTAATACGCAACTTAATCTAGAGCTATTTATTTGGATCTATACCGATTTAAACTCCCCTGTTATTCATTTAATTCATAGAGAAAATTATTCTCCTCCATATCTACCGTTGCGTTAACGTCATATAATATTGTTCTACTGTTCTAAGGATTGCATTCATACCAAGTAACCACTACTGTGTCCATGAACTACGATAAGCTGCATTTTCCCACCATAACGATATGCAACAGTAACCCAATCAAGCTGAGTAAACTTCCTCAAAATGAACAAATGTATGATATTCTACTCTCAAAATTGGTTTCGGAATCCGACAACGTAGATCCCTGGACTGGCAATGAATAAGTTTACGATGAAACACTCGAAGGCGTCGAAACCGCTAGTTTGAATGACAATATTGCCGAACCATCGAAGCCAGATAATTTTGATGCCTGGCGGAAGAGAGTACTTTCCCTTAACAGGGGTCTTCCGTACGAGGAACGCGAGGACATCGGTCACAGCTTGACAGATATGTTGCACAAACTCTCGTTTCGAGGTAAGATCGCGCTCATTTGCAGTTCATTAGCTTAGATAAAACAATGCAGGACACTTGATTTATATTTAATTTTAGACGAATTGGAATGAGACAAGAATATGTCCCTTGTGATTCACATAGAAATCAATTAATTATATTTGATTTAGTTAAGCCAGCATTTATAATAGTTCACTATCAATATGTCCAGAGCTCTAGATAAGAGGTATTTTTCAAATTATAAAATCCTTATTTGCCATTCAAACCCTAAATAATCCTCTCATTAGTTGAGTTATAAGATCAATATTATGGGGGAAACACCTGTTCACTCCCTCTTGTATAGTCGTCTGTGAGACCATTCTCAATATGCATAAACACTATCCATCTGTAATCAATTATGAGCAAAGAATTTTTAACATATGTCAAAAAGTACCCCGGACAAATTTGCACAAAATGTTTTCCATCTAAGTTCGATTCAATCAGTTCAATCCTTTATTGGCAAACATCGACAAACTATGCTTAGACAAAAGTAGATAAATATGTCCCTTTACAATATGTCAGATAAATAACCAACTATAATTAGTTGGTATATCAAATAGAAAAGGTGCATAACAAGAACATGTTAGGAAACATGCAAAATGCTTTATCACGTACGTCATCGCGAAAATAATAACCATCCGACATTTATCTACTTACATTTATTATTAATTCTTTTCAAAACTTGACATTAATGTGTTAAAAGTATTAATATTGGGCCATTGTATATTACCTATAAAACTTATACCCTTGTACTGTGCATACAACATGCAACAGTCATAACACGGTGGCCACTTCAACAACCCATTTGTTTCCTCGCTTCCTCATACCAGTACTCAACATAACAAACTTTTCAAGGAACTAACACCTTTACTACATTAGACTGTTAACTCAATGGTATTATACGAGAGACGTTGGTAGTATTATCTTGTTTAAACGTCGACAAGAAACGAATGTCACTTCCAAATTTCCGAGAGAGCAAGTTCTGATGTTAAAAGGAACAGCATCAGATTCGCTTTTCACCATAAAAAATGTCATTGTGTACGCATCATATGTTACGCATTTCAGTGAACAGTGGTTATGGAATGTCGTTTAGCAATGGCTACTGTGGGAATTGATTCAAAATGTGTACTGATATAACTGTTGAATGTGTTTTTCAAGTTTTCAAACAAAGTTGTTTCGCTTCAAACGTCGACGTCAGAATAACATTTCTATCGTGGCCAGTTCACATAGATTTTATTTTTCAACCAATTATTTAAATATGTGTCATGTATGTAATAGAAATGAGGAAGCTTGATAGCATGGGGTTTCTTTTCTAATTGTTTCATGTGTGTCAAAATAATAACAAAATGCCCTATTACTTCTGGATCACCACTCGTATATTATTAAAACGATTCCCACAGTTGATACTACTGATAGAAAGGGAACACAACCTTTTTATAATATGCATGTAGAGTCTTCTTCAATATGCTTAGGATTTGATTTGTTATACCAAAGACAGTTACAGCACGGATATATTGAGGTCTTTTCGGAGAAACAATACACCATCTGCTTCAATAATACTTCCAGTTTAGTTAAACAAATGAATATTGAAGGTTGTGTAAAAAACAAATGAATGCAGTTTTTTTGGGGCACGAAGATTAGCGGAAACGGTTTCTTGCGTAACAATTCAGTCCGGGTTATTTTCAAAGATATGTTAAAACAGATGTTAGTAAGTCCCTTTCTACGCAAGGTATTATGAGAAAATATTTCCATGTTAGATCACATCCGAGCTATCATTTACAATCACAGCACACAGTCCTACACCGACAAACCGTTGGGACTAGCTGAGCGTGCTCATCCATAACAATAACAAAGAGCCAGTATCCTTCTCTCGGCAATGAGGTATCGGGATGTGCGAGCCTAGATTGAGAAAATAGACCAAGGAACTATAACTAGTCGTTTGGCCTATATTTATGGGCACAGTAAATAGAGAACAAATGTGCAAAAACGTTAAATCAATTCGATATATTGTTTAGGTTGATTGGACCTAATTACGACAATAGAAGAGAGATATTTCGTTGGTATGACAATGACATAAGACCTACTGAGTCGGCTGAGGGCCTATGCAAGATGACGCTGCCCGTAGGCTGATCAGTTTCCGGTCAAATAAAACAAGGGAGATATAGATATATATATATTGGATCCGTGATGCGACCGATAACCATGACAGTTAATTCACACATTGTTGATATAGCGCACAGCGGGGGCACATACAAACATGATGGTTGTCCGAAAATGAAAATTATAAACACGCAAGATGATTAATAGCACGTTTAAGTCCGCCGCATGTAGAATCCCATATCACATACCGAGATCCTAATTGTATAAATCGTGTGATTGATTTGACGGGAAACCTAATGGCTGTTTAATTGAAGTCGATAACCAGACGGTTCAATGTCTTAGTTAGACTTCTTTGATAACCTAAAATTGGATTGTTCTCTTAAAAGATAAACCAAAAAAGCTGAATGACTATGCCTTTTACAATATATAGTTTATTTTCATTAGAATGTATATTTTAAATTTGAAGTAAATGGTAAAGGGTTTGAAATTAACTTCCTTTGAAGTTTTATAGAAATATAATGCACGAATAGGAGTGGCTTAATACACAGACTATATATTTTATGTTTTGACATAAGTTGTCTTCGTGTTCAGAAGTGTAAGCGGGAAAACAAACCATGTTAATACGATACAACGACTTACGAATTCGATGTCATTTGGGACTTAAACTTACTATATAATAAGGCAAAGGTTAGGACATGTCTATATATGCTTGTCAGCAGAGGGCTTTATATTTTCAAATATTAAAACGGTGGTCGAGGAGGTGTTCCTAGATTAAGAGGATTCGATTATTAAATCTAGATCCTCGGGGGAGCTTATATTTCAAATAAATATGTAGCAGTTTTAGATTTAATGTTTACATTAACGCCGCCTCAAATAGAACACGGTGTTTCAAATTAACATATATCAAAGGAATCCCGCTCAGGTTTAAACTAACGGACCCCCAAGTAGCATGTCGATTTATGATCAATCCTTGAGATAGTGTTTATCAGACTGTCTATGCAAAAAATTGTAACAAGCAAATAATTGAAAGACAAATTAAACTTTGGTGACAGAAAATAGAAGGGTCAGCTATACATAGTTTGATATATTCCTATTTCTGGGATTGTATTGTGGAAGAGACGTAGGCAAAGAAGTGTTTTACCTAACACTATAACTAGTATGATCGAAACGAAAACGAATACAAAAGAATAACGGTATGATCTTATGTTATTAAATGCAGATGTATGATGCTTATTTCAATGCATATACATATAACGCATATCTTGATCAGACTATGCGGTCAGGATATATACTGACACACGGTTGTGCCCTTTCTTAAATGGACATAATTCATTGTAAGATTGTAAATATTAAAGTTTATCATTCCATGGTTGTCATACAGACAAAACAAATATTGGATCAAGTGATTTTAGGACATAGAAAATTATATTTGGACGAACTAGACAGAGTGCCTCCAATGGTCATTTGTGAAATAATTACAATCATTCTTTGGATACTGCGAACATGTTAAGCATAGTTTGCCTCATAAAAGACGTATCACTGTAGAAGAAAATGACCAGGTTTATACGTGTATGAAAGTCAACTTTCATCACGATATTTAGACTTTGTTCCGTGATATCACACTTATTTTGTTTATTCATTTATTTCTTCAGATTTAAACAAATATGGAGGTAAGATATAATCGAAAACGTTTGCTACATATTAATGTAGAATTATATGTAAAGAATCAATACAATAGACCAAGAATATACTTCATGAATTTGAAAGCTAATCTTGATCTGAATTATTTACAGTTTGTCTTAACCCTTTCTTACATGTAGTCACGTTCAGACGCATCTGCAGCAGATGACTGGGGGTTCCAGGTAATAATGTGACGTGTAGATAAATTATAGTGCTCGAGTGTAAGGACGTACGCAATAAAGTTGTTTTGATGGTCGTTGACGATCTACTGTAAGTGTATCTCAATTACATATAACACAAAATGAAGAGGGATTCATAACTGATAGGATGAATAAGCAAATAATTGTTTTAAAGGTAGGTCTTCAGATTTATTTTTTCATCCTCCGATAATAAATTTATCCCCGCAGTATAGAAGACGTGTGTTCGCTTTACTGAACATACCTAGAGGTCAAAATGACATCTAAATCGTAATAAAAAAACAAATATCCAGGTGTAAAAAACCAGAATAAGATAATTCACGAGTTTTTAATGAAAAACACTATTAGAAAAAGCGTTACATATCATTTTGTCAACGATCCAATTTGGAGTCGAAACCAAATGGGGAACAACAATGGCGGTTCTTAAATTATATTTTCCAACATCCTAGCAACCATTGAAAAGGACAGTATCATTGTGCGATATATCGTTGATGTTTATTGATCTAAACAATCAAAAACGAGTGTTATTTTTGTTAATTGTAAAGAGTTTAAGACAAACAAAACGACACATTTTAAATAGCCGAATTCAAATTATACAATACAAAGGTTATTGCATTTAAATGCGACGTAAAACACCAAACAAAAAAACATATCAAATCATCACCCGCATATGAACAGTTCAACATTTGGGTATCCAGAAGACGCTGTACCGTGATTATTGGTCGTTGAAACACCAGCGACTAGTGGACTTGTTACCGGATCACTACAAGGAACATCGCAGACAAAGTACGGTTGTGCATATCTAGCCTCGCAGTTATGGTCGCTCCACGTTCCGTCATGATATTTACCCAACATGATAGAGCATTCTTCCACACTGTTCCAGTTGTCTGGCTCCGCTGAAACAAAAATTCAATCTAAACGACTACTGGGGATTTTGGAATGTTTTGCATATATTTACAGTTAATACTCTTGTGCGCTTGCGCATGCGTATTTCCAATGGTTTGATAACCTTCATGCAGACATACATGCAGATATAAATACAACAGTTCAGATTTTATTAACTAATTGTTTGTTATAAAAGTATATATACAGTAAATTATGAGAGAATCCCGAATACATATATAAATCAGGAGATAAAAATAAACGGAGAAATACGTGTTACCTCTTTAATATATATATATATATATACATATTTGTCTAGCAATTTACACTGCAGGTAAAATATAAATATATAAAGTTCTTTTTAATTGTATATTACCAGCGGTTTCAATTTATAGACGAATAGTATATATATTTATTTTACTTGCTCTGTTAGTTTATATATAAATGTAAAAATATTACAGAAGAAATACGAATATTACCGTTCCTGTTGTTCTTATATATAGATCAGTACAAATGTCATGACCAGGAAAATATTGTCGAATAAAAACTAACCCGGGTGCCAATTAGTATAGTCCACGAGATATCCGTCACTCCAGGCATACGATCCGTCACATATGAACATGCCGATCCAACAGTCACTGCCCGCTGTAATTACACATACGATATGTTAACAATTTAATAAAGACGTAAAATAAAACGTTTTGAAATGCGCTGATTTGCAAGAACGTAAAATAACTTTGTAATTCGTCAATGAAAAAATATGGACTGCAGCTGGCTGTGATGTATTTTATTTCTACCCGGACTTTAAGGTTCATGTGTTGTCATCAACAGTTGCGTAATGTATTGATTAATTGATAGCACAGCTAAGACTTTAAGCTAAAACTATGTTTTTCGTTTGACGTTATTTAAATGAACAAAACAACTAACCTGCGTCACACACGCTATGGATGGCTGCATTATACTCTGGTGTGGCTGGAGATACAAGATGACAACCATGAGTTTCAAAAATCACATATGCCCGGTTCACCAGCTGCAGCCGTCCAAAAATACACCATACCACAATCGGATCCTAAAAAAGTGATACATACACATTTTGATAAAGATGTTCTCAAAGAAAATTACACTTTTGAATTTGCACTCGGTGTCGATCCACTTAAACAGGCGCAGGAATTATGAAACAATGTTATCTAATAAACATATTGTATTGTATTGATACATGCCATCGATGTTGAACGCAGACAGCAGAAGCGTTGTTAGTACTAATAACATCCTTGAAATAACAACAACAGGTCAATTTATGAATATATATTCTGCAAGAAAATGACTTACATGAATATGTGTTCGGAAAATTACGACGGTCCAGAAAAAAGACACAGAACCTCTCCATTCCGGGTCGGCTTATATTACCATGATACATTGTACAAAGCAAGACATAGGCAAACAATTCTAAACAGTTTTTTTTATGCAATTTGCTGTTATTAATGGGTTATAGATGCAATTATATAATGGTTTCTTTATCAAACAAAGCAACGTAATGAGAATAAAACAAAATCTCGCATTGAATGAGTTATTATTGTGCGACTGTTTGTCAACCATTGTCTACCTTTAGTTTTGACATTCCGAAAAAAAGCGACTTTAATTTTTATTTTGTGAACACTATTTGACCGTGGAATCGGAAGCAACTGTGGACTTGGAAGTGACGGTGGACTCGGAAGTGACCCTGGACTCGGTATTGCCTGTTGATTCGGAAAGTACCGTTGACTCGGAAGTGACCGTGGACTCGGAATCGACTACAATAGACTCGAAATTGAATGTAGACTTGGAAGTAACTGTGGACTTGGAGGTGACTGTGGACTTGGAGGTGAATGTGAACTCGGAAATGACAGTGGGCCCGGAAAAGACGCTGGACTTAGCATTGTCAGTAGACACGTACATGACAGTGCACTCGGTATCGCTCGTGGACTCAAAATTATCCGTGGACTCGGAAATGACCGTTTACTCGGAAGTAACCATGGAGTAATAAGTGACCTTAGACTCTGATAATATGATTCGGTGCAATGGTTTCGAAAAAAAAGTAGACACCGCCCCTGTGCGAACATACGTTTTTACCAGTCTCGAATCATGTGTATGTTTCTATATATTTGCATAGTGTTTTACTACGTTTTCAACAACTTGTCAACGTCTGTTGTATGACCATTTATTTGGGATCAAACCCATGACCTCTCATAACCGATATGGGATTTCGACCTCTACACCCAGAGGCCGTTCACTTTCCTTTATATGTAAACTAACTGCAGACTATTTTGGAAATTTCCGTGTTCTTTTATTTCCGAGTGCAGTGTACCGAGTGATTTATTCGGGTCATACCAAAACAATTTATTTATGTTCAATTTAGAAAATACTTTGAACTTTTGAGTTGTTGTTTGTGGTTTAATGCAGACATATCACCATGTATTTTCTGGCTTTCTCACAACAGTACGCAAGCAACAGCATTTCCATGTCACTGGCCGCTTTCCACTTTTAGCCCATTACTGGAAGGCGAATTTTTGCCGATCTGGATTTCGGACTTCGCGACACTAACGACTGAGTAATCGGGACTTGGCTCGATTTTCGTCGAACAGTTTTAAAAAGGCATACCTTACTTCCCGTTGTACTGCAGTTATATATTGCCTTTTTTAAAATAAACCTGTATGTGCCCTTTGTAGACGCGTTTTCTGTTTCTTACCTTGACCTAATTTTTTCATCTCTGCAATTTACGAAAATCTGCATCGCGAATATTGATACCGTAGTATTGAGACTATCGTTGCTAAAAGAGTGACGTAATACCGGTTCCGTTTAATTGTTATTCAAGCGCTCTTTGTACAATCGCTTAGCTTGTGTTACCGAACATAGCAGAGCTGATTCGATTGCCAATGAGCCTGTCCAACACGATTTCAATCTGTTTACTTCATGTATCTACATATTTGCATATATAACATAACATTACATGTACTTTACAAAGGAAAATGTATGTAATTACAAGTGCTATGTTAACAATAAGATTATGTAGAATATATCACCTTTGCTTAAACATGCTAATTCTTACATGCATACTTCATATTGAATACTTGTGACGCGTTCTATCCCTGGCCAGGTAATACAAAATACTGTAAAATTGGTAGTTATGGTTTTCCCTTCTTGGGGCTCAGGGTTGTAGGGTTTGCATTCTGAAGATTAAAGTAGTAACATACTCATGAAACGCCTTGATGTAACTGTACAAAATACCATACAAACAAACAAACGAAAGCTACTATTTGACGCGGTTTATGTGTAAATACATGATTGCTCTATATTCTTTTTAAGTTGTATTGACCTTGAAGGAACTGTTTTTGAATTTACAATGTAAAGGGGATGCTGGAGTATCTGATAAGAACAATTGTACTCAACGTTAATCGGTCTTATCTAGTTTCATCCTTTTGTTTTAGTTTTACAATTTCCGTTGTTGAAACGTATTGTTGACACTTTCGGTTTAACCGATTTTAAGCACATACTTAAACCCCGAAACCAACAGTTTAGATTTTTCTTTATAAATTATTGAGTATAAAGGTTATACCTATATTTCATGTCACTACCGTCTTATAAAGGCTAACACATCACATCAGTGAATAGTTGTTTTCTTCTAAAACCACGATATGACATCCAAATAGCTAAATTGACTAACGTCATACAAAAACAGACCGACGGGATAATGTGACAAAAACAGATTCAGATAACCCTACTAAGCCTGATTATTTTGTGTTCGCAATCAAATCGTCACGCATATTGAAGCATGTGTATCTGTATAATTGTTGCTACATGTAGGTTATGGCGGAAAACGACTTCACGATTATGCAACTTAATCAAAACTGCCATTGTTTTTTAAAATATTTGGTGGACAGTTTTGTTTTGGCGTCTCGGTGGTGTATTTGTTAAATCGGGAGTTTCCCGAACGGATCATTGAATGGATGATTGAATTTTAATTGGTGCCGCTTTCAACCAGTTTCAGCCATATAACGTCGGCCAGTTCTCATTTCCACGTGTTTCCTGACTTTTGTTCACACTAGTCCTTCACATAACAAGCAAACTGCTGCTGTCCGTCTATATTTTGAATAGACTCAGATGTACCTTTTAACAAACCAATAAGAAATGTTATCTTACTAGTGTTACGTCCTTGTAATATTTAATATCAACCTGGATAGTCAGGAGATGATTTATGCCACTTTTAACATTTTTCCGTTATATCACGGCGTTTCCTGGGTAAGTTACCAGTACTACTGGTCCTTCTATCCTGACAACAGCCAGTCAGTCGTAATGACAACCCAACAAACATGAACGCAAATGTAGGTAGCGATTACTACTACTTTTAAAGTATATGCAATGACCCCTCCGGGGATCGAACCGTCGACCTCCCTCAACCGAGACGGAAGCTCTACTACTACAACACCGATCCGTTGTCACCAGACACCACTCAATTTAGTGTGTTATTGAATCACCCAAATAATACATTAAACAATGTTCTTCACCCATAAAAGCTTTTAATGATGGTTGTTGTGCGAAATTTACCAAACAGAGGGTGTTGCTCAGTATAAGCGGGAGCACCTTTATGAACGTCCACACTTTCAGCTCCAGTTATTCGAAAATGTATCGCCGTCATGTGAAACTTCCACATGGGGACAACAAGCTGCTAAGCCATATAGGTTAGGTTCCTTCAAGGAGTTAACATTGTTAGACTTTTGTGTTACCTCTCTCCGTAATACAGACGGCATCTGAAGCGTCTACCGCAGACAATATTTCAAAACATCTTTGGGAAAAAGTAATTACTCATGTTAAACAACTACTTCGTTTTCTCCTTTTGATATTACTGAACACATTTGACCTGATCCTGACCCTTGTGTTAATATGTAATTATAAGATGTAATTATAAGGGCGTACATACACATGTACAGTTATCAACTTTAAAATGTGTATTTTATACAAGCCTAAACATTTAAAATGGTATGATTTGTCCACCTTGGAACTCAGTATTCTTGGGTTAGTATAACAACCGACTCGCCGATGTCAGGATAAATAGACCAACTGTACTGGTTAATTACACAGTAAACACCACGATATAACTAAATAATTGTTGAAAATAGCATGCAAACAGTAAAAAGTAATTACTCATGTTAAACAACTACTTCGTTTTCTCCTTTTGATATTACTGAACACATTTGACCTGATCCTGACCTTTATGTAAATATGTAATTATAAGGGCGTACATACACATGTACAATTATCAACTTATAAATATTTAATTTTAAGCCGTTTTCCACAATTATCAAATTATATTACGGCGTTTCCTGGGAAAGTTTCTTGTAGGACTAGTTAATTTATCTTGACACAAGCGCGTATGTCGTAATGCTAACCCAGCAATCCTGCACATCACCGATGGAAAGTCATTGCTTTAATTGTTAATGTGTTTGGTATGACCCTGTCAGGGATCTAACCCGCAAGCTTACGTACCGGATGCAAACAATGTACAACAATCCCTTTGGCGGTTTCTATCGTTTGGAAAAAGTCCTTCTGTTTATGAACTGTGCTAAAGAAACATCCATAGGGCATTGGCGTCCAGTTTTACCAGATCAATATGCCCATTCTTAAAGTTTGATCTGGCATTATTCGCATAGGTCGAAGAACATTAAAGCCGCTTCCTCTTGATGCCGTGTTCGTCGATAAGTTATGGTCCATGTAGTAACACTCACATTTGATAAACATACAACAATTATATTTGTTTTCAGGACGCGCAGTTTGAATTTGTTACACATGCCTTATGCTTGGTTTTGATAGTTCAATATTGTATCTGTAGTAACAATTATCAGCAGACGCTCTGATAAAGAGACACATAATTTTTATTCAGGACGCGCAGGTTGGTTGATAAACTGGATCAACTTGCTGCACATGGCTTATGCTTGGTTTTATTAAATTAAAGAGAAGCTAACCTGGTGTCTAGTTACATGGTTATATTTATCCCATATTTACAGTAGTAAAAGTCATACACATACAGTCTGGTAATATATATACTTTACAGGATTCTTAGTCTGATTATGATCCACAATAATAAGCACATCATTTGATAATCATACCCGGAGTTGATTGAAGGTTGATCAACAAGTTAACTTGCCGAAATCCCATTTAATAATTATGCTATTTCTTCTGTTGAATGTATCACTTAAAATGATCTCGGGCTCGGTGATATTTTCTTTGATATGTTGTATACATCACTCTTTTTGAGAGTCTGGTTCTGTTTTGTTTTATTTTCTGTGCTGAACGCATCACTCTATTATAGAGAAGGGATTTGTGATGCGTTATTTTCTTTGATAAATACATCCCTTTATTTGAGAGTCGGATTTTCTAATTTGTTATTTTCACTGTTGTATACAATACTCTATTTAAGAATCGGGTATTCTGATATGTTATTATCTCTTTTGAATATATCACTCTATTTGAGAATTTGCTTCTGTGTTATTTTCTCAGTTGACTAAATAACTGTGTTTTGTAAATCGACAGTGAGTGGCTTGCTGCATGTGGCGGTTGATCTGGATGTTAACTCACTCACTCGCATTTGTCGAGGCTGAGATTTCGTGGAATAAAGCGCATCTTATTGATAACCGGGTTCTGTGATATATTAATGTTTCTATTGAATAAACTTGGTTGCAGTTTGATCTGGATCTACTCTTGCCACCAGCATCTTTGTTTGTGTTTTGGAACGCAGCTACTTAGAGTCGGCCTTTTTCATATGTATGGTCTGTGTTGTATAAATCACTCTATCTGATAAACAGAAACTATATTTCTATACGATCCATGACTATTACTTATATATAGTCTGTTATCTATTTCAGAATATATAACTGCAAGAGGTCTATTCATCCCCGGAGTTCCGTCTTGTACTACTCGTATGGTTGTACACTGTGGTGATATAATATGAATACTACGTGAACGGCTCCCAGCTATAGGTGACACATAACACTAGCTTTCGGGATATTCGGATTTTGGCCAGGGTCAAAAATAGAAATAATGACAAATAGTAAGTTTTGGGTACATTTTTGGGTAAATGTTTGATTTTAATGTTTATAAAAGTGAAAAGTAAGCTCTAAGCATGGGATTGAATTTTTAAGTTGAACCCACTTCTCCTTCCTGTTTGACAACACTGGTTGCAGAGCTAGGCGTGAATTTAGAGGTAAATTTGAATACCAGCTTTCGCGTCCAAAATTGCTTGAAAAGGAGCTGGTAACGTGGTATTTCTGACTGCATCCACAGATTGCCTACTGTTTTGAGAGAATTATCAGCTCTTCAATTTTACACTAAACCCCTGCGTTTTTGTTGGGTGATTTTTCGAATAAAGGGTCAAATTGATCTTTCTGCCCTACTTTTTTCACCTTGTTTCAGACCACTTTTCTGGTCAATTCTTTCCATAATATGGACTGAGAGTGTGACTTCCAGTCATTTTCCTACAATTCTGGCACTCCTTGATACAGGAAAACTCTTTTTATCAAACCAGTATGGATATTATGAGAAATAATGAGAGAATAAAAGTTGGAGTGTCCCAGGAAACAGAAAATCAGCTTTCAACTGTGTTATGCCACCATAATTATAGCTGAACTGACATATTTCTTGTGTCAACATTAATCCATAAAATGCCCTTTTTAGAGCGTTTCCATCAATTTCTATAAAGAAAATGAACACAAGACTGCATTTGACTGCTAAAGATCTGATCAAATTGTGTTTAAACAAGGGAGGTAATTCAATAACAAAGAAAATCTGCATGTAGGAAAGTAAATGTTTCAATGTTTCAGCTTTTTTGGCATTCAGACAGGGTAAAATTGCAGTTTTATTGTGGAAATTAGTTAATTCCATCACATTTATGCTTATATTTTTCATTTCAGGCATTGTTGCATTAAATCCACTCATTTTTGCTCAATGTCTTCTTTCAGTCTCTGAAATGTGCAGTTTAGAGCCGCAAATATGTTGAAATAGTGCGATTGACAAGACTTTAATCTGCGGCAAATGCTAACTTTTCACCGGTTTGATCGACAAATCTGAGCATACATGTGCATTCGGTTTTCCATGTATCATATGGCTTTTCAGCTGTTTTGTTGATGGAATTGGTTATTGCGTTGAAATTAGTCGAATTCAGGCTTGTCTGAACACATATTTTTCATAATAGCTATAATGGTTGTGTTTTCAATGCTATATATTCTTTCTAATGATTAGAAATATATCCTTAAACTATATAGCCAATTTTCAAAGGTGATTTATGCTCCTTTCATTGTAGTAGCAGTTCTGTGAACAGTTAGAATAAAGGATTTTCACTCAATCTGACACAAAAATTGACAAGGTATGTGCAAAAGAGCTGACTTTATTGTTAAAATTTGTGTTTCAGACTGCTAGTATAGCACATAAAGAAGGTAAAACAGCAATATTGACCACAACTCCATTGGAAAATAAGACCAGTCCATACCCTGTAGTAAAACAGGAGCAGTTCTGGTCATTTTTACCCTTTTTGATTGCGAGCATTATTTTGCATAAATTGAGGGTGAAATGTGCTAGTTTCAGAAGGGTTTTAAATCAGTACCAGAAGAGTTGTGGGTCTTTCAGCATCAAGAAAATTGTTGAAATGAGTTGTTATCAGATTCTGTTATTGATATAACAGGTTTTGGACTTATTAGACAAGGGATTATTTTTCCTTAATTAAGGTGACACATAACACTAGCTTTCGGGATATTCGGATTTTGGCCAGGGTCAAAAATAGAAATAATGACAAATAGTAAGTTTTGGGTACATTTTTGGGTAAATGTTTGATTTTAATGTTTATAAAAGTGAAAAGTAAGCTCTAAGCATGGGATTGAATTTTTAAGTTGAACCCACTTCTCCTTCCTGTTTGACAACACTGGTTGCAGAGCTAGGCGTGAATTTAGAGGTAAATTTGAATACCAGCTTTCGCGTCCAAAATTGCTTGAAAAGGAGCTGGTAACGTGGTATTTCTGACTGCATCCACAGATTGCCTACTGTTTTGAGAGAATTATCAGCTCTTCAATTTTACACTAAACCCCTGCGTTTTTGTTGGGTGATTTTTCGAATAAAGGGTCAAATTGATCTTTCTGCCCTACTTTTTTCACCTTGTTTCAGACCACTTTTCTGGTCAATTCTTTCCATAATATGGACTGAGAGTGTGACTTCCAGTCATTTTCCTACAATTCTGGCACTCCTTGATACAGGAAAACTCTTTTTATCAAACCAGTATGGATATTATGAGAAATAATGAGAGAATAAAAGTTGGAGTGTCCCAGGAAACAGAAAATCAGCTTTCAACTGTGTTATGCCACCATAATTATAGCTGAACTGACATATTTCTTGTGTCAACATTAATCCATAAAATGCCCTTTTTAGAGCGTTTCCATCAATTTCTATAAAGAAAATGAACACAAGACTGCATTTGACTGCTAAAGATCTGATCAAATTGTGTTTAAACAAGGGAGGTAATTCAATAACAAAGAAAATCTGCATGTAGGAAAGTAAATGTTTCAATGTTTCAGCTTTTTTGGCATTCAGACAGGGTAAAATTGCAGTTTTATTGTGGAAATTAGTTAATTCCATCACATTTATGCTTATATTTTTCATTTCAGGCATTGTTGCATTAAATCCACTCATTTTTGCTCAATGTCTTCTTTCAGTCTCTGAAATGTGCAGTTTAGAGCCGCAAATATGTTGAAATAGTGCGATTGACAAGACTTTAATCTGCGGCAAATGCTAACTTTTCACCGGTTTGATCGACAAATCTGAGCATACATGTGCATTCGGTTTTCCATGTATCATATGGCTTTTCAGCTGTTTTGTTGATGGAATTGGTTATTGCGTTGAAATTAGTCGAATTCAGGCTTGTCTGAACACATATTTTTCATAATAGCTATAATGGTTGTGTTTTCAATGCTATATATTCTTTCTAATGATTAGAAATATATCCTTAAACTATATAGCCAATTTTCAAAGGTGATTTATGCTCCTTTCATTGTAGTAGCAGTTCTGTGAACAGTTAGAATAAAGGATTTTCACTCAATCTGACACAAAAATTGACAAGGTATGTGCAAAAGAGCTGACTTTATTGTTAAAATTTGTGTTTCAGACTGCTAGTATAGCACATAAAGAAGGTAAAACAGCAATATTGACCACAACTCCATTGGAAAATAAGACCAGTCCATACCCTGTAGTAAAACAGGAGCAGTTCTGGTCATTTTTACCCTTTTTGATTGCGAGCATTATTTTGCATAAATTGAGGGTGAAATGTGCTAGTTTCAGAAGGGTTTTAAATCAGTACCAGAAGAGTTGTGGGTCTTTCAGCATCAAGAAAATTGTTGAAATGAGTTGTTATCAGATTCTGTTATTGATATAACAGGTTTTGGACTTATTAGACAAGGGATTATTTTTCCTTAATTAAGGTGACACATAACACTAGCTTTCGGGATATTCGGATTTTGGCCAGGGTCAAAAATAGAAATAATGACAAATAGTAAGTTTTGGGTACATTTTTGGGTAAATGTTTGATTTTAATGTTTATAAAAGTGAAAAGTAAGCTCTAAGCATGGGATTGAATTTTTAAGTTGAACCCACTTCTCCTTCCTGTTTGACAACACTGGTTGCAGAGCTAGGCGTGAATTTAGAGGTAAATTTGAATACCAGCTTTCGCGTCCAAAATTGCTTGAAAAGGAGCTGGTAACGTGGTATTTCTGACTGCATCCACAGATTGCCTACTGTTTTGAGAGAATTATCAGCTCTTCAATTTTACACTAAACCCCTGCGTTTTTGTTGGGTGATTTTTCGAATAAAGGGTCAAATTGATCTTTCTGCCCTACTTTTTTCACCTTGTTTCAGACCACTTTTCTGGTCAATTCTTTCCATAATATGGACTGAGAGTGTGACTTCCAGTCATTTTCCTACAATTCTGGCACTCCTTGATACAGGAAAACTCTTTTTATCAAACCAGTATGGATATTATGAGAAATAATGAGAGAATAAAAGTTGGAGTGTCCCAGGAAACAGAAAATCAGCTTTCAACTGTGTTATGCCACCTTATAGCTGAACTGACATATTTCTTGTGTCAACATTAATCCATAAAATGCCCTTTTTAGAGCGTTTCCATCAATTTCTATAAAGAAAATGAACACAAGACTGCATTTGACTGCTAAAGATCTGATCAAATTGTGTTTAAACAAGGGAGGTAATTCAATAACAAAGAAAATCTGCATGTAGGAAAGTAAATGTTTCAATGTTTCAGCTTTTTTGGCATTCAGACAGGGTAAAATTGCAGTTTTATTGTGGAAATTAGTTAATTCCATCACATTTATGCTTATATTTTTCATTTCAGGCATTGTTGCATTAAATCCACTCATTTTTGCTCAATGTCTTCTTTCAGTCTCTGAAATGTGCAGTTTAGAGCCGCAAATATGTTGAAATAGTGCGATTGACAAGACTTTAATCTGCGGCAAATGCTAACTTTTCACCGGTTTGATCGACAAATCTGAGCATACATGTGCATTCGGTTTTCCATGTATCATATGGCTTTTCAGCTGTTTTGTTGATGGAATTGGTTATTGCGTTGAAATTAGTCGAATTCAGGCTTGTCTGAACACATATTTTTCATAATAGCTATAATGGTTGTGTTTTCAATGCTATATATTCTTTCTAATGATTAGAAATATATCCTTAAACTATATAGCCAATTTTCAAAGGTGATTTATGCTCCTTTCATTGTAGTAGCAGTTCTGTGAACAGTTAGAATAAAGGATTTTCACTCAATCTGACACAAAAATTGACAAGGTATGTGCAAAAGAGCTGACTTTATTGTTAAAATTTGTGTTTCAGACTGCTAGTATAGCACATAAAGAAGGTAAAACAGCAATATTGACCACAACTCCATTGGAAAATAAGACCAGTCCATACCCTGTAGTAAAACAGGAGCAGTTCTGGTCATTTTTACCCTTTTTGATTGCGAGCATTATTTTGCATAAATTGAGGGTGAAATGTGCTAGTTTCAGAAGGGTTTTAAATCAGTACCAGAAGAGTTGTGGGTCTTTCAGCATCAAGAAAATTGTTGAAATGAGTTGTTATCAGATTCTGTTATTGATATAACAGGTTTTGGACTTATTAGACAAGGGATTATTTTTCCTTAATTAAGGTGACACATAACACTAGCTTTCGGGATATTCGGATTTTGGCCAGGGTCAAAAATAGAAATAATGACAAATAGTAAGTTTTGGGTACATTTTTGGGTAAATGTTTGATTTTAATGTTTATAAAAGTGAAAAGTAAGCTCTAAGCATGGGATTGAATTTTTAAGTTGAACCCACTTCTCCTTCCTGTTTGACAACACTGGTTGCAGAGCTAGGCGTGAATTTAGAGGTAAATTTGAATACCAGCTTTCGCGTCCAAAATTGCTTGAAAAGGAGCTGGTAACGTGGTATTTCTGACTGCATCCACAGATTGCCTACTGTTTTGAGAGAATTATCAGCTCTTCAATTTTACACTAAACCCCTGCGTTTTTGTTGGGTGATTTTTCGAATAAAGGGTCAAATTGATCTTTCTGCCCTACTTTTTTCACCTTGTTTCAGACCACTTTTCTGGTCAATTCTTTCCATAATATGGACTGAGAGTGTGACTTCCAGTCATTTTCCTACAATTCTGGCACTCCTTGATACAGGAAAACTCTTTTTATCAAACCAGTATGGATATTATGAGAAATAATGAGAGAATAAAAGTTGGAGTGTCCCAGGAAACAGAAAATCAGCTTTCAACTGTGTTATGCCACCTTATAGCTGAACTGACATATTTCTTGTGTCAACATTAATCCATAAAATGCCCTTTTTAGAGCGTTTCCATCAATTTCTATAAAGAAAATGAACACAAGACTGCATTTGACTGCTAAAGATCTGATCAAATTGTGTTTAAACAAGGGAGGTAATTCAATAACAAAGAAAATCTGCATGTAGGAAAGTAAATGTTTCAATGTTTCAGCTTTTTTGGCATTCAGACAGGGTAAAATTGCAGTTTTATTGTGGAAATTAGTTAATTCCATCACATTTATGCTTATATTTTTCATTTCAGGCATTGTTGCATTAAATCCACTCATTTTTGCTCAATGTCTTCTTTCAGTCTCTGAAATGTGCAGTTTAGAGCCGCAAATATGTTGAAATAGTGCGATTGACAAGACTTTAATCTGCGGCAAATGCTAACTTTTCACCGGTTTGATCGACAAATCTGAGCATACATGTGCATTCGGTTTTCCATGTATCATATGGCTTTTCAGCTGTTTTGTTGATGGAATTGGTTATTGCGTTGAAATTAGTCGAATTCAGGCTTGTCTGAACACATATTTTTCATAATAGCTATAATGGTTGTGTTTTCAATGCTATATATTCTTTCTAATGATTAGAAATATATCCTTAAACTATATAGCCAATTTTCAAAGGTGATTTATGCTCCTTTCATTGTAGTAGCAGTTCTGTGAACAGTTAGAATAAAGGATTTTCACTCAATCTGACACAAAAATTGACAAGGTATGTGCAAAAGAGCTGACTTTATTGTTAAAATTTGTGTTTCAGACTGCTAGTATAGCACATAAAGAAGGTAAAACAGCAATATTGACCACAACTCCATTGGAAAATAAGACCAGTCCATACCCTGTAGTAAAACAGGAGCAGTTCTGGTCATTTTTACCCTTTTTGATTGCGAGCATTATTTTGCATAAATTGAGGGTGAAATGTGCTAGTTTCAGAAGGGTTTTAAATCAGTACCAGAAGAGTTGTGGGTCTTTCAGCATCAAGAAAATTGTTGAAATGAGTTGTTATCAGATTCTGTTATTGATATAACAGGTTTTGGACTTATTAGACAAGGGATTATTTTTCCTTAATTAAGGTGACACATAACACTAGCTTTCGGGATATTCGGATTTTGGCCAGGGTCAAAAATAGAAATAATGACAAATAGTAAGTTTTGGGTACATTTTTGGGTAAATGTTTGATTTTAATGTTTATAAAAGTGAAAAGTAAGCTCTAAGCATGGGATTGAATTTTTAAGTTGAACCCACTTCTCCTTCCTGTTTGACAACACTGGTTGCAGAGCTAGGCGTGAATTTAGAGGTAAATTTGAATACCAGCTTTCGCGTCCAAAATTGCTTGAAAAGGAGCTGGTAACGTGGTATTTCTGACTGCATCCACAGATTGCCTACTGTTTTGAGAGAATTATCAGCTCTTCAATTTTACACTAAACCCCTGCGTTTTTGTTGGGTGATTTTTCGAATAAAGGGTCAAATTGATCTTTCTGCCCTACTTTTTTCACCTTGTTTCAGACCACTTTTCTGGTCAATTCTTTCCATAATATGGACTGAGAGTGTGACTTCCAGTCATTTTCCTACAATTCTGGCACTCCTTGATACAGGAAAACTCTTTTTATCAAACCAGTATGGATATTATGAGAAATAATGAGAGAATAAAAGTTGGAGTGTCCCAGGAAACAGAAAATCAGCTTTCAACTGTGTTATGCCACCATATAAATGTTATCTTCTCTATCTACTACCACACCGCGTGGATTCACCAGTTTATCATGTGTATATACATGTTGTACATTACCGTCTAGATCCATACTCGTTACACTGTGGCTATCATAATCTGATACGTAGAGCGTGTTTTGATCTGTACTCAGTGCGATGTGAAAGGGTAAATCAAGCCACAATATTTGTCTTCTGATAACTGTTGTTATTGTTTTCAATGTTTTCCCACCTAAATCAATGATATTTACGCAGCCAGAATCTTTGAAAGAGCAAATAAATGTGTTGTTTGTATAGATAATACCACTACTCTTACCACCAACATCCACTCCCTTCATTATAGACAATGTTTTACCAACCTTTATGAATATGAGTTTATTGTCACATGTAACGACGATCTGATCTCGTTCTACACGCGCTATTTCGCTTGGCTTTGTATATATTTGTATATAGGATATCACATTGTTATTGGTAACGTCAACAAGCTTTACGCTCCAGTTATTGTTATCAACCAAAGCCAGCATGTTGTTGTCTAACACCAAACCTCCTGTAATCAAGCAGCCGAACCAACTTGTATCTGAAGAATGTTCAATATTGATTTTACCAACATATCTCAATGAGACCAACTTTCTTCGTGTAGATGTGTTCACCTTTTTCTCAATCTTTGTTTTAACTTCTTTTTTCATTTTGTTTTCCAAATTTCCAAGACTGTTAACGGCTTTGAGAGACTGAATTATTGTCTCATTCGGCCGAAACATATAGTCTCTTATTGTACACTGGTTATCTAACTCTGTCGTCAAACTTTCAAATTGTTTTTTTTTAGTATGCGCCTTTTTAGCAGAGATCACCAATTGGCGTTGTTGTTTGTAATTCTTCTGTTTTTCCATATTACTGGACATCTCGGCAAGGTCAGCGATCATAACATCACACGTTGTAGACGCTGACTCAGTCGATGTGGTATCCTTGTCCCTTACGTTCTGTGCCTCTATCAAGATACTTTGTTCAAGGGAATCTAAAATATGGTTTATCTCAGACCTGAATTTCTTTACTGCAGAAACATACGTCATGTGGATTTGCCCCGCTTCATTCGTTTTCTTCATTACAATTGCCTTCGTATTTTGCAGTAGTAGAGTTAAATCGGCTATTGCGCTCATCAGAGATGTAAACTCTTTACTTGTTTCGAATTCTATCGCAATATCATTAATATACTCTACGTTACACTGTTTGTGTTCTATAGTGGCACAAACAGAACAGCAGCAATCCTCGTGAATTTTACAATAGTATTCTACGAATGTCTCTTTATGTTTAGTACACATACTTTCCTTTGATGATGAAAACTTCTGTTTTGGCATTCTGTCTCGGTCTAACAATGGATGGTGTTTAGACAGCTTGCTTCTTCTGTGTACTTTAGAACAAGTAATACAAAAGAACTCGTTGCAAACTGTACAATAAAAAACAGCTTTTTCTTCTTCATCTTCGCCTTGACATGGATCACAGAGAATACCAGCACTCAAGTCATCGCTCCCTATCTGCCTCCTCCCTGATACCTCCATATCTGCCAATAGTTACTGAAATACACAATAAGTTCAGTTGATCACGACAAGCATGAAACAATCGAATGTCATAGCTCTCAAACGTCATATAATCCAAACTAGTCATGTATTTATGGCGGAATGGACAACTTCTGTAATTTTAAGATGAGCATCCTATTTAATACTTGTAATTATGTGTCAAATGCATGCAAATGGGTTATTGATGAACAATATAGTGTCGAATTATTGCAATTACACATTTTGATTCCGTCGCTTGTCTCGTCTGTTTGAAGCAGTTGTAAATATATCGCAAATGGTTCAAATTAAAATAAAAATTATAGCTGTATACTTTTAAAATGATGAATTAAACATATACACTGCTATGAAGATTGTTTTAGGAGTTGCTCTTAATCTAATGTTAAAGTAACTGTGATAAGTTTGTTTGAGGAATTACTTTTAATTTAGTATTATATTAACTGTGATAAGCTTCATTCGAACTTACAGTCTATGTCGAAAAATAATCCAAATACTTGGAAAGTCTGTTCTGTGGAGTACTGGTGTGGGTTTGTCACGAAACGCATGAGTAGATGTACTTAAAGCCGTGATACGACTACAAAACGGCGTTTAACTCCGATCAATCAATCAATGTAAACGGGTTTGGAAATATAAGATGTAAGGCATTGGTTAAATGTAGGAATTTCATATCATTTGAGGATACTTATACCTATTTGAGCGCATTGAATAATCGTAGGTTATTGTGAAATATTATACGCGTACGTTACTACTATAAACACTAACACAGACACAGTTTTACTTCCTCTGTAGGTACTTCTCAAATATTATACGCGTACGTTACCACTATAAACACACACATACAGGCAGTCTTACTTCCTCTTTAGTTAATTGGAATAGGTTTTATGCGTACGTTGCCACTATAAACACACATTTGTTTGTTTTGTTTGTTTGGAGTTTAACGCCGCTTTCAACAGCTTTGGTCATATCACGGCGGCCAGTGCACCTACCCATGTTTTCCTGGCTTTCCTACACCAGTACTTACACAACATTCTTTCGAAGCCACATAAACACACATACATACACAGTTGTGCTTCCTCTTTATGTACTTCTGATAGATTATACGCGTACGTTACCTCTATAAACAAACATACAGACACAGTCTTACTTTCTCTTTAGGTACTTCTGACAGATTATACACATACAAACACACTCTTACTTCCTCTTTAGTTAATTAGGATATGTGTTATGTGTACGTTACCACTATAAACACACACATACAAACACACTCTTACTTCCTATTTTGTTAAATGGGATAGGTTTTGTGTGTACGTTACCACTATAAAAACACACATACAAACACACTCTTACTTCCTCTTTATTATGTTAATATTGTGATAGGTTATACGCGAACGTTATCACTATAAACACACGCACGCACACACACACACACACACACACACACACACACAGGCACGCACGCATACACATATAGACAGACAAACAGAGAGACATACAGACAGACAGGCAGGCATACAGGTAGGCGGGCAGACAGGCAGGCAGACATAGTCGAACATACATATATACCTAGACAGACATAGACGGCCATACATATATACATAAACATAAAGACAAACCTAGAGAGATAGACATAAATTTATATAGGAATACATTCAGAGACACATGAATAAATGCAGATATACATACATAGGGATAGACACACATGATGATAGAGACACGATGATAGGCTTGCATAGACAGATATACATATAATACATAGACATATAGACTTACAAACGCGTAGACAGATAAACATACAGATTAACCTTCACATGGATGTACATGCATACAGACAAACAGGCATATTGACAGCTACACCAACAGATAGCGGGAAATACATATACACATAAACATAAAGACATAAATACAGATAAACATACACTCAGAAATAAATAAATTCAGAGATACATGAATAAATGCAGATATACATACATAGGGATGGACATACATAATGATAGAGACACGATGATAGACATACATGATGATTAGCATACATAGACAGACAGACAAACAAATACATGGATTTGGACTTACAAACGCATATACAGATACACATTCAGATTGACCTTCACATGGATGTTCATGCATACAGACAAACAGACAGATTGACAGTTACACCAACATATATACGGAGAGATAGACGGACATACATATACATATAAACACAGAAAGACATACACTCAGAAATAAATGAATTCAGAGACAAGTGAATAACTGCAGAGACACATACATAGTGATAGACAGACACACTGATAGAGACACGATGATAGACATACATGATGATAGGCATACATACATAGATAGACATACATATACATAGGCATATAGACGTACAAACGCATAGACAGATACACATACAAATTGACCTTTACATGGATGTACATCCATACAGACAAACAGACATATTGACAGTTACACCAACAGATAGACGGATAGATAGACGTACATAAATATACACATAAAGTAAAACATAAATACATAAACAAAGAATGCGAGGTTTCCGCGCAAGACTATTGTTACTGCCTTTTTTTCAAAATCGACATTTCAATGTTTCTGTATACATTTTTCATGTATACATGTCCTGATCATATATTACAGAAATATTCTATTAACTTTGTAAAATATAACAAAATATAAAGTATTGTAACTCAAAACGGGCTGATTCCCCAAATGCAAGACTAATGTATGTTGAGTTACAATAGTCTTGCTCTTGAAAATATTTTTAACTCGAAACATTACTATTTGCAATACTATTTTAAGTTAACTTACAATAGTCTTGCATATGAAGTAAGCTTAGCTCATTATAATTTGTTAGTTGCAAGATAATTGTAAGTCATTAAAAAGCTCCTATAATGACATCAGAAGATATATGTATGACATCATCAGACACCTATTACATCATAAACGATGATTATAATTAAATGATTTTTGTACACAGGTCTAAAACTATTGATTACAGGTCAATTTTGATGGAGCTGTTGCCCCCGTTCAACACAATTTAATGAAGTTATAGATCTTTTTAACTTAGAGTTTGCTAAGAATATGGAGTACAGAAGATAATTCAAAGGGTCGATGGATTTAAATAATCTCTGGTACAGGACTGCATGGTGTTTAGGACAATAACTTACAAGTCAATGTATATTCGGTCACAAACTACCAAATTGTGATGGAGTTATGGCACAAACAAAACGTTCTCTTAGTGATGACTCTTGAGAATAATAGTGTTTGAAATAGTATATTGTATTATTGTGGTTGCCATGTTTGTGTGCCATGGTAGTAGCAGTGATAGCACTATTTTTTCGGATGTTTCAGAATGGAAAATGCTTCAAGCTGCAAGACATCAAGGGGCATTAATGTACGAAGGAAGTGAAAGGCAATGTATGGCCATTTCCACTACAGCAATTATAACCAGTTACCAAACAGAACCACACTGTTGGACATAATCAACATTTAATGAGGACCTACAAGATAGATATAATCTTTATATTGATATAGTAAACAAAAACAATCATATCAAATACCTAAAACTTGAAGACATACCAAGTTATACCTGTGCTATTATTAAAAGCTCTGAAATATATGTTTTATCGACTCACATAGTAGATGTGAAAATAGAATAGCAGCTTCAGATGGCTTTGCAACAATGACTGCTCATTACACTGTTGATGCATTATGTGTGTTCTTTATTTCGGAATCGAAAGTGTAAGTTGCAATTTGAAATGGCTAAAGTCCTAGTTACATCTACACATAATTTATGCTCTGATAGTGATTTAAACTTTTCTGGATTGATCCAGTTAGTGAGGGTGAATACAGTTGCTTGCTCTACCTAGCAGAAGAGGCAGACAGACATGTCAGCACACCAGAATTCTCAGATGTTTCAAGTTTAGACAGTTTGAATTTGGAAAAAGGAGTCGATGGTCTAGATGATAGTTCATTTTCTTTAACAAAGCATTGATCTTGACATTTTTTCATCACCTTCTGACAACACTGACAATATTGCATCTAGTCCTTGTAAAGAAAATGCTGTTTATGATAAAGCTTTGTCAGCAAATGTTGATATGAGTGATAATGATGACATAAATGATAACGATTATGTACCAATTTACGATGGTGAGGATGATAATGATGAAAATGATGATTATTATGATGATGATGATGATGATGATGTACCACTAGCAGACTATTTGAATAGAAAGAGAATTTTAAAGATTGTGGAAGTTAATGTTAAAACAAATACATTAAATGGTCAAATTACAAATACACCCAAATTTAAGCCTCTCACCAAGGTAAGAGACAGTGTAGAAAAGTATAAGGATATACAAAACAATGATGATTTATCTGAGGATATGATTGTAGAAGAGAATGAAGTAGAGGGAAATTTTAATGGGGCAGATAATGGAGAGAATGAAGTAGAGATAGTTTTTAATGGGGCAGATAATATAGGGATAGAAGTAGAGGCATTTGAGAGAATGAAGTAGATGGAGTTTTTAATGGGGAAGATAATGTAGAGAATGAAGTAGAGGGAGTGTGTAGTGGTAAAGATAATGGGATAGATAAAAACAAATATATAGCTACAAGGGTACAGAAATGTAGTTTACAGGAAGCGCCAGATTCCATGCTAGAGGGATGCCAGTTTGACAACAAAGTAAAAAGTAGATTTAGCAGAGAAGAAAGTACAAGAGGCCATGAGAATGAGTTAAGTAGCATGGAAAATATGGTAGATATTATAGAAACGGTGCATGTTATAGATTGTAGCGCTGCTACAGAACAGGGGGTTCATTCAGACAGAGAAACTAGTACAGGAGAGAGAACTAGAGACACTGTTAATGAATTCACTAGGGGTAGTACAATAAAAAGGGAACCTTCAAAATGGAGACGGAACATTACAAAGGAGAAACAAAAATGAAGTATGAGTTACTTTTCCAGTTACAGTAAAAAATTAGTCAATTCCAAAGTAATGAAGAAAGGTTGTGGTGAGTAATGCAAATATAAGCGTAAAATTAATTTCTCACATGAAGACAGAGAAAACCTATTTCACTTTTTCTGGAGTTTAGGTGAAATCAGTAAACAATGGCAGTTTCTCGAAAAATATGCTGTTAAAATGCCAAAGGCAATTAGAAAATGTAACGTTTCTACCTATAGGAAGTCTTTATTTCAGTGGTCTTTTCCAAATCAGAATAAAGCAAATAAAGTACAGGTTTTTAAAAAATATTTCTTAGACACTCTGTGCATTTCTGATCATATGGTTATTACAGCTCACATTAAAGTCAACTCTATTGGTGTTTGTGAGAACGACAAAAAAAGATGTCACAACACAAGAACAAATAAAAATCAGATGACCAGCAAAATAAGGTAAGAGGACATATTAGTTCCTTTCGGGCCATTGAAAGTCATTATTGTAGAAAGGATACAGAAAGGCAATATCTACCAGCATGATTACATGTTGAAAAAATGCACAGAATGTACTGTGACAAGTGCGAAGTAGATGGAATAAGCTCCGTCTCAATTGGTGTGTACAGGTACATTTTTTATTATGAATTTAATCTTGGCTTTCACAAAACAATTAAAGATATGTGTGACTTCTGTGTAAGCTTTCATAATGCTCAGTAAATGAAAAAGAAAAGTTGAACTCACAATATGAAAGACATATATTTAATTAACAAAAATTATGCTAGAGAAGAGAAAGAACGCATTAAGCAGATGACCAAATCTGAAAATGAATTTGAATTGGTTGCTGCATGTTTCGACTTAGAGCAGGCACTTGTAACAACAATGGGCTCTGAATCATGTTTATATGTTAACAGGCATTTGAATACATTTAACTTTACTCTGTATTAATTTGGATCAAGAGATGGCAACTGTTACATTTGGAACGAGTCTATAGCGTAAAGAGGCCCATGTGAAATTGCTTATTGTGTGTATAGGTTTATCAAATATTAAGCTGAAAGCTGTAAAAAGAAATTTGTGTTTTTCTCTGACAATTGCTGTGGCCAAAAAAAAAAAAAATATGTTGCTATGCAACAATTTCATTTAACATCAATTGATCATAAGTACTTAATACATGGTCATACACAGAATGAAAATGATATTATACATGCTGCTATAGAGTCTGCATTTAAAAATATCAGCATTTACACAACTCCTCAGTGGGCTGCTACAGTTCGGACTGCAACTTGTTTCATCCTTTTTTTACTTTAAGGCAATTGCTTCTAAGTTAAATAACTTCACTGTAGATGTACAAAATGAAAATGTGTATTAGAATGAGATAAAGACACTTTCTCTGTCCATCTCAGAACCAAACATTTTCAAGTATCAGTTAGATTATAATGGCCAAACACATTCTTTAAATCTTTTTCAGCGTCAACGCCATCAAGTGATATTAAACTGCAGAGATTTCATCTTGATGGTATATCCATTCCAAGAGCAAAATATTTATATCTACTTAATCTTTGCAGGTCTGGGATAATCCCAAGTATTTATCATGCTTTCTTTTTACTTTTACCTCATACATCAGTGTACATGTAGATACTGAATGTTCCTCTGCAGTTAAACGCTAGTAACTGTAATGAACTGCATTTACCAATTCTTTATGCAAGTTATATATTTTCTAGATTTTTACATGTGACCAATTAAACATGTAAACATTAAGTACTCTCCCACTTGCAGAGCATTTTGACGCATCTGCAGTACATGATTTCTAAAAACTTCTTGAAAATCAAGAAATTGTTCAATAGTGTTTTGTTTGTTTACCTTTTGCCACAATGTATTCTTCTCTACTCAATATTATTAAAGGAGAATATCCATGTTTTTGTCTAGATGTTTTAAAACCGCTGTCTGTTGCAGATGTATTGTATGTAGGAAAGGGTTAATATGACATACAACTGTTACATGAACCTTTTCCTAGATGAAGAAGCAGTTTCCTTTCCCTACCTTAATTCTAACGATTATGCATGCGCGAACGAGGCTGGTCGCCATTACTAGGCTATATCTCCGCATCTGTATTGATCAATATATTCAGAATGGGTAACAGCTGCTGTGTATGTAATATGTACCTTTGTAAAAACAATGATCACGATACGCGGTGAATTTAATTCGATGTATATTATATACGTAACCAACATTTTAGAAATTGCTTTATTCATATTTTATTTGCTATTTAATACGCATCATTTTAAAACAAATTGCTTAATGTGTCAATACTTTTAAGAGTTTACGCAAACTAACCTGATTATCTGTAGCACTGTGGGAGATAACATTCTACATCGCAGAGTTGTCGTTCCTAACACTCACGAATCGATATGTCAGAGTTCAGAATAAGTAGAAATTATATTAAAAGACAAACTAAAGATGATATTGAGTTGTGTTAGTTTTAAAAACGAACGGCTCTATTTAAGTATTTTTTTTTTAAATAAAACATGACATCTTCAAAATGAGTTATGATCAACAAAATAATAGAACATTTAAAGATTATTCTTATGAATGACAAAAACTTTTCGTAAACAAAAATTATGTATTGAAGCATTTGAAACGTGTAAACAACGTTTGATGTATGTAATGCACTACTTTTTATATTAGTGTTAAGCAAAGACATCTCAAATTTTGGTTCCCAGCTTCACTTTGTCATTTCTGTTTATAATAGGGGATGCAATTGTTGTATGATTTCTCAAAATGCACACCACTATAGACGGTACCTTAAAGGTACCGTCCAAAAATAGCATTTTCATTTTTTCAAAACCAATACAGTTTCTATATAAGACACACTACGCGATTAACGTATCCATAAATATACTGGAAATATGAATAAAGCGCATGCAGCATACCTCGGCCGATTTCGGTACCCTATATCTTAGACGTACATGCAGTCTGAAATTATGTATTGTTAAGGAGTAGTAGTTGTTTATAATATCATCGAAATTACAAGAATTAATAAAAAAAAAAATATATTGGAAACATATACATGTATCATTTTAAATGACCTATAATTCAGTCTCTTCAAAACCAATTGTAACTGTATTTTGACTAAGGAATTTACATTTAGTTGATCGTAATAATAACGTCTCTTTTCATTGTCAACTATCGTGAAATAACAAAGTGCGTGGTCGCGCTGCGCAATAAACACACACACATACACAATATTATTTTCTCTTTATATAATTGTGAACGGTTATACGCATACTTTACCATTGGAAACACACACACACACACATACAATCATACTTGCTATTTATGTTATTGTGATAGGTTATACGCAAACGTTATAACTATAAACAAACACACACACCGAATCTTACTTCTTCTTTAGGTAATTGTAAAATGTTATAAGCGTAATTTACCACACTAAACACACACACACACACACATACTTCCTCTTTACTATTAGGGTTGTCTAATTATACAATTAAGCATGTATAATCAGTTCAACATTGTATTGACTGTCAATGAACAGATCCCCTAAAGAAGACGATGTTTACCGCCTCGGTTTTGAAGTGATTAGAGCGTCCGCGTTGGGTGCAGGAGTTCTTAGGTTAAATCCCGGCCGGGTCATACCAAGTATTTTTCAAATTATGGGAATAGTTTTTCCTCCTTGGCGCTCAGGGTTGTTTAATTAGCATTACGACTGGCTCGCACACGTACACGTAACGATTAATTTTTCAGGAAATGTCGTCATATAACATGAATATTGTTAAAAGCAGCGAAAGAGAAAATATAACCAAATCGAATATGTTTCACGCCGCATCAAAACAAATCGACCTTCAATAATGGACAGTGTTAAAATTTATGGACCGCCTGTTTGATGTATTTATTACCGAATACTTTAAAATGGAACAAATTGCTTCCCTCCTTCGGGTTCGGACTTGTTTAAGTTATGACATGGCTGCCACATACACATATGTTAACGACTGTTCAGGTTCCAACACTAATACAAAGAGTGATTAATTACTCAACACAACTTAAAATAACATAGTGCACTAACACTTACCTATCCTGTCGATTTCCTCCTCCTAGTATCATCCGTTTTCTCATCTATTCAATATGTTTACAACTTGACATTCTCCAGTGTGTAGACCGAGTGTAAAATGTAAACGTACTCCAACACTTGATAAAGACTGACGTCATACAAGTTAGCATATAATTATATCAATAATCTTTAAACCTTTCCCCATATATATATTCTTGTTTTGACGCAGCATAACACAACTTTAAAAGACATGGTGGCAAAAGGTTGAAATAACTCATAATATTCACTTTCCAATTTTGCAACAGTGTTTTCAACTATTTTTCAATTTCCAATATAGCCATTTTCTACAGATTTGTCTTTAAGTTTTTAAGTCGTCTGCTACCGATGTGTTGTTTGTTGATACACCCCTATTGTTATAAATGACTGTGTATAAATGTAATTGAAATACTCCTTTTTTGAAGCATTACTTTTGTTTTTTATTCTATTTTGTTTAATGTTTATACATCTTAAACATTTTTTGAAGGTGCATATCCAAGCGTTTAAACTAATGTGACAATGTAAATTATCATTGATATGTATTGAAGTACACCGATATTCTTATTAGTCGCCGGGCAGAAGCCCGCGACTTATATTTTTAATAAAACAATGACAATGACAATATTTTATTGACATAAGGCCACCGGCCCATAACAATTATGTTTACATCATATAACATTTTCACACAGCACATGTTTGACAGTTTACTTTATATGATATTTTAAGATCTGTATACATGTATTGAAAGCATACGAGAATGAAACTTTTGGTATCTTAAATGTGGTTTATATAAAACCTTGAAAACATTGATGCGAAATGAGAAATAAGTTATTTTGAGCAGTTTCTACTTTTCCCATCATGTTTTGAATTAGTATCTACGATAGAGGCATACTTTATTATGAACAACTTAAAGGTTTACACATAGACATAGGCATAACTTATGCTATCACGTCGTATAACAGTTGATTCATGTACATATAACATATATGATATTACTTTCTATAATATATACATAGGCATACGTTTTGTTATAGCATTCTAAAATCACTGCTGCTTATACAAATAACATAAGGGAACATTGATTTGACTTCGTAACTTAATATCATGAATTAATTGTTGGAAAGTTACACACAAATCTAGGTAATAAAGAAGTACCCATAATGTTCACTAATTGGTCGCCCTTTGTTAAAATTTATCGCGTTTTTCTCAGTTTTTCTCAAACAATTCTAGGTGAATCTCGGCATACAACAGGTTTGTGAAAATAATTTAAACCAACATTGATTATTCAACATTATCAATCTGACCTTTAAATGTATATATATTGGCAATATAGAACCGCAAATCATGTTTTGTATAAACCCGATTCGTTATTTTTCTAAATGTCCGCCATTTTTTTAAAATTTCATCGCATTTTTTCTCAGACAATATTATATTCTCCATTGAATACAAACAGGTTTGTAAAAATAATTTAAACCAAGATTGATCATTTAACATTTATAATCTGACCTTTGAATGTGTTTATAACAGCAACATTTAACAGCAATTGATGTTTTGCATAGCCCCTATTTATTATTTTGACAAAATGGCCGTCATCTTTTTTAAAATTCATCCCATTTTTTCACGGATTTTCACAAACAATTCTAGAAAATTTCCGGCAAACATCAGCTATATTAAAATAACTAGAACAAAGTTTGACCAATGATCTTTTATATTATAACATTGAAATGTGTTTATAACTACAATATAGAACAAAGAGCGGTCCCCCACATAGCCTATATTCTTCGTTTTGACTTTATTGACCACAATTTTGTTAAATTTCATCGCATTTTTTCTCTGACAATATTAGATTCTTCATTGCATACAACAGGTTTGTAAAAATAATTTAAACCAAGATTGATCATTTAACTTTTACAATCTGACCTTTCAATGTATTTACAAAGGCCACATTGAATAGTAAATGGTGTTTTGCATAGCCCCGATTCGTTATTTTGACAAAATGGTCGTCATCTTTTTTAAAATTCATCGCATTTTTTCACAAGTTTTCACAAAGAATTCTAGAAAATTAGCTATATATTTAATGGATTAGAACAAAGTTTGACCATTGATCTTTTATAATATAACATTTAAATGTGTTTCTAACGGCAATATAGAACACAGGGCGGTCCCCCACATAGCCTATATTCTTCGTTTTGAATTTTTTGACCACAATTTTGGAAAAAAAAATCGACTTCAAAAACTCGTTGCAATAACTATCATTTTTTGTTTAAATACAAGCTCAAAGTTAAAGTCAATGTAAGAAAAAAATATAGAAATTATGTTATGTACTTACATTCTCGGTTATTCCTTTTTAAACTTATTAATTTTAATAAAACATCTGTCTATCTACATCGATAGCCATCGCGGAAACGAAATTACGAAGTGGATACTGACCAGAGGGGCTAATGACCGCCTTTCTTACAGCGATTATTATCGATTCGCTTCATATCCCTGTAATATAGTGTCCCTGCTTGCTCTTACATAACGCCTTAAACGTTTGACGTGATACTATGTACTCAGACAGGTGGATCTGCTCTTATGATGTCTGTATTTTCGCAGCTTTGCATATTGTATACGCTTTGCGTCCTTACATACTTTATCAAACCACAATCATTTTTAATAGCTCTTCGGAAATAACATGGGAGGACGAGTTATTATTAGAAGAAAAACAAATTTAAATGTCTTAACATATTACAATTGCGTTTGTTTAAAAGCACTAAGTTATGACACATCTAAAATGAAATAAATATTCCGATGTTTAAGTATTAGCAGTTTCTTTATTTTGACTCGATTTATGTGTTTTTTTGTTATTTACGAAGACAAATGAGTAATAATGCGCCTCCCTATTAAACTGGCAGCAGACTATAACTAATGTGTCAAAATCGGGGGAAAATCACGTCGAATTCTCCTTTGTTTAATCAAATAGTCATTTTCTCCTTTTAGTAGTTGCTCCACATTACTGAACTTTCTTTTCTAAATTAAAAGACACGTCTTGATTTGTGTAGTTCGCATAAAACCTTATTGCATGAATGTCTTAAATAGTAATGTATGGACTGTTTCTTGCCTGCTAATCCAAAAAAGGCATACGTTATGAAACAGGAATATGGGAAATGTAAATGTAAATACATTCCTGTCGTAAACGGAATGTAAATTAAAATATGAAATCACTTATTAAATATAATTATTATGATATATATATATATATATATATATATTCTTCAGTGCATTTATTTTAATAGTATAACAAAATCAATCAAATATTAATCATTTCCTTTTTAGCTCACCTATGCACGAAGTGCAAGGTGAGCTTTTGTGATCACTGAATGTCCGTCGTCGTCGTCGTCAGTCCGTCTGTTAACAATTTCCTACAAATGACTTCTTCTACTAAACCAATGGACAGATTTCAAAAATAACTTCACAGGAATGGTCCTTAGGTGGTCCCCTTTCAAAGTTGTTCAAAGAATTTAATTCCAAGTAGAACTTTGGCTGTTGCGGCATCAGAAAAGGGGAAAATTGCCAAATCTTAAAAAATCTTCTTGTCCAAATGTGCTGGCCCGATTTGAAAATTATTTTGCACAAATGTTCCTTAGGGCACCCTCTATCAAGATTGTTCAAATATTTCCGATCCGTTGAAAAACATGGCCGCAAGGGGACGGGGCTTGTTTTCCTTATATGTGCATTGTTTAAAACTTTAAAAAATCTTCTTGTTCAAAAGTACTGGCCAGATTTCAAGATAATTTCACAGAAATAGTCCTGAGGTGGTCCCCTTTTTAAAGTTGTTCAAAGAATTTCATTCCAAGTAGAACTTTGGTTGTTGCAGCATCAGAAAAGGGGAAAATTGCCAAATCTTAAAAAATCTTCGTGTTCATAAGTGTTGGCCCGATTTAAAAATTATTTTGCACAAATGTTCCTTGGGGCACCCCCTACCAAGCTTGTTCAAATATTTCCGATCCGTTGAAAAACATGGCCGCAAGGGGGTGGGGCTTGTTCATTCCTACATCCTGTTTCGTCACGTACCCCCCCCCCCCCCCCCCCGCCTCCAAAGAATGTGGTAGAAGCTTGCTCTCTGATTGGCTAGATATGCCTTTGTTTATTTTTAATTTTACCAAGGAAGACTTTTGATTCACCACAAAGACTTATATCATTGTATTTAACACAACATATATTAATCACATAACAGATAATATATAATTCTTTTCTTCTCTCGAATGCAGTGGAATAAAACATGCACTAGAGCTTTGCCCGATTTTTTTATTCACTTTCTTCGGTGTCACAACGACTCGATCTTGACACGAGGTAAACATTTCGAAAGATGCTCTAAAACCTAACTTTACACTCTAAAATGATTAAATATAGGTGATATTAAATGTTTATTTGGCTTGAAACAAATTAAGAAAAGAACAAACTCGGATAAACAATAATTTTAGAATTCAAGAAAATCGGTTCTTTCGCACCCAATTAATTTCATACTCGCAACTGGCACTTCTCTTTCGTCATACATATATTGTATGCATCAATGATTTAAATAAACAACTTAGCTGATATGTTATTCCAAGTGTGGTCTACTTATTATAATTATGATTAAAGCGACTGAAATCCAGATGGCACGAACAAAAAAACAAAATCGAAATTCGCCCTAAATGTTATTCTTTATGTTATCCAAGTAAAACCAGGGTAGAAAATGTATCGTTTTTTATCAATAAAGTGAACTTGAGTCGTTTTCAATTGTCCCGATGAAGGGGATTCCTATTTAAAAATACTTACCCCGTTACTGACAGGGTAGAATTTGCGATGGAAAAAGTATCGAAAACAAGAAAATCTCACCGATTATAGGGGTATGTAATCATATTTTAATGCCCCAAATACAAAAATAACACTTATTTTCTTAAAATTGGATTTTTTTTTTCGACAGTTGGGTATCTGGAGTTCAGTCGCTTTAAGATATAGAAGAACATTATTGCAACAAATCTTATAGATTCGGAGATTTACGGAACTTGCCGAATGAGGTCACATGATGAAACATTTCGTATTCTACGGGGAATGTTGATATTAAAATAAAATTGAAACCTTCTTAAAATTAAAATATTTCGAACTTGCTTCTCATACGCTAATGGAACAAATATTAACCCTTTACCCCATACAGAGGCTTTCTGACACCTGAAGCAGACGACTTTTAAAAACATGTTTATAACATTTTAATGCTCTTTCGTTAATGAAAGAGTTTCCATATTTTTGACTGAACGATTTCATTGTCCATTGCTGCAGAGTTTGTTGTATGTTGGGAAAGGGTTAAGATCGGGGACCTATCTGTTTATTGATATTTACATAAGGGCCACGTCACACGAACACCGACCTTTGGAGTTTGTGTAACTAAACCAGTTTTACTTTGTTTACAATTGATTGATTGTTTGGTGCTATACGACAATTTCACACTTGTTCATTCAGTTATATCACGGCGTTTCCTGCGTAAGTTACCAGGGAAACCAGACGTTTCCCCCCCAAACTGTTTCCTCCCTGTAGACGTTTCCTCCCCAAACCATTTCCTCCCAAGACGTTTCCCCCCCAAAGTTATATACCTATAGACGGTTCCCTCCCAAAATGATTTTGACACCAAATATGTGATATAGTGTTAAAATATTGATGAATTTGATCTGAAATAGATACTTTATTTTCATTAGTTTTTGTTACATTTATGAATGTAACAGTTTATTAAATGAATTATTTGATAGTTTCATTACAATTATTTAATATGAGGTAAATTTTGAATTGTAATGAAAGAATAAAATAATTCCTATGTTTGTGATTAAAATTACTTTTCAGTCAGATAAAACATGAAATATTGTGAGTTTGTAAGTATTTTTATGTCTTCAGTGAATACTTGTAATGTGAGAAAATTATCCTAGAATAAGATTACTAAGTAAAAATGTTACGTAAATTATGTGGCTACACTTATCCTGTATCATTTTAAAAAGCTACTTTTAATAATAATTCGTAAGTTATTCAAAAGAAAAAAATAACATCCTGAATTCATTATTTTGAAAAGCACCCATAACTGACTCATCATAATATAAAATATAAAAAAATCTCTTACCTGTTCCACAGGTTCTTAATCTATGTTGCCAAAGTTGGCAAGAATCACACATGATTCCATGTTGCCTTGGACGTACGTCCTCAGCACACACAATGATCTGGCATTTATAAATAGTATATCTAAATAGTATATCCAAATAATCACAAATGAACAACTATATGAAATTTATGAAACTCTATTTTAACAGCAATTAATTCATGAAAGCATAAAACTGCATTAATTTCTTTGGTTTATATACTTTATTACATATTACTCAAAACAACTATTATCCCAATTAAAATATTTATATCTAAATGAAAACAAAACAACAAAGTTACAGACTACAATTAATAATTAGCAGTCCCCAGTTTAGAGAACATCAAAGAAAATATTGAACCTTCAAACAACACAATGTTATTCACTGATTGTCAAACATTTAAGCAACACCTAATTATATTTAACAATGAAATCAAGATCAAAAAACTTAATTAATTAAAATTAAAAAAAAACAACATCAAACATACTTTAAATGCAAACATACTAATTACCTTTATATATGATTTAGCAACATTTAAGTAACATCATTAAAGAAAATTATTACAAAGTGTAATTATATTTTAACTAAATATATAAAACTATTCATACTTGTTTATCTAGACTACTATAAGGTGTAGTGACCCCTCTCATTTTCTATATATATAATGCTACTGCAGACGTTTCCACCCCAATTTTGGGGGGGAAACGTCTTGGGAGGAAACGGTTTGGGGGAGAAACGTCTGTCATTCAGTTACCAGTACTACTGATCCATTTATCCTGACACCAGTCCGTTATGCTAACAACGCAATCCTGAGCGACAAGGACATAACTACATTTTTAACGTCTTTGGTATGAAAACACTCCCGGTACGAAATGGTGAAATTGCATCATCTCAAATTTCACCACAATGTTTTATAAATTCGTCTGTTGCGGAGGAGACAATTCTACAATGAGATAACTGGGTTAGTTGTCATCCTATTATATATCAGGGACATACATGTAGTTCTACGTTTCTGATATAAAGCATTGTGACACGACTATAGTAGTAATACGGCCAACTGTACACACAATCAACTGTCGGACAGAAACACAAGAGGCTTATATCAGGGATGTAGATCTACGTTTCTGATGTTGAGCATTGTGACACACCTATTGTAATATGAATACGGCCAACTTTACTCACAATCAACTGTCAGACAGAAACACAAGACGAAACAATAAAACCTATAGACAACTCTTTGATTTAATCTTATTTATTGTGCTATATAAATATACTAACAGATGTGTTATTCTATTCGACAATGAGTTTTTCGACATTCAAACGTCGTTGATAGAGACCAGCCATGTAAGATAATCGTATACAGTATTTGAAATGTTACAACATCAAGCTGTCTGTTGAGTTGCAAACAGTGTAGGCCCATATCAGGTGGCACTATGTTGCCTTAGTCTAGGTAAGTCTACGCTTCTTTGTAATATACAAATTAGAGGCCTAAGTTAGGTGAGTATTTCAAATTCTGAAACCCTTATTTAACTCTAAAACCCTATGTTGTTGGTACTCAAAAGAATCGACTCAGCGAAATAGGATTTGGTTGAATCATGAGAGAACAAGAGGGGCAAGATGACCCTAAATCGATCACCTGATTGATAGTAAATTAGTAGAAATATCTGGGAAAAAGATCAAGAAGTGAACACTTCTCAAGAAACAGCTTATAAGTAAAGGTCATTTATATCTTGAAATCTAACAAGAACTTCAATTAGAATTGAATTATAAAGTTTTTGTCATTTTGCACCTTTTCAAGACAACCCTTGCATAATACTCTGCCAAGTGTTACCTCCCTTAGACCATCAATCTAATAACCATATGTCATTTGAAGCAAAAAGTTAATTTTACTCCTTTTCTGATGCTGCTTGGTTGCTATGCCTTTCAACAAATCAATATGGCTTGACAAAGTATGTAGATGATCAATGAAAGAACATTTCTACAAAACTATCTTTAAATCAGACAAGCACTTTTATAAGGATGCTTTATTAAAGTATATGCATTTTGCCCCTTTTTTGATGCCACCTGACTGCCATGTTTTTCGACCAATCAGTATGGCTTGAACAATTTTTATAGAGGGTCACCCAAGGAACATTTCTACCAAATTATATTTGAATCTGACAGGCAGATTCGGAGGAGAAGATTTTTAAAGTTTGGACATTTTGTCCCCTTTCTGATGCCGCAGCAACCAAAGTTCTCAATGGAATTTAAATCTTTGAACAATTTTGAAAGAGGACCACCAAAGGAACATTCCTGTGATGTTTGGTGGAAATTGTTCTTGCGGTTCAGGAGGAGATGATGTTTAAAGCTAAAAGTTAACGACGGACGACAGACGACGGACACAGAGTGATCAGAATAGCTCACCTTGAGCCTTTGGCTCTAGGTGATCTAAAAATAGGTGGAAGAATACCAGTATACCCCTCCTTATCTAGTCTTCTGTACAGACAAACCAATACAAATGTTGTGTGGGCTGTGTTACCAACTGATGTAACTATGACTTCACTGACTACACGTACATATTACTTTTCACGAAACCATCCAACGCTCACATCAATGTATAATACTTAACCCTTCCCCACATATAGACACTTTCTAACGCCTCAGCAGCAGACGACTTTAGAAAGCATTTTGGCTAACGGAGAAATTGCTCATAATGAGCAATTTCTCCATTTACCACAATGTTTTCAATTTTATTCAATAATAGTTTTTTAGTTTATAAAGAAGTTCCATTTGTTTGATGTCTCAAAAGTCGTCTGCTTGCAGATCGTTGTCTGTGAGAAGGTTTAAGTGTTCAGAAATGAATAATATGGTGTCTTTTCACATGAACAACCCACCTGAAATATCAAAACAAAAAATATGTTAACCCTTTCCCTCATACGGCAATTCTGCAGCAGACGACTTTGAACGTATTTTGTCAAAAAATAGAAAATCTTTTTAATTGAATGGATAACAAAAAGTGGAAAACATTGTGACAAAAGGAGAAATTGCATGTTTTGTGCAATTTCTTCTTTTGTCACTATGTTTTCAAAAAGCCGTCTGCTGCATAGGCGTTAGAAAGCGTCTATATGAGGGAAAGGGTTAACAAGTCTTATTTAATGCTAAACGTTGAGATACCGAGTTCTATCAGTGAGATATAATCCATATCACCCATACTGTGAGTGATATAGGTATGACGTCCTTTTCCTAGTTTCCGGTCAGTTATACTACACACGTTATATATATATATATAAAGAAATATGTAATGGGTATATTATTAGATCGGATATAAGCATTGTCACGTGATAAAAACCTTATCTTATCTATACCCATATATAATTCCGAATTCCGTAAATTTAGCAAATCGGACTTATTGTCATTGTCTGACATTGTGTAATAAACAAATACATTCACACAGATTCGTCCACGTGTGAACAGGTAAGAAGACACCAAATATTTCCGTTATTTCATCATCAATTATCATAAAATAAAAAGAAAATTTGTTTGTTTCGAGTGGATATGGAATATATTTCAACTCAAAGTGATACAATTTTAACATTTTCACTTGGGCTACGCGCTCGTGAAAATATTTGATTGTATCACTTCTCGATGAGATATATTCCATATCCACTCAAAACAAACAAATATCATCTATATATCATACATCCCTAGTGTCAAACTTTTACATTTCTGCAGGAGGAGTTGATGGGCAAATTCTTCTTTTGTCACAATGTTTTGAATGTCGTCTGCTGCAGATGTGAATGCACAGGGAGGTATTGTTCAAAATGTGTGATAATTATATTGACCCTTTCCCACATATAACAAATCTGTAGTAGACGACTTTGAACTCATTAAGACAAAAATATGAAACTATCTATAAACAAGAAACCGCTGAAGACAGTAAGGCCGGATTGTCGGCAATTTGACCTTGAAAATCAACAAACCAAGGTCAAGGCAACCATAGAAATCAATAGAACTTGTTACCTTCAGGCAAAGTTTCAAGTTTGTAACCCTTTCCAGTGCTGAGATTTTGCCTCAACCTGAAACTTTAACCAAAATGTTGACAGTCAGACAGACATCCGGACAGACAGACGGACATCGCCAATCTATAGACCGGAATTGCTAGAGCAATCCGGCAAATAAAAGTATAATTATTCAATATGTGGAAATTGCTAATATTGAGCAGTTTCTCCTTTTGCCACAATGATTTCAAAAGCCATCATAAAGGGTCTGTATATAGGAAAGGGTTAATGTTTGTTTTCAAGGAGAAAACACTCCTATATAAAACATGGACAAAAGAAAAGTTTTAAACATACCTGTAACATCAAGAGCCACACCAGTTATGTAACTACTTTTATCCGAGGCTAAAAATAAACAAGCTTCAGCTATTTCTGTAAAGAAAAGAAAACACAGCAATTTATATAAAACCAACTTAACCCTTTCCCATATACAACAAATATACAGCAGACGACTTTGAAAACATGGAACAATTCTATAATTGTAAGTATAATAACTGATAAAAGTTGAAAACATTGTGTCACACTATTTCCAAGTCTTCTGCTGCAGATGCGTCAGAAAGTATTCACATGTGGGATTGGGTTGCAATTCATTGTAGATAAAGATCTGTCTGCACATCTTTACCATCTGATCCGAAGGTGCACTGCCTGTCAGATGTTTCTTAACAGATTATGTGCCTTACTGATGAACAGTGTAGATTCACAGGTTTTTCATACATTTTCAAATTAAAAACTAGTTCCATATCAGAGCATCTGAAGTAAAGACAAGAGGGCCATGTTGATTGGCCCTGGAATCGCTCACCTGATTTTTTTTTTCACTTTAGCTATATAAGCCCCACCCCCTGGCAGCCATAGTTTCCGACCAATCAACTTGGCTTGAAGGAATCTGATAGAGGGTCACCCTAGGAACATTTCTACAAAGTTATTTGAAAATCGGCCAGACACTTTTGGAGGAGAAGATTTTTTAAGTTTTCACTATAGCCATATAAGGCAAAATAGCCCTGCCCACTGGCGGCCATGTTTTTTGACCAATCAACATGGCTTGAAGGAATCTAAAAGTGGGTCATCCAAGGAACATTTCTACAAAATTATTTGAAATTCGGCCTGAAACTTTCGGAGAAGAAGAATTTTTAAAGTTTTCACTATAGCCATATAAGGCAAAATAGCCCCGCCCCCCCTGGCGGCCATGTTTTTCAACCAATCAACATGGCTTGAAGGAATCTTATAGATGGTCATCCAAGGAACATTTCTACAAAATAATATGAAAATCGCCAAAACACTTTTGGAGGAGAAGATTTTTTAAGTTTTCACTATAGCCATATAAGGCAAAATATCCCCACCCAGCTGGCGGCCATGTTTTTTTACCAATCAACATGGCTTGAAGGAATCTGATAGAGGGTCATCCAAGGAGCATTTCTACAAAATTATTTGAAAATCTGCCAACCAGTTTGGAAGAAGAAGATTTTTTAAGTTTTCACAATAGTCATATAAGGCAAAATAGCCCCGCCCACTGGCGGCCATGTTTTTCAACCAATCAACATGGCTTGAAGGAATCTGATAGTGGGTCACTTTAGGAACATTTCTACAAAATTATTTGAAAATCGGTCTGACACTTTCGGAGGAGAAGATTTTTAAAGTTTTCACTATAGCCATATAAGGCAAAATAGCCCCGCCCCCCCTGGCGGCCATGTTTTTCAACCAATCAACATGGCTTGAAGGAATCTTATAGAGGGTCATCCAAGGAACTTTTCTACAAAATTATTTGAAAATCGGCCTGACACTTTCGGAGGAGAAGATTTTTTAAGTTTTCACTATAGCCATATAAGGCAAAATAGCCCCGCCCCCCCTGGCGGCCATGTTTTTCGACCAATCAACATGGCATAAAGGAATCTGATAGAGGGTCATCCAAGGAACATTTCTACAAAATTATTTGAAAATCTGCCAACCAGTTTGGGAAAAGAAGAATTTTGAAGTTTTTTCGGTTTCGTTGCCATGGAAACCAGAATTTTGCATGGATCCCAAAAATTTGAAGGAATTCTGGTGAGGTCATTGAGAGGATGCTTTCTGTGAAGTTTCATCCAAATTGACCCACTGGTTACTGAGGAGAAGAAGTTGACGCACAACGGACGACAGACAAAAAGCGATCACAATAACTCACCTTGAGCAAAGCTCAGGTGAGCTAAAAAGCAAGAGAACCATTGAGGTCCTCAAACTAAATTTGATATTTTTTTACCAAGGTTAATCACCTCGCCATAAAATCTTTATAAGCGTTAAATAATTGTTCTTGGTAAACAATGTAAATTTTGGTGCCATTGCTCGTTCTGAGCAATGGCACCTAAATTTGCATTGTTTACAAAGGGGTCAAAACAAGGTTTTTCAAAATCGGTTTTTAGTTACAACCGTTTCATGCCAAGCCCTCGATATCATTCACCTGATTTACCTTTTTCCCACATAAAACAAATCTGCAGAACACGACTTTGAAATCATAAATGATAAAATCATTGAAAATCTATTAATGAAAGAACTATTATTGAATAAAGTTGAAAACATTGTTGCAAAATAAGAGATTGCTCTTTTCAAGCAATTTCTCCTTTTGTCACAATGTTTCAAAAGCCATCTGCTGGAGAGTAATCAGAAAGCATCTATATGAGGGAAAGGGTTAAACATATCTTCAATAGTTTTCACTATACACATAAAAGCAAAACAGGCCCCATCCGCTGTTGGTCATGTTTATGAACGGTTTAGAAAAATTTGAGCGATCATGTTAGAGGGTATTCCCGGGAACCTTTTGGCAAAGTTATTTTCAAATCGGACCTATGCTCTTCAGTCAAGAAGATTTCTAAAATTTCACTATACATACATATATGGAAAAAAGCCCCTGCTTCCAATAGGAACAGCCTCCTGTCTTTCATTTGAAAGATCTTGGTAACTGCTCACCCAAGGAACATTTCATTTTTGTTTTGCCAAATTACGTTATTTAAAGTTTTGGCATTTACCCTCTTTCTGATGCTGCAGCAACCAATGTGCAACGTTAATATGTCATATTTTTGAACACTTTTGAAAGAGGAAAAGAGGACCACCTAAGGAACATTTAAGTGAAATTATATTCAAGGAAGGGGTGAACTAAAAGTGTAGTAGAAAGCAGAATGTTTACACACAAAACAAATTAAAGGACCATGTTTCTCACCTGATTCATTAACAAGAGGCCCAAGAGGGCCAGTATCGCTCCACGGCCATAAGGCAAAAATCAAATCTCCAAACAGCCCTGCCCCCTAGTGGCCATATTTTTTACCAACCACCATGGCTTAAAGGAATCTTGTAGAGTGTCACCCAAGGAATGTTTCTGCAAAATTATTTGAAAATCGGCCTGACACTTTCGGAGGAGAAGATTTTTTAAGTTTTCACAATAGCCATATAAGGCAAAATAGCCCCACCCCATGGCGGCCATATTTTTGAACCAATCAACATGGCTTGAAGGAATCTGATAGAGGGTCACCCAAAGAACATTTCTACAAAATTATTTGAAAATCTGCTCAACACTTTCGGAGAAGAAGATTTTTTAAATTTTCACTATGGTCATATAGAGCAAAATAGCCCCGCCCTCTGGCGGCCATATTTTTCGACCAATCAACATGGCTTGAAGGAATCTGATAGAGGGTCACCCAATGAACATTTCTACAAAATCATTTGAAAATCTGCTCAACACTTTCGGAGAAGAAGATTTTTTAAGTTTTCACTATGGTCATATAAGGCAAAATAGCCCCGCCCTCTGGCGACCATGTTTTTCGACCAATCAACATTTCTTGAAGGAATCTAATAAAGGGTCACCCAAGGAACATTTCTACAAAATTATTTGAAAATCGGCCTGACATTTCAGAGAAGAAGATTTTTTAAGTTTTCACTATTTTTTTCTTTTGGTTGCCATGGAAACCAGAATTATGGATGGATCAAAAAAAATTGAAGGAATTTAAGAGAGGACATTGAGAGGATGCTTCCTATGAAGTTTCAACCAAATTGGCCAAGTGGTTAGTGAGAAGAAGTCGTTTAAAGGAAAAAGTTTACGCACGCACACACGCACGCAAGCACGACGGACAATCTCATTAAAATCATCTCCTATTAACGCTACGCATAGGATCTGAAGACAACCAATAGAGGGTCACGTTCAGACGACCTTTCCGCCAGCCAATCGGAACCTTGCTTTCACGTTTTTGAAAATGAAAGTAAAAGTCTATATTTACCAAAAAAAAATCTATATTTAGCATGGGATCCCAAATTTCGCATAGTGATTTACACGCGTGTATAGTTCTTATGACGACCGCATCATGGCTATAAATGCGGAAATGATGCAAAACACCGATATAGTCTTTCCCTGACCATACAGCATCGAAAAGTGTTCTTTGCTCTGGTTTTAAATGGTCTATTTTAAATTTGCTCAACTTTATTAATTGACGCCATTTTGAAGGTTAAGCCAAACGTTTGTTGAAACGAGTCCTCTGATTGGTTGATCTAAAAATAGCGATATTGGAAATCCGATAAAACAAGAAGATGAATTCGAATGGATCGCCATCAGATCTTACATTTGGTCAGATCGTGTACTTTAGTCAGATCGTGTACTTTAGTCAGATTGCACGACGGACAATTCGCCATGACATAAGCTCGACTGGCTTTCAGCCAGTGGAGCTAAAAATTAAATAGATTTCAATGTTCTTATTTTATACATATAAGGAAAAGCCTTGCCCCCTGGTAGCCATGTTTTTCAATGGATCAGAAAAATTTGAACAATCTCTGTAAAGGGTCACCCAAGGTAACATTTGTACCAAATCATTTTCAAACTAGGCCATCACTTTTGTAAGTGAAGATTTTTAAAATGTTGAACTATATACTTATTAGGAAAACAAGCTACACCTCCTTGCAGCCATGTTTTTCAAATTATTTTCAAATCGGGCCAGTACTTTTGGACAAGATGATTTTTAAAGTTTTACCATTTTTCCCTCTTTCTAATTCTGCAGCAACAGAATTCTTTCTTAGAATTCAATTCTACCTAAGAAACATTCCAATCATGAAATTATTTTGAAATTGGTCCAATGGTTTAGGAGGAGAAATTGTTGGTGAATGATCACAAAAGCTCATCCCATACTTTGTACCCAGGTAAGATAAGCAAGAGGGCCAGGATGGCCCTGGATCGCTCACCTTAATTATGCACTTTGATTTGTCATGCCTACCACAATAACTCTTTTTTTTTACCAACAAACATGCCTTGAAGTAATCTTGTAGAGGTTCACCAAATGAACATTTCTATGAAATCATTTGGAAATTGACCAGATACTTTCTGAGGAGAAGATTTTTAAAGTGTTCAATATAACCATATATGGCAAAACAGCTCTACCCCTGGTGACAACATTATCCGACCAATCAATATGGCTTGAAGGAATCAGTTAAAAGGTCACTTAAGGAGCATTTCTACAAAATTATTTGGAAAGCAGCCAGATTCTTTAGGTGAAAGTTGTCACTATAACCTTATAAGGCAAAACAGCCCCGCCCTATGGCGGATGTTTTCTTAAAAATAATTATTCTATAAAATTATTTGAAAATCTTAAAATATTTCTCTATAGCCATATAAGGTAAAACAGCCCTGTCCCCTGGTGGCCATGTTTTTCAACCAATCAACATGGGTTGAAGGAATCTGATAGAGGGTCACCCAAGGAACATTCTTAAACAATAATTTGGAAATCAGACAGGCGCTTTTGGAGAAGAAGATTTTTAAAGTTTTCACTAGCCATATTAGGAAAGACAGCCCCACCCCTTGGTGGCCATGTTTTTGACCAATCAAGGAGAAGTTTTTTTCTTTTGTTCGCCATGGAAACCAGAATTCTGCATGGATCAAAAACATTTTAAGGAATTTTGGTAAGGACATTGAGAAAATGCTATCTGAGAACTTTCATCCCAATTGGCCATCAGAGAAGAAGATGTTGCCGGACGACGGACAAAAGGTGAATACTTGAGAGAAAACTTGGGATACAGAGATTTTAGCTCATCTTGATAACCAGTTTTGCACTTTTCTTTATGTTTTAAAAGTTCTGCAGAGGCATTAAAACATAGCTATAGTAGAGATAATTTTAATCATGATCAACTGCTACAGACAACATTTGACACCTTTGCAGCAGACAATACTAATGAGGGATTTGACCTTTTTTTCCACAATATGTTCAACTCGTTTAAAAGTTATTCTGATTTTCTAGATATTAGTGTGTTTTCCTAGTCTGGATTCATAGTAGGTGAAACTATAACAAGAGGGCCATGATGGCCCTGGAATTGCTCACCTGATTTTTTTTTTTTTCACTTTAGCTATATAAGCCCTGCCCCTGGCGGCCATGTTTTTCGACTAATCAACTTGGCTTGAAGGAATCTAATAGAGGGTCATCCAAGGAACATTTCTACAAAATTATTTGAAAATCGGCCTGACACTTTTGGAGAAGAAGATTTTTTAAGTTTTCCCTATAGCCATGTAAGGCAAAATAGCCCCGCCCCCCCTGGCGGCCATGTTTTTCGACCAATCAACATGGCTTGAAGGAATCTGACAGAGGGTCATCCAAGGAACATTTCAACAAAATTATTTGAAAATCGGCCAACCAGATTGGGAGAAGAAGATTTTTTAAGTTTTCACTATAGCCATATAAGGCAAAATAGCCCCGCCCCCCTGGTGGCCATGTTTTTCGACCAATCAACTTGGCTTGAAGGAATCTGATAGAGGGTCATATAAGGTACATTTCTACAAAATTATTTGAAAATCGGCCTGACACTTTCGGAGAAGAAGATTTTTTAAGTTTTCACTATAGCCATATAAGGCAAAATAGCCCCGTCCTCCTGGTGGCCATGTTTTTTCACCAATCAACTTGGCTTGAAGGAATCTGATAGAGGGTCATCCAAGGAACATTTCTACAAAATTATTTGAAAATCGGCCTGACACTTTTGGAGAAGAAGATTTTTTGAGTTTTCACTATAGCCATATATAAAGGCAAAATAGCCCCGCCCCCCTGGCGGCCATGTTTTTCGACCAATCAACATGGCTTGAAGGAATCTGACAGATGGTCATCCAAGGAACATTTCTAAAAAATTATTTGAAAATTTGCCAACCAGTTTGGGAGAAGAAGAATTTTGAAGTTTTTTTCATTTCGTTGCCATGGAAACCAGAATTCTGCATGGATCCCAAAAATTTGAAGGAAATCTGGTGAGGTCATTGAGAGGATGCTTTCTGTGAAGTTTCATCCAAATTGACCCACCAGTTACTGAGGAGAAGAAGTTGACGCACGTTGGACGACGGACGCCGGACGCTGGACAAAAGGCGATAACAATAACTCACCTTGAGCAAAGCTCAGGTGAGCTAAAAATATCATTACAGTCAGAGCTCTAATTAAGGGGAAGTTTAATGTTCTAAAATCCATATTTGACACGATAACCCTATGTTGTGGGAACTTAAAAGAATCGTCTCATTCATTTTGGTACCCACATCATAGGGTTTGGTTAACCCTTTCCCTCATACAGCAATTCTGCAGCAGACGACTTTGAACGTATTTTGTCAAAACATAGAAAATTTTCATAATTGAATGGATAACCTATGACAAAAGGTGGAAAACATTGTGGCAAAAGGAGAAATTGCACGTTTTGTGCAATTTCTTCTTTTGTCACTATGTTTTCAAAAAGCTGTCTGCTGCAGAGGCGTCAGAAAGCGTCTATATAAGGGAAAGGGTTAGTCAATACAAGATATATTGTAGGGAAAAAAGAGGTGTTCCCCTCCTTATCTTGATCTTTAATAACAGTTAACCCTTTCCCTCATATGACAATTTTGCAGCAGACGACTTTGAACACATTTTGTCAAAAAATAGAAAATCTCTATAATTGAATGGATAACCTATGACTAAAAGTGGTAAACATTGTGGCAAAAGGAGAAATTGCTCTTTTGTCACTTTGTTTTCAAATAGCCGTCTGCTGCAGAGGCTTCAGATAGCGTCTATATGAGGAAAAGGGTTAAACAGCTTGTCACCTTGAGGTTGTCCCATACGACCAAGAGGTATTAACATGGTAATTTGTTCTTTAATTTTGTCTGGTACCACATCTGTCATGGGGGTGATGGTAAAACCTGGTAATACTGCATTCACTCGGATACCATTACTGAGATAACAAGAGAGGTTTGTAAAACATTATGCCACCTTTTTGTGTTCAAGGTCACTGTGACATTGAATTTTGAACAAGATGAGCTCGAAATCAAAAGGGGTTATGTTATGCCTAACCTCCATGCCAAATTTGAATACTGTAAAGTTAGGCATTATCAAGTTATCAATCGAACAAACTTTGGTATAAATCCTACGTTTATTAAGCCTGCAAGTGGGAAGGAATGTGATAACCCTTTCCCTTATACGACAATTCTGCAGCAGACGACTTTGAACATATTTTGTCAAAAAATAGAAAATCTCTATAATTGAATGGATAACCTATGAATAAAGGTGGAAAATATTGTGGCAAAAGGAGAAATCGCTCGTTTTGAGCAATTTCTTCTTTTGTCACTATGTTTTCAAAAATCCGTCTGCTACAGAGGCATCAGAAAGAGTCTTTATGAGGGAAAGGGTTACAGATGAATAGAAATCCAAACTCAGTACAATATTGAGTACAATATTGCGAACAAGTCTTTTTATGAATGATGTTGATTCAATTTAATGCCTCTTGAGCAGATTCTTTTTCAAAAACTTTGTAGGAAACTGCGAAATTGATCAGGCATGAGCAATTTCTCCTTTTCCCACATTGTTTTCAGCTCTATATCAAGATAACACTAGTCACATCCGAATTCAGATCTACATTCATTTCCACAGATACCTCCAAATCTGACAAATTCAAAACTTTCCTATCAGGACAACATTCCATCATTTAAAACTCCACTGAATGTCAGTTTGTGTGCGAGGAAGCTCAACTCAAGGAAAGAAATCAGCCGTGTCCCAGTGGTTAGTGTCGGTAATTTGGTCCCAGGCATCGCAGGTGTGATTCCTGGTCATTGTCATGTTGGAGTGCCCTCGGGCAAGGCACAAGTCCTAGCCTAGTATTGGTTTCAGGGATTATGAATAAGTTAACTGTATCCATGATATAACTGAATTAATGTTGAAAACGACATAAAACCCAATAAAACATCAACTAATTATAATAGATACCTTCCAAGTTCTTTTGCTGCTGTTTTAGTAAGTCCTATGACTCCAGCTTTTGATGCCGAGTAGTTTGCCTGTCCTATGTTTCCTGTCTAATATACCAATAAGTACATCACTGAATGAGTCCCAGCACAGGAACAAATACCGTCACAGCATATCAAGATCAACCTGTGCACATGCCCAGTCCGATCAGGATCTGCATGGTTGAATATCAAGTGAATGAGTGATGAAAGGATTTCTAGTAAGGATTTGGCCAGACAATAGGAATGCACAGGTTGGTCTCATCTTTATTGGTTGCAAATGTCCCGTCTTTTTTCCAAACAAAGATACTCAGAAGTGGTAGCGCATTGGAAACTTCACGAGTACTGGTTAAATCTCCAGGAAATAGACATCGATTGTGATTAATACAAGCATAAAGCTTGTTTCATAATCAATGTAAAATGAATAAGTTCAATTAATAAGTTCAAACACCGTTTGTGCCAAATTATTTTCAAATGAGGTTAGTACTTTTGGAGAGGAAGATTCTTAAAATTTATAAAGAGAAAGAAACAAGCCGCGTCCCCTCACTGCCATGTTTGGCATCAGATCTGCCTTATTGGAACAGTCTTTGTAGAGCTTCACCAAAGGAACATTTGCGCAAATCGATTTGATGAAGGCTACCTAAAGTACATTATTTGCAAATCAGCCATTACTTTTTTGAAAACATAGTGACAAAAGAAGAAAAAGCAATTTCCCCTTTTGCCACAATGTTTTCCACTTTGAGTCATAGGTTATCCACAATTATAGAGATTTTCTATTTTTTGACAACATATGTTCAAAGTCATCTGCTGCAGAATTGTCGTATGAGGGAAAGGGTTAACCTTTTCCCATATATAGACGTTTTCGGACGCCACTGCAGTAGACGAATTTTAAAATCATTGTGATAAAAGGATCAATTGCTCATAATGAGCACTTTTTTATGATTCAAGTTTATATATAATCTTCAGGGCTCTAGATAAGGGCCATTTCTCATGATCTTAATTCCTCATTCAACACTAAAACCCTATGTTGTGGGTACTCAAAAGAATTGTCTCAGTGAGACGATTCTTTTGAGTACTCACAACATAGGGTTTGGTTGAGTAATAAGAGAAATATAGTGGGGAAAAGATGTGTTTACTCCCCCTTATCTAGTCCACTGATCCTACAAACCTTTCCTGAGATGCTGGATATGTTAACAATTGAAGCGTGTTGTACACTTGCAGCAATTAAAGCTCTGCTCAAAGCCTGATTCATTAGAAATGTGCCCTACAACAGAAATAGAAACTATTAATCTTCTTTATAAATTGATTAAAATTAGCAATTTCTTTTGTTCTGACAATGTATTCCACTTTGCATCAAATTCATACATAACTGCCATTTTGACCCTAAAATGTGTTAAAATCAGAACACAGTTATATCAATTGAACAATTACATGTAAATGCAGGGTCACATTTACCCCTCTGACCCCTTTGCAGCAGACGAATTTTGATACAATGTTTTCAACTTTATTCAATAATTGTTCTCTCATGAATAGTTTCCATTCATTTGCCAAATGTTTCAAAACATCTCAGCTGCAGAACTGTTGTACAGTTAAGAACATCTTGAAATTGACAAATTTACCGTTCATGCTCCGCTCCGTTCCGCTCGGCTCATGTTCCATTCCGCTCATAAAACGTTCACTCATTCATAACATTGTGATTGCTTTTTCCTGTTCCGCTCAGATTGAGCGAAGCATTCATGTGATTGGATATTTTAATTCATTATGATTCTTTTGTTCTGAGCGCAAAATTCCGTTCCGCTCATAAAACGTTCCAACTTCGTTCCAATCACGCTCACAATTCAATCACGTTCCCCTCAGATTGTCAATTTCATGATGTTCTTAACTGTAAGAACATCTTGAAATTGACAAATTTACCGTTCACGCTCAGCTCCGACCCACTCCGCTCACGTTCCATTCCGCTCATTCATAACATTGTGATTGCTTTTTTCCGTTCCTCTCAGATTGTGCGAAGCATTCATGTGATTGGATATTTTAATTTATTATGATTGTTTTGTTCTGAGCGCAAAATTCCGTTCCGCTCATAAGACGTTCCAACTTCGTTCCAATCACGCTCACAATCCAATCACGTTCCGCTCAGATTGTCAATTTCATGATGTTCTTAACCCTTTCCCTCATATAGACGCTTTCTGACACCTCTGCAGCAGACGGCTTTTTGAAAACATAGTGACAAAAGAAGAAATTGCACAAAACATGCAATTTCTCCTTTTGCCACAATGTTTTCCACTTTTTGTCATAGGTTATCCATTCAATTATGGAGATTTTCTATTTTTTGACAAAATATGTTCAAAGTCGTCTGCTGCAGAATTGCCGTATGAGGGAAAGGGTTAACTGTATGTGACTTGTGTGATATGGTAAACATCAGTCTTAATGATAATTTGATGATGCTTAGTTGTAATGTGAATAAGGGAGATAATGAGTGTCCCTCTGACAGTGTCCCTCCAAAGGTTCAGGATAGGGATTGTTCCCACATATAAATGTGACTTGTACAGTTAGTCTAATTTCTATACCATTACAGATAAATTTAAATTAACCCTTTCCCTCATACGGCAATTCTGCAGCAGACGACTTTGAACATATTTTGTCAAAAAATAGAAAATCTCCATAATTGAATGGATAACCTATGACAAAAAGTAGAAAACATTGTGGCAAAAGGAGAAATTGCACGTTTTGTGCAATTTCTTCTTTTGTCACTATGTTTTCAAAAAGCTGTCTGCTGCAGAGGCGTCAGAAAGCGTCTATATGAGGGAAAGGGATAATGCTTCTTCTCACATAGACCATATTTGAAACTCTTAACCCTGTCCCACATACAAATGTACAACAAAGCTGCAGCAGACAACTTTTGAGAACATGTAATAAAAAGAATTAGTGAATTTCTATAAAAGATGAAATATTTCTTGAAAAAAGTTGAAAACATTATGGCAAAAGGAGAAATTGCTCATTATGAGCAACTTGTCCTTTTGCCACAATGTTTCCATAAGTTGTCAGCTGCACATGCGTCTGTAAGCGGTATTGGTTTAAATTCCTTTGCTTTTTTTAGTTTACGGTTGTTCCTTTCTTCCTACATTCATCAAAATTAACCCTTTCCCTCATACCACAATTCCGTAGCAGACGACGTTGAACATATTTTGTCAAAAAATAGAAAATCTCTATAATTGAATGGATAACCTATGACAAAATGTGGAAAACATTGTTGCAAAAGGAGAAATTGCTTGTTTTGAGCAATTTCTTCTTTTGTCACTATGTTTTCAAAAAGCCGTCTGCTGCAGAGGAGTCAGAAAGCATCTATTTGAGGGAAAGGGTTAACTAGCTTTCAGTCAAAGAACTCTTTCATAACATATAATACCAGGTTAAGGGGTTAACCCTTTTTCTCATACAACAAATCTGCAACAGATGACTTTGAAAACATCTTGGTAAAAAAATGAAAAACCTCTGTAAATGAATGTTTGATAAGTGAATAGAGTTGAACTGTTGTGGCAAAAGGAGATATTGCTTGTTTTGAACAATTTCACCTTTTGTCACAATGTTTTCAAAAGCTGTCTGTTTTATAGTCAGCTATCAGCGGGAAAGGGTTTACGTTATACAGTAAAATAATGAGTCACCTTCAGATTGACGTCTATTACATTATCCCACTGTTCCTCGGTCATCTTCAACATCATTGTGTCACGAGTGATCCCTGCAGAGTTGACCGCCACATTCGGGACGGTGTTAAACGAGGCTTGGACGTTTTGTATCAGGTCCTTAACAGAGCCACTTGACGAGACATCGGCACAAAATGCATGGTGGGAGGCATGTGCAACTGGAAAAAAAAGAACAGGATTTATTAACCCTTTCCCTCATACGACAATTCTGCAGCAGACGACTTTGAACATATTTTGTCAAAAGATGGAAAATCTCTATAATTGACTGGATAACCTATGACCAAAAGTGGAAAACATGGTGGCAAAAGGAGAAATTGCACGTTTTGTGCAATTTCTTCTTTTGTCACTATGTTTTCCAAAAGCCGTCTGAAAGCGTCTATATGAGGGAAAGGGTTAACATGTATTGTGCTGTTTGACTGTTCACTTAGTATTTCTTTTAACACCCTTTCCCACATACAGAAGCATTCTTACACCTCCGCAGCAGATGACTTTTGTGAATCAGTTACATGAATATACCAAGAATAGTGGTTGTACATTTATTGTGAATCAGTTTCATGAATATACCAAGAATCTTGGTTCATACACAGTGAATCAGTTTCATAAATATATAGAGAATATTGGTACATATATATATAGGATCTGACATGAGTTGTCATTTCATATAAAGTTTTATTAAACGAGTTCAAAAAAATTGTTATTAAACAAGCTTCTGGCGAATTTAATAACAAATTTCTCGGAAGAGTTTGATGAAACTTTATTAAATGACAACAAATGTCAGATTCTTTTTATCAGATGACAATACACAAAAAGAATATCGGTTTTACGCTGTCAGAAAATAGTCCTAACATGTAATACTTAATAAACTGTTAACTAATCAGACACAAAAATATTTTTATGAGGGATAATGTACCCTTTACCTCGTCTATCTATTGCGACGTTTGTGTTTACCGAATACACGTTCTCAGCCATTTTGTAAACATTCGCGGAAGAATATAAAAATAGTGATTCGGTCATGTTATATTACACATACATGTGACATATAAAGAAATACGTAATGGATATATTAGATCGGATACAAGCATTGTCATGTGATAAATCGGGAATACATTTCATTAATAAACCAAGAATAGTGACATGTCATATATTGCGAATCAGTTTCATAAATATAGCCAGTATAGTGGAAAATATATTGTAAATAAGTTTTGTGAGTACACCAAGAATAGTGGTACATGATCGAGAATCAGTTTCCTGTCATATGTTGCAGTTGAAAGTAATCCCGTAGGCCTTTCCCTCATACGACAATTCTGCAGCAGACAACTTTGAACATATTTTGTCAAAAAATGAAAAATCTCTATTAATTGAATGGATAACCTAGGCTACATGACTAAAAGTGGAAAACATTGTGTCAAAAGGAGAAATTGCTCGTTTTGAGCAATTTCTTCTTTTCTCACTATGTTTTTAAAAAGTCATCTGCTGCAGAAGCGTCAGGAAGCGTCTATATGAGGGAAAGGGTTAAGTGATACAGGATAACGCCTGTAACAAACATCACTGATGCAAATATGTTCAATGCAACACTTATAGACTGGAAGCTGAAGAATGCACTGGCTATATATTAGTGTTTTTAAACTGTCTGTAAACCTGGTCATCATAAGTTGACTATTTTGAGTACAACAATTTATTGCATCATTCAGTTATAATAGAATAATAGTTGACTATGCCTCTGTTTAAAAAGATGAAATAGTATGTACCTTTAGGGACTGAATCCAATGTTTTGTTGACAGCATTTAGATTCAAATCGACAGCTGCTAAGGCAGCCCCTTCACGAGCAAACACCTGACATATGGCACGTCCAATTCCACTGCCGGCACCTAGATTTAAAATGTTTCAGATGTTGAAATTCATATACAATATTTTTGGACTTATAACGTTATAACTGGACACATTACTAATGTTTCAGATGCTCATTAATCAGTTCTTGTATTATTGTAATTTCTGTTATAATTATTATCATCATTATTTATGATCATTATTCAGAGGACTAGATAAGGGGTCACTAAGGAAACTGTTCTTTACCCAACAATATCTCTTTTATCACTTATCCCTTTCCCTCATACAACAATCCTGCAGCAGACGACTTTGAACAATATATTTTGTCAAAAAATAGAAAATCTCTATAATTGAATGGATAACCTGTGACTAAAAGTGGAAAACATTGTGGCAAAAGGAGAAATTGCTTGTTTTGAGCAATTTCTTCTTTTGTCACTATGTTTTCAAAAAGCTGTCTGCTGCAGGACTCAGGCGCCAGAAAGCGTCTATATGAGGAAAAGGGTTAATGATCCTTATTGTTAATTGTCATTTATCTATTACCATAGGTGTGTCAAAATTTATGCATTATAAATGTAAGTCATCAAAGAGTAAATCTTTTCGGAAATTTTTTCCCCATAAAATTAAATTTTGATGCTTGAATAACAGCTCTGAGCATCTAAACTATAATCAGATAATATTATATTAAATGATGTAGTTTCGTTCAAAGGGGAAATAAGCACTATCACAAAGTCTTCTAATTGGAATTAGAAATGTAGAATGTAAAAGTCACTGGTAGAGAAAAAACATGCAGCCAGCCCTTGGCTCAAACCCGGGACCTTTGGCTTTCATGACTAAGCTAACTGGGCCGCTTACATATACTCTCTCCAATTGTGTAAAAGTATGAGCAGCTGCTTAACCCTTTCCCTCATACGACAATTCTGCAGCAGACAACTTTGAACGTATTTTGTCAAAACATAGAAAATCTCCATAATTGAATGGATAACCTATGACAAAAAGTGGAAAACATTGTGGCAAAATGAGAAATTGCACGTTTTGTGCAATTTCTTCCTTTGTCACTATGTTTTCAAAAAGCCGTCTGCTGCAGAGGCGTCCGAAAGTGTTTATATGAGGGAAAGGGTTAATTAAATGGATATTTGTTCCCTAATTTCAGTACTCAAATTTACCCTTTACCAAAAAATTCTATGATATTTTTATTTTTCAATGTCCGATTTAAATTCTTTTTTAGAAAAATATCAAAGATATATCTGGACTTTTGATTGTAAATGTGTGATACATTGTTGAAAACATAGTGAGAAAAGGGAGAAGTTTGTTGTTTTAAGATAAAAATATCCCCTTTTCCGATACTGCAAGTTCTGTCTTTATAATCAGCAAAAGTTCTGTCTTTATAATCAGCAAAAGGACTTCACATCGTAGGCCTATGTTATGTTTTTTGATCTTTTAATTTATGTACGTCTTTCTCTATGAAAACATTGTGACAAAAGGAGAAATTTCTCCTTTTATCCCATTGTTTTCAACTTTATTTAATAATTGTTCTTTTATTTACAGAAAATGTCCATATTTTTTACTAAATATTTTCAGGGACAATATATACAATACACGATTCCTGATATTTTCAAAGTCGTCTGCTGCAGCTTTTTTGTAGGAAGTAGATAAACTTAAAGGTCAATAATTAGAGTGAAGACTGGTCATGTATCAATGTTCATTGTTTCAACACTCTGAGAATAAATCCTTTTAAACAAGACAATTCAGTGACAAATTTAAATATCTTCAACACACTTAATTGTTTCAAATGACCGATTAAATTAAAAACAATGAAGATTGTATTATTATACCTGTAATCAGTGCAACCCTCCCTGTCAACAAACCAGCGGTGGCAGCCATGTGTGTTTCTAATTTTAGCTCGTCATGGGATTTCCCTTCTGTAAACCAATCAAATTGCTTAAATTATGAATGCTACATATCTATAAATTGATCACTACACAAAATCAAAGACAACAAAATTCACATTTTTTCTGCAATGATTTAATACAATTTCATAAGTCTTTCGTTAGTCACTGATTTTAGAATTTAAATAAATCTGAAGATGTCAACTGATTACATCACAACGGGAAAGACTCGCAATCGGTTAATTTTCGGAAACACTGGTTTACGAACTTAACCGACATTTGCCGATTGTTCATTCCGTAAATTCAATAAACATGGCGACTAGTCCGGGAATTTCCTGGACGGTCAATATAAAACCTTTGTTATCAGCTTCATATTCGTCTCTGGACAAAAATGTCCTTCCAGAATTCAGCAATGCAATCGTTTCAAGGTGATTATTCTATTTATTAATCGGTTTCTGCAACCAAATATTGTTTACATTTCCAGATATCAAAGGCCAATTTGACAATGTTTGTCATGGTGGGTGGGGTATATTTTTCCTTCTTATATTGAAGAGTTTGTATTCTTTGTTTCAATTCGACAAATAGATTATAATACTTAATGAATTTAAAAATTCCCAGATGGCATTCATGTCAACACATTAATAAATTGTCAAAATAATTTTATATTCGGGTTTTACTATAGAATTGTCTAATTTTACATTTCAAAATGATCATTTCAATTTAAAATATCTTCAAATGAAATTGTCCTACATAGAAAGACATCGTGTATGCTCATATTTTTCATTTTGTTATTATCATGCATAGATGAGATTGCACAATAAATGACAGATGATAAGTGAGCAAACGAAAGTCTCAATTAATTGGACTACAAATGAAACAGAAAGTCAAGTGAACATTATTTGGTTTTGACTTTACCATTGTAACAGTCCTAAACGATTCAACATGTTCAGGGCTTGATCCTTGGACATTTTGATCCAGAGGTGAAGGCTCTACCATGTCACTGTGACTACAAATGTAGTCACAAATTACAATATATCGCTGTTACTTACATATTGCATTGTAGAACAGTCTAAATTAATATAAAATCACATTCCCAGTACAGAAACCTGGACTAACTACAAAATGCAAGCTCTATAACAAGGCAGTAAAAGTTGATTGTGCCTTTAAAGTTATACCTTTCAGGCCTTTCCATCTACTACATTAGAGTCTATATCAAGGCAGTATTTAAGTGTCCCTACCTTTATTATACATATACCTTCAAGCAGTGCTTGCACTAACTTTTTGAAACAGGAAGTCCTGACTTCCTTGGTTTAAATTTTGGAAGTCCTGGTCATAATTCTTTGAAGGCCCAGGTGCCGTTTTTTTTTGCACATTCTAGTATTGTGTTTCCCTTTGTTTTATTTTTTAAAACATTATTGGAAAAAAAGCAGATATTGCTCCTTCCTTTGTCAATTATGTTATTGTTTCAGTTTCTATCATTACACTTTTAACCCTTTCCCTCATACGACAATTCTGCAGCAGACGACTTTAAACATATTTTGTTAAAAAATGGAAAATCTCTGTAATTCAATGGATAACCTATGACAAAAAGTGGAAAACATTGTGGCAAAAGGAGAAATTGCACATTTTGTGCACTTTCTTCTTTTGTCACTATGTTTTCAAAAAGCTATCTGCAGCAGAGGCGTCAAAAAGCGTCTATATGAGGGAAAGGGTTAAAGCAGTAGGTTTTTTATAGGTCCAAAAAATGACATCGCGTATGCTAATTTTTCATTTTGTTATTATCCATTCGCCGAGCCCCGGTAGCTCAGTCGGTAGCGACGCGGGCTGTCAATCTAGGGGTTGTGAGTTCGAATCCCGGCTCGGCCAACTTTCTTTCCGACGATTGACAAAAGTCAATCATCTCAATGCGACATGCGTCATTCGTCTTCCACCAATGGGCTAAGTCTATGTGGAAAAGCAGCCAGTTGCTTGGGAAGATTGTTGTGTGGAGTACTGGTGTGAGAAAACCAGGAAATGCATGAGTTGGTGAACTGGCCGCCATGATATAACTGAGAAATTGTTGAAGACGGCGTTAAACCCCAATCAATCAATCCATAACGTTCTAAATTCCCATCGCAAATTTCCGATCATGAATCTGGTCGGACATTTTGGTGATGCTTCAATGGTCGAATCTGGCGTATGTAATGTTTGCCACACCAAAATACACATATGGGACAACATTTAACCATATATCGTAAAAAGTAAATACAAAGGGTCTTACTCAAGCTTTTATGTGTTTTAATCCCTTTTTAGATCACCAGAGCCGAAGGCTCAGGTGAGCTATTTCTATCACTTTTTGTCCGTCGTCTGTCGTCCGTCCGGCGTTAACTTTTAGCTTTAAACATCATCTCCTCCCAAACTCCAAGGACAATTTCCGTGAAACATCACAGGACTGTTCCTCTGGTTGGCCTCTTTCAAAGTTGTTCAAAGATTTAAATTCCATTGAGAACTTTGGTTGCTGCGGCATCAGAAAGGGGACAAAATGTCCAAACTTTAAAAATCTTCTCCTCCGAATCTGCCTGTCAGATTCAAATATAATTTGGTAGAAATGTTCCTTGGGTGACCCTCTATAAAAATTGTTCAAGCCATACTGATTGGGCGAAAAACATGGCAGTCAGGCGGCATCAAAAAAGGGGCAAAATGACAAAATTTGAAAATTCCATTTTTAGCTCGACTATTCGAAGAATATGAGAGCTTTACTACTCGCCCCGGCGTCGGCGTCCGGTTAAAGTTTTAGGGCAAGTTGGCATTTTCATTCATAATTATTTGTGCTAGGGCTTTCATATTTGGAATATAGTTACATCTTATACCTTTCTTCACGTTGAATGCTGAAGATGCTGAGTTTGACCTTCTTTTTGGGGTAAAAAACATGATTTTGTGTGGTTAAAGTTTTAGGGCAAGTTGGAATTTTATTTTAATTTTTAATTTTTCTCAATAAGTACATGTGCCAGGGCTTTCATATTTGGAATATAATTACATATAATACCTTTCTTCACATTGAATGCTGAAGATGCTGAGTTTGACCTTCTTTTTGGGGTAAAAAACATGATTTTGGGTGGTTAAAGTTTTAGGGCAAGTTGGAATTTTATTTTAATTTTTAATTTTTCTTAATAAGTACTTGTGCTAGGGCTTTCATATTTGGAATATAATTACATATAATACCTTTCTTCACATTGAATGCTGAAGATGCTGAGTTTGACCTTCTTTTTGGGATAAAAAACATGATTTTGTGTGGTTAAAGTTTTAGGGCAAGTTGGAATTTTATTTTAATTTTTAATTTTTCTCAATAAGTACATGTGCCAGGGCTTTCATATTTGGAATATAATTACATATAATACCTTTCTTCACATTGAATGCTGAAGATGCTGAGTTTGACCTTCTTTTTGGGGTAAAAAACATGATTTTGGGTGGTTAAAGTTTTAGGGCAAGTTGGAATTTTATTTTAATTTTTAATTTTTCTCAATAAGTACATGTGCTAGGGCTTTCATATTTGGAATATAATTACATATAATACCTTTCTTCACATTGAATGCTGAAGATGTTGAGTTTGACCTTCTCTTTGGGGTAAAAAACATGATTTTGGGTGGTTAAAGTTTTAGGGCAAGTTGGATTTTTTTTTAATTTTTAATTTTTCTCAATAAGTACTTGTGCTAGGGCTTTCATATTTGGAATTTAATTACATATAATACCTTTCACCACATTGAATGCTGAAGACGCTGAGTATGACCTTCTTTTTGGGGTAAAAAACATGATTTTGGGTGGTTAAAGTTTTAGGGCAAGTTAGAATTTTATTTTAATTTTTAATTTTTCTCAATAAGTACTTGTGCTAGGGCTTTCATATTTGGAATTTAATTACATATAATACCTTTCTTCACATTGAATGCTGAAGATGCTGAGTATGACCTTCTTTTTGGGGTAAAAAACATGATTTTGGGTGGTTAAAGTTTTAGGGCAAGTTGGAATTTTATTTTAATTTTTAATTACTTGTGCTAGGGATTTCATATTTGGAATATTTTAAGTACTTGTGCTAGGGATTTCATATTTGGAATATAATTACATCTAATACCTTTCATTCATGATTTTTAACTTTAATATGGAGTTATTGCCCTTGATTGACTTTTAAATGTATGTATCTATTCAGTTGCTTTTACATATAGAGTGTATATTTAAAAGTACTTAAGTGCAATATAATGAAATAGTGCTTTATGTGAATAAGAGGCATATAGTCGAGCGCGCTGTCCTCCGACAGCTCTTGTTATGAAAGTGCTTGTCTGATTTTAAGAAAATATAATACGAATCTTACTGTAATGATCCTCTATTTAATTTGTTAAAGCCGTTTTGATTGGTTACACAATCATAGCAACCAGGCGTCATCACAAAAGGGGTAAATTGAACTTTTAGCTACAAATGAAAACCAACTCCTACCATTCCAATAGAACAATTTCCTCAAAACATCACAGGAATGTTCCTTTGGTGGTCCTCTTTCAAAATTGTTCAAAGATTAAAATTCCAATGAGAACTTTGGTTGCTGCGGCATCAGAAAATGGGACAAAATGTCCAAACTTTAAAAATCTTCTCCTCCGAATCTGCCTGTCAGATTTAAATATAATTTGGTAGAAATGTTCCTTTGGTGACCCTCTATAAAAATTGTTCAAGCCATACTGATTGGGCGAAAAACATGGCAGTCAGGCGGCATCAAAAAAGGGGCAAAATGACAGAATTTGAAAATTCCATTTTTATGAAAGTGCTTGTCTGATTTTAAGAAAATATAATATGAATCTTACTGTAATGATCCTCTATTTAATTTGATTAAGGCGTTTTGATTGGTTACACAATCATAGCAACCAGGCGTCATCTCAAAAGGGGTAAATTGAACTTTTAGCTACAAATGACAACCAACTCCTACCATTCCAATAGACCAATTTCCACAAAACATCACAGGAATGTTCCTTTGGTGGTCCTCTTTCAAAATTGTTCAAAGATTAAAATTCCAATGAGAACTTTGGTTGCTGCGGCATCAGAAAGGGGACAAAATGTCCAAACTTTAAAAATCTTCTCCTCCGAATCTGCCAGTCAGATTCAAATATAATTTGGTAGAAATGTTCCTTGGGTGACCCTCTATAAAAATTGTTCAAGCCATACTGATTGGTCGAAAAACATGGCAGTCAGGCGGCATCAGAAAAGGGGCAAAATGACAAAATAAGATTACTTTAAAGCCATGGTGGTTGGTAAAAGATATGGCCACTAGGGGGCAGGGCTGTTTGGAGATTTGATTTTTGCCTTATGGCCGTGGAGCGAAAATATAATACGAATCAAGAATGTTCCTTTGGTGGTCCTCTTTCAAAATTGTTCAAAGATTTAAATTCCATTGATAAATTTGGTTGCTGCGGCATCAGAAAGTGAGAAAAATACCCAAATTTTAAAATCCTTTTCCTCCATAATCTACTTGTGCGATTGCAAGATAATTTAGTAGAAATGTTCCTTAAGTGACCCTCTAAATAAACTGTTGAAGCCATATTGATTTCGTTGAAAAACAGGGCAGCAAGGCGGCATCAGGAAAGGTGCAAAATGACAAAAACTTTATAATTCCATTCTTATTAAAGTTCTTGTTAGATTTCAAGATATAAATGGCCTTTACTGATAAGCTGTTTCTTGAGAACTGTCCACTCCTTTGCAGTTTCATTTACACTCCCTGATAAAATTTTCCCAGATATTTGCAGTTAAATATTTACTACTAATTTACTATCAATTAGGTGATCGATTTAGGGCCATCTTGGCCCTCTTGTTAATCCATCTCTTAGAGGCTTCGTCTACATTAATCACATGTTGTCAAATTTATTTAACTGAAATGAATATTTAACAAAAAAGTTATATATCTTATTCACACAAGTTTGGGCGATGTTTCTTTTTTACCGATTTGTTCTAGTTTATTTCACTGCAAACAAATTTGTTGAAGATTTTAATTTTTCGTCGTTCGGTTGTGAATTGAATTTTGATACATTAAAGTGGTTAAAAGGTAAGCTGAATAATTTAAGGCTTATAAATATTGCCGGCGTATAGCCTTAATTCCTGGACGTACGTGGACGTCTCCCTTGTCGTTTTTGGGCGTACAGGAACACTTTTCGGGCTTAAAAACGCCCTCTACGTCAATTATAGACTTTTTTGTTTATTAGTAATAAAAACGTGGTCTTTCAAATCCACAACAAACATTAATCTACATCAATCTCTAAGTCTTTATTTTAGACTCAGACTTCGGATTTTTGATATTACTAGATTGGAACCGTAATCACTCTGATTCTAATCCATATGCTAGCTACCCTTGTAAGCTTGTACGGTAAATGCCAATTGCGATTGCTTTCTTTTCATATGAATTATGATGTAAAATCTCAAAAGTTTTAAACTTTACCGGTCCTCATTACAGGCAACATTTGAAGCCATTGCAGCAACAAACCTTTGGAAACCATGTTTGTATCTAAAGGAGAAATTGCTTATTTTGAGAGCAATTTCTGCTTTCCTACTTTTGAGTAAACATTTTCAGCTTTCTATTTTAGAAATATTACATTTTTACGCTGAATATTTTCAAAGTTGATGTCTGTAAACATATCTTATTAGGGAAAATATTAGTAAAAGAACATATTTGCACTGTCATACTGGTTTGATTGTAATTTTTGATTAATTTTTCAGTGAAAAGGATATTCTCAAACATGACGACACATATGAACCTTTCTTCTCATCCTTTGTCGCTCTGGCATCACACTACCTATCTGCAGGTGCCGGTGAAAGTAAGTATTCCTATTATTAAAATTTCATGTGGATGTTCAGATAAAAAGTAAGCTCAGGACATATAAGCCTAAGGTCCCTGAAAATGTTCACATTCCCTGAAAATGTACACATTTTCATACATTATTTTACACTGATGACATTTGACGCCTGCTATTGCAGATGACTTGAAAACATTGCAATAAAAGGTGTAAATTATCAAAACAAGCACAATTTCACCTTTAATTGCAATATTTTTAACTTCTTGTCAAAAAGGTTACTTCCAGTTTTCCAGCTTTTTCATCAATCAACTTGTTCATCTGTTGATTGTAAAGAAGGCATCATTTAAATTATTATGTGTTAATGTCACATTAAGTAATGGGTTAATGTCACAGAACCTAGAAAGTCAACAATTAAAATTAGAGCAAGCTGAGTTTTATTGGTTGAATTGAATTTGATACGATGAGCTTTCATTCCAGATGTAATTTGGATGGTTGATTCACTACTATGATGAGCACTTTCTAGCTCACCTGAGCCATTGCTCATGGTGAGCTTTTAGGATGGTTGTATGTCCGTGATAAATTGTCTGTTGTCTGTCAACAATCGTGTCTTTAACCCTTTCCCACAACAAATCTCCATTTTGAGACCATATATGCAAAAGTATTAAATAGGGCTGGTAACATTGTGGCAAATGGAGAAATATCTCTCTTTGCCATAGTGTTTTCAAAAGTCATCTGCTACAGATGCGTCCATATGCTTCTTCAAATGGAAAAGGGTTTAATAAAGTCTCCTAAACCAATGGGCTAATTTTAACCAAACATCACAGCAATGTTCATTTAGAAGATTCCCTTTTAGTCACAGGAATATTCCTTCTAAAGGTGATAGTCTTTCATATATTAAATTTCCTGGCAAACTCTGGTTGCCAATGGCCCTTGGCAATTTAACCCTTTCCCACTCAGGGTTCTCCCCAGAAACATAACCCTTTCCCACTTATATGTATTTTGACACCTCTGCAGTAGATGATTTTTGAAAACATTGTGTCAAAAGAGCAATTTCTCTTTTTGCAACAATGTTATCAACTCCTTTCAATAATTTTACATGCCTTTGTAGAGATTTCCAGTGTTTTTCCCTTGATGTTTTCAAAGTCGTCTGCTGCAGATTTGTTGTATGTAGGGAAAGGGTTAAAGAGATAATCTTCTTTTAAAAAAATACTTGATTATTAAAATGAGACTGCTTTGTATGAAACCTTCCGGTAAAATTATCTTTGTTTTTCAGTTGCAACCCCTCATTTATCCAGTGTGACTGCAGCCTGCAAGGTGCTGTTGAACTACTTACTGCAGAGATTACAGCATCAGAAGGACACATGTGCAATTTCACCAGTAAGGAACTCTTTCCATCTTTTTTGAACAGATGACTAGACAAGTGGGAGTAAACTGGTCTTTTCTCCACAATATCTGTCTCATAACTCGACCAAACCCTTTGTTGTTGGTTCTGAAAAGAATAGTCTCACTGAGATAATCTTTTGAGTACTCACAACATTGGGTTTGAGTCTCAAATAAAGGTAATAGAACATGAAAAATGTCCTCTCATTTTGATAATTCTGCACCGCCTTGGTGGTGTTATGGTAGAGTTTCCATATTTGGTGTTGGAGATTGCTTGTTCAATCCCCGGCGGGGTCATACCAAATACAGGCAATAAAGGATAAGTGGCCTTTTATTACAGTAATTTCTTCTTCTAAGAAATGTTTATTAATCTATTGGGAATATTACTCAGGTTGAAGTATCATGTATTTATATGAACATTTTCCCTTTAGGTAATGCACCTCTGCAATAGCAATTTTTGAAAACATTATTGGAAAATGAGAAATCGTTCGAAGCATGCAGTTTCTGAATTTTCGTACAATGTTTTCACCACTATCAAATTATACTTGTACATTGTCTAGTTATAACATTTCATTTCTAATAGCGTCATAAATTAGATATGTCCAGTTAAAAGTTCTATTATATGATTTTCCTTTTCCAGAAGTACCTAATGGTGTTGATAAAGGGTCTGTGTACCGGACAAGGATATTTACCCAAAGCAGATATTGTTACATTTACTGCTGTGTTAAAATCATCACAGACCCCTCCTAGTGTCAGAGATGCAGAGTGCTGTAAGTTTTTGTGCTATTTCACTTTTTGCAACTTTTTTTAACAATATTTCAGTTTTAGTGTGATGATTATTTGACTTAGGACTCAGAATATGTAATCGGTTTACTGTAAACGGAAAATAGGTCTGATCTGACATATTGGAATACTGACTCAACTGTTCTTTTTGAACACTGTTTTCATATGAGTGCCTACAAAATAAAGTTTGGAATGGGCAAATGCTGCATTATTTGAGATACTTTCCATCTGATCAAAGTGGCGGGCGCAAAACATCATTAAACTGGAATGAATGACTTTCAGTTTTAATGGCTCTGTTTTGGTTAAGTCATCATATAAAACTCTATAAGCACTGCATCCCACATGTATCAACCTAACTGGCTTTGCTACCAGCCAAGATCAAGATCAGCTTGCAAAATCCAAATAGATTACTTTATGTGCTTTGATCATAATGGCAATTATTTTCAATCCAAATTGATTACTTTATGTGCTTTGATCATAATGGCAATTATTTTCAATCCAAATTGATTACTTTATGTGCTTTGATCATAATGGCAATTATTTTCAAGCATTTCGAAGTTTGTTTTTTCCTGTCTTGTTAGTGGAGACAGAAGAAACAGCTTTCTCAAAAGAACCCAAGAGACCTCGACTAGACACAGAGACGAATCTTTTCGATCAGATGACATCCGTTTTCGAAGAGATAACACATTCAGGTTCTTCGCCAGGGAAGTGTGAGGCCCCGGCAGAAATATCGCCGGATGAGGTGACCATTGTGCATATTACAGATTCATCAGATGAAGTTAAGGTGAGGAAGATTTGAGTAGTTGTATACAGTCATTAGATTAGTTAGTTTCCATTTCGCATTAACCCTTTTTCCACATACAGCAAACCTGCAGCAGACAACTTTAAAAGCATGTTGGCAAAAACCCAGAAAATCTCTATAAATGAAGGTATAATTAATGCAAATAGTTGTAAACATTTTGGCACAATGTTTTCAAAAGTCATCTGCTGCAGAGGCGACTGAACACTCTATAGGTGGGAAAGGGTTTAATATGTAAGTATCAGTTTTTCCTGTTTTCAGCTCACCTGAGCACAAAGTGAGTGTTTCGCTATTGTGATTACTCTCTGTCTACTGTCATCGCCCTCTGTCCGTCTGTTCACATTTTGAATTTCCTACAAACAACTTTTCCACCTAGACTTCTTATTAACTTATTTCACAGGAATGTTCCTTAGGTGGTCTTCTTTCAAAGTTGTTCAAGGAATTGAATTCAATGAGGAACTGGTTGCTGCGGCATCAGGTAAAGGGAAAAATGCCAAAGCTTTAAGAATCTTGTCCAAAAATCCTGGCATTCGTCTGTAACTTTTAGCTTCAAATGACATCTCCAAAGCTAATCAACCAAACATAACAGGAATTATCCTTTGATGATCCTCTTTCAATTTTTGTTCTAAATTTCTAGCTTGACTGTTCGAAGAATATGGAGAGCTATTACAGTCACTTGTGTGTCGACGTCGGCATTGCATCTTTGGTTAAAGTTTTGCATGCAAGGCTTTTTCTCACAAACCACAGATGCTATTGCTTTGAAACTTAACACACTTATTGGACATCATCAAATGACTATCCCAAAACACTATATCAGATTTTGACACAATTATGCCCCTTTGTGGACTTATAAATTTTGACATGCAAGATACTTTCATTGACTTATCTCAGTAACCACTAGTGATATTGACTTGAAACTTCATTCACTTCTTCAGGGGTGTCAGACAGTCAAGTTAGATAACTCTTGTTTGGATTTAGTACAAATTATGGCCCTATCTTAGTAACCACTCAGGGATTGATTTAAAACATTAATATAGTAATTATAGGTATCAAACAATCAGGTTAGGTAACTCCTGACTACATTTATTATAGATTATGGCCCTTGTTGAAGTTAGAAATTTTGGTTAAAGCTTTGCATGCAAGGTTTTTTCTCACAAACAGCGGATGCTATTCAAACAAAACTTGTATAAATCCAACTTGATTTATAGTACTATACTATCAAGCTACTATCTTAGTAACAACTATTGACTATAGTATCAAATGGCCAAATAGTCGAGCATGCTGTCTTGGCGGACAGCTCTTGTTAAATTCTTAGTAGAACTTGTTGCTGCAGCATCAGAAAGGGTGGAAAATGATAAAACTTAGGTGAACCTCTACAAAAATTGTTCAATCCATGGTGATTGGTTTTAAAAACATGGCCGCCAGCCTGCATCAGAAAAAAGGGTTTAATGAAAAAAGCATTTATTTTTTCTCTTCTAAATCTTCTTGTCTTATTTCAAAATGATTTGGTGGAAATGTTTCTTAAGTGACCCTCTACAAAATTTGTTCAAGCCATGTTGATTGGTGGAAAGCATGGCATCTGGACAGCTTCAGAAAGTGGGTTAAATGCCAACTTCAAGATTCTTCTCATCTGCTTGTCCGATTGTCTTATGTGACTGTCGGCAAAAAATTGCTCAAGGCATGCTCAAGGCAATTGATTGGCTGAAAAAGGGACTGCCAGGGTCAGGAGCTAACTAACCTTTTTAGCTCGATTCAAAACGAGAGCTATTGTCATGACCCTGGCGTCAGCGGCGGCGTCGTCCGGTTAAGGTTTTTTGTTAGCTCATTTTTTTTTTCTGTTTTCTCCCTATCAGTCGAGCGTCTGTGCCGTACCCGGTGCTCTTATGTTTTTAGCTCTACTGGCCAAAGGCCAGAAGGGCTTATGTAGTGGCGATTCGTGAGAGCTCGGTTCCTTTCGAAAACCAGCCAGATCCGCCCATGCATGACTGGATTATGGCCCTTGAAATGGTCAAAATTGCTATAATAGAGCTTGTTAACACGATACAGTCTTTATTTTATATTGTATTTCAACCAAACTTATACAGTAGTTAGATATCTATGAGAGCTTGATTCCTTTCAAAAACAAGCCAGATCCGCCCCATGCATGACCGAATAATGGCCCTTGAAATTGTCAAAATTGCTATAATAGGGCTTGTTAACATGATACAGTCCTTATTTTTGATTGTATCTCAATCAAACTTATACAGTAGTTAGATATCCATGAGAGCTCGGTTCCTTTCGAAAACCAGCCAGATATGCCCATGCATGACTGGATTATGGCCCTTGAAATGGTCAAAATTGCTATAATAGAGCTTGTTAACACGATACAGTCTTTATTTTATATTGTATCTCAACCAAACTTATACAGTAGTTAGATATCCATGAGAGCTCAATTCCTTTCGAAAACCAGCCAGATATGCCCATGCATGACTGGATTATGGCCCTTGAAATGGTCAAAATTGCTATAATAGAGCTTGTTAACACGATACAGTCTTTATTTTATATTGTATTTCAACCAAACTTATACAGTAGTTAGATATCCATTAGAGTTTGGTTCATTTCTAAAAAACGGCCAGATCTACCCTGCATGGCTGGATTATGGCCCTTGAAATTGTCAAAATTGCTATAATACAGCTTGTGAACACAATAGAGCTTCCATTTACTATCTGATCTTCACCAAACTTAGATGGTATTTGAATATTGATGACATATTTGTTCCTTTTGAAACAAGCCAGATCAATGCCAGTAGAGCATAGGCCCTCATGGGCCTCTTGTTGTGTAATATCTTATTACTTTTGATTTTCTGCAGCTAGTTCAGCCTTATTAGCTCGACTTTTGAAAAAAAATGAGAGCTATTGTCATGACCCTGGCGTCGGCGGCGGCGTCATCGTCCGGTTAAAGTTTTTTGTTTAGCTCCTTTTTTATGCCCCCAGAATCACCAATTCGGTGGGCATCTAGTTTTTGGCCTGTCTGTCTCTTTGTCTGTCTGTCGAAGAAAACTTTAACCTTGACCACTACTTTTGAACCATAACAGGTACGGCTACCACATTTCACATGTGTATTCCTTGTGACATGACCTTTCTGTCAGTACCAACATTTTTGACCTTGCGACCTTGACCTTTGACCTAGATGTTGCCATTCGGGGGCATCAGTGTTTCACAAACACATCTTGTTTTTTTTCTGTTTTCTCCCTATCAGTCGAGCATCTGTGCCGTACGCGGTGCTCTTGTTATAAATTTCCTTGACTGATCGATGTTTTTATTTACAGCGTTCATAATGAGCAATTTCTTCTTTTGCCACAAATGATATCGCATATAATTAATAATATTACTTTTATTCAAAGAGATCTTCCATACTTTTACCTAGATTATTTTAGTCTTCTGCTGCAGATTTATTGTGAATGGGATAGTGTTGTTTAATTTAGAAAGCAAAATAACACATGTGTTTTTGTTTTCAGACTCTATTTGGTAAAAGAAACCTGGCCAATTTAACCCAGTTGAATGGAGGAAATATTTTACTGGATGTTTGTTTTGAGCTGACCTTTCTCAACAGATATATACAGAGATACAAGGACGCCATTGCAGGCTCTGCCTTTGTTATGCCCAACACTCTGTCGGATGCTTTGACTACAAGAAACTGGTAAGTTGACGGTAATTTTAGATGACACTAGTTTTACCCTTTTCCCCAACAACAAATCTGCAGAATCAAATAGAATAAAAAAAAAAAATTGGCAATTGGAGAAATTTCTACTTTTGTCACAAAGTTTTTAAAAGTTATCTGTAAGTTATCAGAAAGCGTCTGTATGTAGGATGGGAAAAGGTTAAACTATTCTGTTGTTTCCCCATTGCCAGTAAGTAATAGATTGAAAAATGATGGGTCATTTTCTAAAACAATGTTTCATGCATCAAAATTTAACCCTTTCCCATACAAAGACGCTTTCGGATGCATCTACAGTAGACAACTTTTGAGAGAATAAAATTGACAAAAGGAGAAATGGCTCAAAACAAGCAATTTATCCTTTTGCCATAATATTTTCAATAATAATGCCCTCATTTATAAGGATTTTACTTGTTTTTTGCCAATATGTTTTCAAAGTTTTATGCTGCAGATTTGCTGCATGTGGGAAAGGGTTTACCAAAATCAAATATTTATGTCACCTTCTTAATTTGACAGTAATGTTTTGCGTGTAGTTACAGTGTTACTAGAAAAGTTGGAATACATGTATTATTTTTATTAAACAAAATCCTTCTTCTAATTTGAGTGTGAGATTATTTTGAAGAAAAAAGAAATGGCTTTGTCAGCAAAATGGTAAAAAGAGAAACCACATGTCTTTTCAAGTCTTGGTGTCATTGTTCAAAGTTCTAAGTGAAACTTCCATTGAGTCACCCGACATTGGTTACTGGTAGTTTAGCCTGGATTGTTAACAGTAACAGACTGTTTCACATTAGGATCCTTCTATTGTGTCACCCTGCGTAGCATGGTAGGCACTTAGGGATTACTTTTTAAATTTGTTCGGCGTCTGTCTGTCCGTCACACTTTTTCGTCACACTTTCAATGAGCAGGTGCAGGTGACACACATGCTCCGCAGAGCACTCCATTCTAGTTTATGAAGTTAAAGAACCACATGCTTTCCAATCAGTTTTGTAATGAGAGATAAGTTTTATACAAATCTTAAAAGCAATGACAAAAAATAACAAACAAGCAAGATAGAATTAGCGATCCATGAGATCAAGCATCTGAACAACGCTTTATCCGAATACTTATGTTATGTTTTGTTTTTCGCGCTAAAGAAATAAATCCCTTTCCCACATATATACAAACGCTTTCTGATGCATCTACAGCAAACACCTAATGAGCAATTTCGCCCTTTGCCACAATGTTTTCAACGATTATACTTTCATTTATAGAGGATAACATTACCTTTAACTGCATGTTTTCATGTCATCTGCTGCATACATAATTGTTGTATATGGGAAAGGGTTAAACATGAAAAAACACTTGACTTACTTGAGCACCTGTGTTATAACTTTCAGTTACCAAGTTTTGTTGAATGATATATCTATTGTGTGGAGAGTATTTTCTCTGCCCATCCTCGAGCCACTGACTGTAAAAAGACTGGAAAAGATTGTCACAGTAACCATGGGATGTTTGTATGCTGCTGTTTCCGTGGCTACCACCAATACAATCATGAGTTTGGCAAGTGGAACGCCAACAAAATGTAACCCTCCAGCGAAGGAAGAAGATATCGAGAACTATGGAGTTAACATTGTACACAAAACAGTATGTATTTTAATGTTTATTTCAATCCTACTTTGCTTTTATCACTTTTAAAACTGTTTTCGAAAATCAACAGCAAGCAGCCCCATTTGTTTGTGAAAATATCATTGTTTGATTTAGCATATTACCTTAAGATCAAACAGAAAAGATACATGATCAGATTCAAAAAGATTTCGGGGGAGTTATGCTAGAAATCTACAACAACGTATCATATCAATATTTTGTGTATTGCCGCAAAAAAATTTGGAAATATTATGATACACTAGCGATAACTGGTTTTGTATTGTGCTTTAAAACATGTGGAAGATTTTATATCTTGCGAGACCGAAGGTCTAGAGAGATGTCAATTTTTCCACTTCCCGAGTTGGACAATACAAAAGCCTGGTATTGCTACTGCAACATAATTTTCCATTAATTGTATGTATAATCAGTTAAACTTTTTAGACAAAATAAACAAAAAGTATACAACAAATTCCTTATTTTCGATAACAAAATTTGCACATAAAATAAAATTTATGAATGGCATATGAATCACATCCACACTTCCACATTTTGAATGTAATGAAATTATGTTTTAATGACATCACACAATATTTCAGTGAGGTACCCTTATCCTATTTGGTACCGTATTTAACTAGTTTTAATCAACCCTTTTGTACCTATTTGTGTATTGCAGCTGGAAATCTACAACAACGTTTCCTCAGCCATTCATGCCTCCACAAGAGCAGGTGGAAATGTAAGTATCTGGGTTTAAATAGAGGAAACAAGAAGTCAGTTAAAAACACATCCTAAATGTGTACAATATAGTAGCTTATGAATGTTACTTCTTTCATCTGGAGCTGAGCATTCAGTAGCTATGCAGGCTGTGAATCCAGGAGTTGGGAGTTTGAACACTAGCTTGGTCAACATTAATTCTAAAGTATGACAAAAGTCACTATGACAAGCATCATTTGTCTTCAACTTAAGGGCTAACAGTCTATGCGGAAAAGCAGCCAGTTGCTTGGAAAGTCTGTTGTATGGAGTACTGGTGTAAGATAGCTGGGTAACACACAAGTAGGTGAACTGCCCAACGTGATATGACTGAAAAATTATTGAAGACTGCATTAAACTCCAATCAATAAATCTTTTATCTGGTCTTGGGTATTTATATCAGTAATTCTACATCAGATTTTTATTAAATTAATCTGTTTAATCAGCAAAGAATATTTAAATAGTGATAGCTGTCTGATATTATGTTCTGTATTTATTGGTATTTTCTACGCTCCTATTCAGCTACTTTTCTCTTACAAAAACATTTGTCAAGAGAGTTTTAACCTTTTCATACATACAGACACTTTAAAACGCCTCTACATCAGACAACTTTTGGAATCATTGCCACAAAAGAAGATATTGCTCATCATGAGCAACTTCTCCTTTTGCCACACTGTTTTTTTTAACTACATAAAAATCATACTTTCGTTGGCGGCGGCGGTGTGGTCGTCCGGTTAAGGTTTTTTGTTTAGCTAATCTTTTTTTTTTTCTTTTTTTTTCCCTATCAGTCAAGCGTCTGTGCTGTACGCGGTGCTCTTGTTACACTATGCATTTGTCATGGATCTTAATTAATACCCGCCCCTTACAATATCTGAAAATGTCTTGGACGCATCTGCAGAGTTGATCCATTTCCCTGTTGTAGATGCATTTTGATGCATCTGCAGCAGAAGACTTATCAAAACATTGTTGCAAAAGAAGAAATTGCTCAAAGCAAGCAATTTCTTTTTTTGCCACAATGTTTTCTACTTTATTCAGCAAAAATACACACATTTTTAGTGATTTTCTATGTTTTTGCCTAAATGTTTTCAAAGTCGTCTGCTGCAGATTTGTTGTATGTGGGAAAAAGTTAATGAAAAAGTCTGGTGGTGAGAGGTTCCAATCTTTTTACAGTGTTCGGTGTAAAGCTGAATTTGAAAATTATCTGTATTGAATAAAACACGGGGTATTGAGTTGATGCTTACTTACATTTACAGATTGCTCAAAACCTGAACCTTCTCTCATCCTGGCTACTGTTACAAGGCCTCCAGGGGATCTTGTCCCTTACCCCTGCCATGATTTTAGAAAGAAAGGACAGCAAATCTCGACCAACTAGCGCCGGTCAAACGGATGCAACACCCACAAAACAGTCACAGACAAGTGGTCGACCTGGATCAGCTAAAAAGTAAAAAAAATGTTTTATTATTAATTATGATTTTACACTCTCCCACATATAAACACATTCTGAAGTCCATGAGGCAGACGCATTATGAAAACATTGTGGAAAAGGGAGAAATTGTTCAAAATGAGCAATTTCTACTTTTCAGACAATGTTAACAACTTTTTTGATGATTGTTCTTTCATTTATAGAGAGTTTCCATAGTTTTGACTGAAGGTTTTCAAAGTAGTCTGCAGCAGATTTGGTGTAAGTGGGAAAGGGTTAAACTAACTCAAGGTAAATGAGATTGTTCACTGCTCATTTAACCCTTTCCCTCATACAACAATTCTGCAGCAGACGACTTTGAACATATTTCGTCAAAAAATAGAAAATCTCTATAATTGAATGGATAACCTAAAAGTGTAAAACATTGTGGCGAAAGGAGTAATTGCTCGTTTTGACAAATTTCAACTTTTGTCACTATGTTTTCAAAAAGCTGTTTGCTGCAGAGGTGTCAGAAAAGGGCTGTAACGAATACACTAGAGGTGGCAAATACGATATGTATCATGAATACGAATACATATATTTATTTACAAATACTGTCATGAATATAACAACATATACACACAAAAGAAATTGGAATCCAAATGACTAGAGAAAGTATACTGATTGACTAGTAAGTCTTGTCTCTCTTCTGACAAATATAATCCAACTAGAACAGTGTAAAAGTTAATAATGTATTTGACTATTTTTCCATAGTCAACATGGTTGTGATCCTCAAAAGAATATCAACTTAAATATTACGTACCTTGCTTATGCCTCAAAATCAAAGTACTAAAAATTGTGAATTTAATGTAGCGTTTAACTAGTTGTTACCAGATTTCATGTCTACCAATTTTGCAGATAGTGAGCAATGGAAAGTTTCCCTTCAGTCCTTCTGGAAATATGAAATTTGTCAGACAGCTGACGTATATTTGGCCTGAGGTTCAACATTTTCTATTCCTGAGTTGTTTCGCCATTTTATTTTGACAGGTTTTGGTTGTCATTAAATGGGAATTTTCCCAACTTTTCAATTGAATTATAATTTAAAAATTAATTAAAAACAACAAAACAACGAAACATCAAATATATTTTGAGAAAATGAATGAAAAAAAAAGATGTCGCAAAATCAGTGGTCAGCTGTTGTGGGTGGGGAACTATATAAATATAACGCCGAATGCGCTTTGAATTTGAAGAGGTTAGCAAGTGTGACAACATTTTTGAAATGTTGAATTAATTTGATTTTAGTTTAAATCATACAGCTTTGGATTATATTCGTTAATATTCGGTTCTGGGTGAAGCGAATAACGAATACGTTTCAGACAGACCTGCATTAGGTCATATCGAATATTCGAATGAATTGTTACAGCCCTAGTCAGAAAGTCTCAAATTTACTGTCTCTATTTTTTTGTCGCTGGATTTTAGCAGGTTGATTCTTAGGAATTACTTCTCCACGATCGGTCCATTATACATTTACTTAACCATTTCCCTCATACAGACGCTTTTTAACACTTATGCAGCAGACGACTTTTGAAACCACTGTAACATAAGGAATAATTGCTCATAATGAGTTTTTACCCCTTTTGCAACAATGTTTTCACCTATTTGATTATTATTTCATTTACAGAGATTTTCAATACTTTTATAGAGATGTTTTCAAAATAATCTGCTCCAGATTTATTGTATGTGGGAAAGGGTAATAAGCTTGTTATAATGTTTAAATTGGTTATTGGCAGACTATGCATTCATTGCTTTTAAAAAATGTGTTATGAATTACTTATGTCATGTAAAGATTAAAAGCATATTGTCTAGAACTCTGAACAAATGATTTAACTTTATTCCAGTTCATTTCAAGGTCTAGGTGTTCTCTCTGTAGCCTTGGGAATACAGGCTGTTCAGTTACTACACAAACTGTTTGATGATCTTCACACAGAGGGAGTGATGCCAAACCTAAGTGGGACATCTCAGTCAACAACAATGCAGGTATGTAATATCAGCCTGACAGTATAAAAATATTTGCCTCCTTTTGAGGGGTATCGACTTGCCCTCAACATACGGTTTGAGTGTCAAATAAGGATTTTATTACATGAAATCTACACCTTATCTAGAACTCCATAGTGAATTACTGGGGTTATGCAGTTATAGCTTATTCATTATCAAGAACTATCAATCCAGGGGGTGAGAGTTTGATCCCAGACTCAACCATTAATTCTCTCCGATGGTTGACAAAATCCATTGTTACCAGTTTCATATCTTTTTCATCTAATGAGTTTAAAACTTGGAAGATAGTCCCTTACCTGGGAAGAATGTTGTGTGGAAAACCAGGAAACTGGCCGCCATGTTATAACCTAAAAGTTGTTGAAAATGTTTTGAAATCAATTTATACATTTACATGGGATTCTCCCAGCCAGGTCCTACCAAGAATTTAAAAAATGGTAGTAATGGCTTTCCCTCCGCGCTCAGGATTGTAGGGTTAGCATTACGACTGACTTGCTAATGTCAGTATAAATATACCTGTAGTACTTGTAACCTACCCAGGAAACGCTGATATAACTGAACACTTTCGAAAGAGGTGTAAAACACTGAATAATAATTTCTCATTTCAGACCACCACTGGTAAAAGTTTAGACTTGACCTTGTTGGCTCCTTTACCAGCGTGGAAACGTATACAGAAACTAATGTCGGCTATCAACATACCAGATTTAATGTTTAGTCTGGTACCTACTGCATTGAAAAAGGTAAATTAAATGATTAGACATGGCTTAGGTTTTGCCCTCTTTTCCAAATACATGTACAATAAATCTACGGCAGATGACTTAAAAAACATCTAGGCAAAAAGAGGAAAACCTCTATTTATATAAATGAAGGTATAATTACTGCAAAAAGTTGAAAACCTTGTATCAAAGGGAGCAATTGCCATTTATCTAATGTTATCAAAAGTTGTCTGCATGTTGAACTTTTAAACAATCAACTATATCCTGATATGATCATTTTCAAAATTGAATTGAAGCACAGGTGAAATATGCATATGGATAGCATGAGAACAGACTTCATCCATAGCATTAGAAACAAGTGACAACAAATCTTTATATTTTCATTATTCATTTGATAATTCTATCTTTCAGGCATGTTTACTGATAAGATTAAAGCAAGGTTCCGAGACATCAGAAACGAGCAGCAGCAGTGCCTCCGATTCCAACACTTTCTATGAAGATGACTTTAGTAGTTCGGAGGACAGTACCGAAGATGAGGGTCAGTGACTTTGCTATCTTAACCCTTTCCCTCATATAGATGCTTTCTGATGCCTCTGCAGCAGACGGCTTTTTGAAAACATAGTGACAAAAGGAGAAATTGCTCAAAACGAGCAATTTTTCCTTTTGACACAATGTTTTCCACTTTTAGTCATAGGTTATCCATTCAATTAAAGAGATTTTCTATTTTTTGACAAAATATGTTCAAAGTCGTCTGCAGAATTGTCGTATGAGGGAAAGGGTTAAAGTCTAAACATATTATTGTTATTATTATTTGACCACATTTATAATATATAGCACCCTTTTCACGTTTAAAATTGCTATATATAATAATATGTCTGTCTGTCTGTTTGTGTGTCTGCCATACTATACATTAATTAATAATAGCTTATACATACTAAAACATTAATACCTTAAGATCAGGAGAATGGAAAAATACAAGGAGGAGTAACTCTAGCTTTACTTATTTTTGAAGTTGACTCCATTTTTTTCTGCTTTCCAATGCATACATTTTAGTTTAATAGTATGTAGCTTCTGACCTACAATTCTATCATGCGAAGTTTTTGAGTTACTCCCCCCTGTGTGCATTTGTTTATGTTTGGCCATTTTCTCAAAAGATTATCCAACTCTTGTAGGTGATACATGTGTTCTGTGGAAGGACCTTATTTATCGCCTTGAAGCCAGTCTGTTTCTCTGTTTTAACCCTTTCCTACATGCAACAAAACTGCAGCAGACGACTCCGAAAACATATCGGCTAAAATATGAACAATCTCCATAAATAAGGATTTAATTATTAAAAAGAGTTGAAAAACATAGTGACAAAAGGAGAAATTGCTCGTTTTGAGCAATTTCTGCTTTTGTCACAATGCTTTCAAAAGCTGTCTGCTGTTCAGGCGTCAGAAAGCCTCTATATGTCGGAAAGGTTTAACAGTGTTTTCTTTTCCACAGATGATGATAATGAACCCATCCTTGGACAGTGGATGGAGGAGATCATGTCACCTTCAGACCCAAAAGAGCCCAGTCCTACCCCATCTCTACCACAGAGATATGACGGAGAATCCAATGGAAAACGGTCCAGAAAAATCAGCGCTGGAGACAGTACTTACTTGATTCCAGACAAAAGAGAGCCAGATGGGGTAACTTGTTTGAATACTTTACCTCTGTTTGACATGTGAAAAAAGGCTTTATAAATGAATGATGATCATGTTTATTGCTCACTATTGTACTATGTTGTAATAACGTAAATTTTACAAATGTTCTGAAGAAAAAGTAGCAAATCTAGACTTGGTTAATGGAACAGTTTCATACAGGTAAGCATTTTCTGGTTAAAGCTCCTACACATATTTGTCATAATATTTTTCAGTATGTGTCCCTTGCCTCAAGTGTGCTACAGTTCCTAAACACATATTTCATCAGTACGAGTGATGAAGTTTTACACAAGTTTATGCGAGACTCTCTCACAGAAGAACACATGACAAACTTAGCCACCCTGATCAAAGACATGGACAGAGAAAGTTTGAAACTAGGTGCAGGTAGGTGTGATTCCTTCCCACAGAAACAAATCTGCAGCAAATGACCTTGAAATCATCAACTCTTTGCCACATACAACAAATCTGCAGCAGATAACTTTGAAATCATTAACCCTCTTCCACATACAACAAATCTGCAGCAGACAACTTAGAAAATTATTAACCCTTTCCCACATACAACAAATCTGCTGAAGACGACTTTGAAAGCCTTAAACCTTTCCTATATTACAATAAATCTGCAGCAGACGACTCTGAAAGCCTTAAACCTTTCCTAAATACAATAAATTTGCAGCAGACGACTTTGAAAGCCTTAACCATTTCCTAAATACAGCAAATCTGTAGCAGAAGACTTTGAAAGCATTTACCCTTTCTGACGTATATACAACAAATCTGCAGCAGACAGTTTTGAAAGCCATAACTGTTTCCCACATACAACAAGTCTGCACCAGAAGAATATAAAAGCATAAACATTCAACAAATCTGCAGCAGATTAACTCCAAATAATCAATCAACTATATTTTTGTCTAGATGTTCAATAAGTTGTCTGCCTCAGATTTTTTGTATGAGGGAAAGTGTTAAACATGTGATAACTTATATTGATGTGGATATTACCTTTTAATTTCCAGACAAAGTGTTTGAAGAACTATCTGTATCTATATCAAGATTAAACCACAGCCTGGTAGCAACCGGCTGCCTTACAGACAGACTACAAGAAGTTTTGCTTACACACTTGGGAGTAAACACTGCTGAGGGGGACACTTGGCCTCTTAGTATTTACCCTCGAACCTTGGCAGTTCTTGCCGAGATCATACTCCTTCGTCAACAGAAGGAAAGGACGACCAAACAGGTGAAGAGTCAGACTGAAGCTGCGATAATAAACCTATGGACAAGGTTTATAAATACGCTGACTAATAATATTGTGTCGGCTCATAGTAAAACAGACCCCAATGATGGTGAGTGTAATCTGTAATTGGATTGTTTTAGTTATTATGTAGAAATGCTCCTTGGATTACAATCTATTCGATATCTGTTGCCAATCAGTCTGTGATGTGATACATATGCCTGATAAGCTACACCCTTTCAGTGCTACTGCATGCACAGGCCCTGTTTACACAACATGTATAATGCATGCTAGCCACTGATCACAGTTAGTTGTCATATGCTAGTTATTACAGTTAGTAAATTATAGTATATAGTTATATACCTTAGTTCCATGGAAAAAAGTAGCCACTCTATGAATGTTTTATATAATCTGTGTTCCCAACACAACCATTTCAAGCCATGTTGATTGGTCAAAAAACATTATATTTTAAATAGCTGATAGTTTTGATTCCAGTTTATCATAAATTCACCTCTCTTAATCAAATTGCAACCTGGGTGTCAATCCTTGCCCTCGACTGTTTGTGGAGGGGTCTTTGGCAAGGCTAGCCTAGTTCTGGCTTTTCACCCAGGGATCATGATTAAGTGTTAAATCACCATGATATACCTGCAGCACTATTGCATACTGTTTAAAACCCCCATAAAAAGGGAGAAAATTGCATGCTATTTAATCCTTTTCCACATATAGACGCATTCTGACAACTCATGAAAACATTGTGACAAAAAAATTAGCAATTTCTCCTTTTGCTACAATTTGTTCAACTGTATTCAATGATTAAGCTATAATGTATAGAGGTATTCCCTATTCTGCAGATATGATTTCAAAGTCGTCTGCTGCAAATTTGTTGATATGGGAAAGGGATATAAATATAAAGAGAGAGTTTTAACTATTTTCAGATGTGAATGTAGAACATATGCAGCTATTGATGTTCCTGTTCCACAGCTTACCATTGATGCAGAAAAAAGTTCTCCTTCTAAGCATCTCACAGAGTATCATCAAAGCTGGGAAAATGGATGAAAAGTAAGTGATGCTTCAGTTGTAGAATATTTCATGTTTTGATCCATTGCCTGAAATGATGATTAAGAAATGATGTCTGCACTTTGATCAAACTGATGTCTAAAGGTTGCAGCTACTGATGTGCCTTGTTACTTTGCTACTACATTACAGTGGTTCAGGTAAGGAGGGATATACTGCTCTTTTCCCCACAACATCTTTCTTATAAACCAACCAAACCAAACCCTATGATGTGGGTACTCAAAAGAGTCGTTGCTGATAATCACAGTTGTTTTCACATGAACAACAAGAATATATTATTATGTGTTAAGTTGGTTTGGCTTTTTCTCCAATGAAGATCCATTTTTTGGCTGGATTGCTCTAGCAATTCCGGTCTCTAGATTGGCGATGCCCGTCTGTCCGTCAATATTTTGGTTAAAGTTTCAGGTTGAGGCAAAATCTCAGCACTGGAAAGGGTTACAAACTTGAAACTTTGCCTGAAGGTAACCAGTAACAAGTTCTATTGATTTCTATGGTTACTTTGACCTTGACCTTAGTTTGTCAATTTTCAAGGTCAAATTGCCGACAATCCGGCCTTACTGTCTTCAGCGGTTTCTTGTTACGACATGTATCGATGTTTGATTCTCTTTTTGCGACAACATATTTTTTGACACTTGTTAAGCATAACAAAGCGCTCAATACCCAAAATATTAAGACCCCTCCATTTATTGCAATGGCGTTTATAAAACTGAGAATAAAAACAACCCAAAACCAGTCTTTAATCAATAGCTATATTTAGGGATTGTGGATAATTGTGATATCTTTGTAAGAATTTTCAATATATTTACCTCCGCCAAATTAAGCCTATCATGAAATATTTCTACATTAATCCCGCAAGGGCGTGGTCTAGTAATGGTCTAGTAATGACCCAGAAGTAATTTTCATGAAAATAAATTGTTTTATAAATCACTTTGATTCATAACACATAATTTTTTCAAAATAAAATATTACTGAAATGAATTTAAGGAAGCTGAGAAATTAATGTTTTACCTTAAATTATTTCAGACATATACTAGAGACAGTTCCGACCTCTCTGTCTCGATTGATGCTGATATTTGACTACCTTCTTCACAATTTCTACGATCCTCCAGCAGAACTGCTTGAACAGGTATGTAACAAAGGACTAGATAAGGATGAGTAAACAGGCCTTTCCTACACAATATCTCTGTTAGCACTTGTTAAAACTTGTTTTGTGGGTACGCAAAAGAGTCGTCTCACTGAGACAAATTCTATGAGTACCCACATAATAGGTTTTGAAGGTCAAATAAGGATTTTAGAACGTACCAAACTTTGTATATGACTCATCTCTGCAATTAGTCTTATTTGGCATAATATGCCATAATTTATATCTACCAAATTGAAACCATCTGATGAAATGCTAAATGTATACAAACAGGAGTAGTAACAGTGCAGGAAACATGAGGAAATGAAAAAATTACCTATTAGAAGAAATGTATCCATTTCCTGCATTGCTTTTATCGTTTCCAACCCGTGGCTTGGAGAAGCTTATAAAGAATGGCAGCCACAGTCTTACCCTTGCTTGAACCATAAGAGCCGAGACTAAATTGGTCTGGATGATTCATCTTTCCTATCTACTGCGATATGACCTTAGCTGTTGATAGCAGTGTAAGGTCCAAACCAAACAAAGGAATGACTTAAACTGTCTGACCCATTGTTTTACTCCTGCTGTCATGCGTAAAACACAGGGTCGTATTGGAAATCATTGCCTGTCAGTGTTTGCAACACTTTATTATGTTTATGATATAGGTCCAGTGGAATCTGTTTGCTGTCCATACATTAAATCAGTCAACAGACCAGGAAATGAACCTCCCAAAACACAGCATGTGGTTCCAGATACCAGAAATTGAGGACAATTACAGGAAATATCTAACTCCACAGGAAGTTGCAGAAGGTAATACAGTGTTACATATATTGATGCTAAGTTGGATGTCAAATGAAGCTTGCTTTACTGGCTTCTAGTAATAATAACACCATATTAATATAGGCAAGTGTACTGTCATGTTCTTCTATAAACCATTATCATGGCAAAAATGGAATGAGATTTTAAAAAAATCAACATATACGTTAACATGTAGTATCAGAATATTAATATACTACCCAAAATGTAATAACCGTCACTATGTATACTGCATGACATTGTTTCTTGTGGTAGAAATTGCTAGAACTTAATTTTCAATAAATTTTAATTTTTTCTTTAGCTAATGCAAAACTGTTTTAAATAACAAATCATTGCAGTATTAAAAATGTAAAAATGAAGTGAGGGCATAATAAGACATTTAATAGGTGAATGCTGGGAAAAGGATATTTTTTTTTTTGATTGGGGGCGCTACTTTTATTGTGTCACCTGCGTAGCATGGTAGGCACTTTTTTTTTTTGTCCGGCGTCTGTCTGTCTGTCACACTTTATCGTCACGTTTTCAAATAACTTTTTTTCTACTCAAAAGATTACATTGAAACTTCTTACAAATGTTTATATCAATGAGTGTGATTGGTTCACAAAAGTGGGATAATCCAAATATTTTTATATCAGAGTTATTGCCCCTTTTCTGTCAAAAATTAAAATGTTCTGACAAGGCTCCGGCAGGTGACACATGTGCTCCGGGGAGCACTCCATTCTAGTTTCTAATAGCAAGTATGATGACTACATGCATTGAAAACATGGCTTTGCCTCTCCATGCTGCCCTCAGATATTCTGCTGGGGGATGTGAGTCCATTCATTAGCTATGCTTGTTTAGGTTACCTCGTTGGCTGAACAGTAGGGGCTGATATTGCTACCTGAAGCATGTCCCTGACATGATCTATGGGATTAAGACCAGGAAATCGAGCGCGGCCAGTCAATGAGAACGATAGTTTTTGTCTCAAGGTACTCGTTGGTTACACAAGGCCTTTTTACACAGGAATTGTCGTCCATGAAAAAAAAATCTGAGCCAAAAGCACATTCATATAGGTGAACAGAAGCAGCAAGAATTTCATATATGTACAGCCTAAGCAAGCTTTATAGTAAATATCTAGCACTTTTAAACTGCAAGTGCATTGCATTAATTATAATTGAAATATTTGTTATAACATACCTGTGTATTTCAGTGGGTGTTATGAAGCCAAGATTTTACAATATGGGACCGGCAAACATCAAAAGCCAAGAAATACCTAGAGTTGATGGACTGGTAAGGTTTCTTAACACTTTCCCACATACAACAAATCTGCAGCAGACGATTTTGAAAACTTATTAGCAAAAACATGAAAACTCTCCATAAATGAGAGTTAAATTATTAATTAGAGTTGGAAACATTGTGGAAAAAGGAGATGTCGCTCATCAAGAGAAATCTCAAATTTTGGCACATTTTTTTCTGTATGTGGGAAAGAGTTACACTATTTTTAATCAGTTATTACATTACTGAAAATGATATTTTTACTCTTAAACATTTGTAGAAGAGAAGTGAAATTTGTATAAAATAAAATATTTTCAGAAAAAAAGAAAACATTTAAAAAAAAAAGGAGAAACAGCATGTAATAGAAATGTTTGAATAATGGAAGATAAGCCCTTTCCCATATACAGACGTTTTCTGACACCTCTGCAGCCAACAACTTTTGAAAACTTTGTGACAAACGAAGAAATTGCTCATGATGATAAATTTAGCCTTTTGTTACAATGTTTTCAACTCTTTGCTATAGTTAAACATTCATTTATAGAGATTTCCAATATTTCTGTGTAGATGTTTACATGGTTGTCTGCTGCAGATTTACTGTATGTGGGAAAGGGCTGTTCAAGATTTGGCAGAGTCTTTCCAAGGCCCTCTTTGTTAAATGATAAAAGACTTCTCCTGTTGCATTCAGTATTGCAGGGATATCATGGTGCTGGAACCTGTGTTCTGTCATTGTTTTCATGCCGGTTGGCACTGATGAATTTAAAGCTTCATGATATAAATGAAGAACTGTTGTAAATGAACATATGAGCCATGTCATGCGAAAACTACACTTGAAAGGTTTGGCCTATGAATTTAATGATCAAATTACATACTTCTATAGTTAGTTTAGGGTCATAATTATTCTCCGCAAACTCCCAGAATTCTTGTATGAGTCAATGATGTCCAAGGAAATATCCTGATCTGACTTCGCTGGTCCCCAAGTTGATCTGGATCTTTTCTTGTCTCAAACAAAACCCTGAAGGTTTCTTTTCATGTGATGTGACCCATATATCAACAATCATTTAACCCTTCCCAACGTAGATCAGACCTACAGCAGACAACTTTGCAATTGTTTTGGCTAAAATATGACAGTCTAACTAAAAAAAGTTTTGAAAACATTGTGTTGAATGGATAAATGGCTCATTATGAGCAATTTCTCTATTTGCCAAAATGTTTTCTAAAAACGTCTGTTGCAGAGGCTACAGAAAAAGTCTTTATGGGGGAAAGGGTTAAATAATCAATCTATATTACAGGCATGCAGTTTCCTACTATCCACCTCAGATCAGCTAGACTACAGTCAGTTATACAACGCTTGTATATCTCTATTACTGGCGGGCACTAGAGTAGACAAAGTCAAGGACAAGCTAACCATACTGGTAATCATAGATTTCATGTTTTTCGCCGTCTTTGTCCAGTTGACATTTAGTGATCACTTCTTTATCATCTGTGTGTCACACTTGAACCCTATCCCACTTACGTACACAATCCGATTTTTTTCTGTGACAAGATTTTTGAAAACATCGTGGCAAAAAGAAAAATTGCTCATAATGAGCAATTTCCCCTTTTGCCGCAATGTTTTCAAATCTATTAAAAAAATATATTTTCATTTATGCAGATTTTGTCTTTTTTTGTGTACATATTTACCAAGTTGTCTGCTGCAGACTTGCTGTGTGTGGGAAAGGGTTAACTTGATTATCGCACCTAAATACGGCCAATGACATAAATGTATGTTGTCCTTCGAATACTCGTATTAGTATCCCTTTTTGAATACCTTGTGGCTTTTCTATAGGCCATGATTCGAGGATTATTGGTTAAACTATCTACCAACAGAACATAATGGAAAGGGTTCCCTACTAAACATTAAAATTGCAAGATTGGGCTTTTCTTCTTGGTTTTAAGTACTTAAGAATGACTTAATTGGTATTCTGTTTCAAGTGATGTAAAGGTACAAGAAACAAAATCATTTACAATTTACATATAATTGATTTTTAGCTCCACTGGCTGAAAGCCAGTCGAGCTTATGTCATGGCGAATTGTCCGTCGTGCGTCCGTGCGTGCGTGCGTGCGTTAACTTTTTCCTTTAAACGACTTCTTCTCCCTAACCACTTGGCCAATTTGGTTGAAACTACATGGGAAGCATCCTCTCAATGTCCTCTACTAAATTCCTTCAAATTTTTTTGATCCATTCAAAATTCTGGTTTCCATGGCAACCGAAAGAAAAAAATAGTGAGAACTTAAAAAATCTTCTTCTCCGAAAGTGTCAGGCCGATTTTCAAATAATTTTGTAGAAATGTTCCTTGGGTGACCCTTTATTAGATTCCTTCAACAAATTTTGATTGGGCGAAAAACATGGCCGCCAGGGGGCGGGGCTTTTTTGCCTTATATAGCTATAGTGAAAACTTAAATAATCTTCTTCTCAAAAAGTGTTCAGCAGATTTTCAAATAATTATGTAGAAATGTTCCGTGGGCGACCCTCTATCAGATTCCTTCAAGCCATGTTGATTGGTAAAAAAACATGGCCGTCACAGGGCGGGGCTATTTTGCCTATATGGCTAAAGAGCAAACTTAAAAAATCTTCTCCTCCAAAAGTGTCAGGCCGATTTTCAAATAATTTTGTAGAAATGTTCCTTGTGTGAACCTTAATTAGATTCCTTCAAGAAATGTTGATTGGGCGAAAAACATGGCCGCCAGGGGGCGGGGCTTTTTTGCGTTATATAGCTATAGTGAAAACTTAAAACATCTTCTTCTCCGAAAGTGTTCAGCCGATTTTCAAATAATTTTGTAGAAATGTTCATTGGGTGACCCTCTATCAGATTCCTTCAAGCCATGTTGATTGGTCGAAAAACATGGCCGCCAGAGGGCGGGGCTATTTTGACTTATATGACCATAGTGAAAACTTAAAAAATCTTCTCCTCCGAAAGTGTCAGGCATATTTTCAAATAATTTTGCAGAAACATTCCTTTGGTGACACTCTACAAGATTCCTTTAAGCCATGGTGGTTGGTAAAAAAAATAGCCACCACGGGGCAGGGCTGTTTGGAGATTTTATTTTTGCCTTATGGCCGTGGAGCGATACTGGCCCTCTTGGGCCTCTTGTTATAGATTCCAAAAGGTTTTTACTTTGCTAAAAATGACGGGACTATTGTCAAAGGAAAACCAACTTTTATATGCGAGGAACATATGTAAATTCAGATCAGCTTGCACATGTTTCCATGTTTTATCTCTATTAGTTCACTATTTATGTCATTGAAGCTATCTGATGAAAACTACTGCATGGATGGTCAGTCTCAAATATGCTACAATAACAACTTTCTTACTCATTGATGCATGTAGTCTATTTAATTGACCCTTTCCCACATACAGTAAATCTGCGGGAGGTGCCTTTGAAGAATCGAGGCGAAAAATGGAAATACTCTTTAAATGATTCTAGAATCGTAAAATAGAATTGAAAACATTGTGGCAAAAGGGGAAAATGCTTCTTTTGAGCAATATCTCCTTTTGTTACAATGTTTTCACAAGTCATCTGCTGCAGAGGCATCAGAAAGTGTTTTTATATGGAAAGAGGCAAAAGAGATTTCACTTACTATATATATGCGTATTTTTTTATAGTTTATTTACACAGGTAAATCATTTGATTTTTCATTCATTTGTTTAACAGGACTCGTGTACAATGTACTACAACTACATGATTGTGTCCAGACTTCTGCTGTGTCTACCCCCCTCTGTGGAGTACCTGAAATTACTGGAGTCTAACACCCTTCAGATGTCAAACCCTTTTGTTCTACATACACTGAAATGGGCACCCCGTCTGGGTCATAAAGTCTTTGCTGGATGGGTTAAGGTAAGGGACTCGAGAATTGAACCTACTGTCAACTATACCCTTATTTGACAAAAATCAATCGGGGGAATGTGAAACTGTTTTGGTTGTCTGTTGCTAATTTTCCAATATGTCTGCAAAGAAATAACGCACTCCTTATTGGATCATGAGTTATGGCGAAAGCAACCAAGCCCTGGTAGCGACACAGACTCCATGCTCTGCTAACATTCTTTCCAATGTTTGATAAAGTCACTGTGACAAGTGTCATTCGTCTTCCACCAATGGGCTAACAGTCTATGTGTAAAAGCAAACAGTTGTAAGGTAAGTCTGGTGTGGGAAAGCCTCGATATTACCGAAAAACTTAAAGAAAAACGTTAATCTTTGTGAAGGAAAGTTTTACTAATCTATTTATTGGAAGAACTTCCTAACATTGTTAAAAATCCTCAGACCTAATGTGAATGAAAGGTTTTCTGTCAGGGTAACAGGTTTTCCCCACTTGTGATTCACATAAATGTACATTGATGTAAAATTAATTTTTTTTGGCAGAAGATTGATTTATAATGCAAATAAACTTAGAGGCAGTAGTTTAGCCCCGTTATCCAGTTTTGAATCTCTCGAGAGTGGGTTCAACCTATTTAAAACCTTACTCACCTTCGATGTTAATTATACCCCCTTCGAAGATTATACCCACTGTGTCGGTTTGTCTGTCGGTCAGTCGGAAGCCATATTTTAAAAAATTTACATGAAGCTTCTATACCAACAGGAGATGTGCATATCCTAAAGGGGTTACAATTGCATGTTACTTTACAGAGTTATGGCCCTTTTACTTATTAAGTTATGGTGTAGGTCAAAGTGCTGTTTAGGGGGTATTTATCATCTTCAGTGATAGTTCTAGTTCTTTTTGAGTACTCAGGAAGCAGACGTTGAAAATGATTTCATATAACTTGTAAGAAAGTATTTCACAAATCAACCCATTTGAATCTGCAGCAGACCACATTGAAAACATCTAGGCAAAAATATGGAAAAATACTGTAAAAGAAAGTATAATTGTTGAAAAGATTAATTTTTCCATTTGTCACAATGTTTTCAAAGGTTGTCTGCTGCATACTTAGCATAGTCATCAAAATGTGTGAGCAAGTGGGAAAAAGTTAAATAAAAAAAAAATAAAAAATCAACAAGCGTACAATTATACCACATTTTAACTTTACAGGACAATATAGTGAAGCAAGGTTTGACGACCCAGCAAGCAGAAACACTTCTAACTGGAGCTAGTAAGACTGGAAACTGTGTACAGTATGATGTGAGATTGGCCATGAACTTTATACAAGATCAGGTAAGGCATTGTTCTTCCTCTAAAACTGTAACGCTGCCTAGGTCGTGTAGTGGAAAAACATCCACCTTGGTGTGGCAGGTCGCGATTCGATACCTGCCAGGTCACAGCAAATCCTTTAAAAATGGTAGAAATGGATTTCATTTTCTAGCCTAGTACTGGTTTGTTTACCCAGGGATCATGAATAAGTGAACTGTCACCGTGATATAACTGAAATAATGTTGAAAGCGGCGTAAAACCCTTATAAAACAAAAAGTAATGGCTTTCCCTACTTAGTGCACAAGACTATGGGGTTACCTTTATGACTGACTGGCTGGTGTCAGGATAAATAGACCTGTAGTACTGGTAACTTACCCACAAACTAAAACAATCCAGTGGATTCGTTCAAGCAGTCAAGCAGTATAGGTTTTACTGTTGGCTTAAATATCTTCTAGACTTTGAGATAATTTCGATCAAAGGGGTTTAAGTTTAGCTCCAAGGCCTTGTTGGTACCTTTGCCATTATTTTAATGATTTAAACATAAGGTTACTCTTAAGTTCTAATTTTGGTCTGCATTGAATTTTTGGTTAAAGTCGAGAATAATATAGGACATGAAACTGTTCTTTGAAGATGTATACATCAGGATAATAGATAAGTTAACCTTTAGGACAATCTGAATTTATTCCCATTTTTTGCTCTGTCAGAAAAGCAATTTAACCCTTTCTTTCATAGACACATTTTGAAACCTCTACAGCAAGCGACTTTTGAAAAAGGGTTAACAGGACATATATGTTAATGGTGTTCACTGTTTTTAACCCTTTCCCTCATACAGGAATTCTGCAGCAGACGACTTTGGACGTATTTTGTCAAAAAACAGAAAATCTCCATAATTGAATGACCTATGACAAAAAGTGGCAAACATTGTGGCAAAAGGAGAAATTGCACGTTTTGTGCGATTTAATCTTTTGTCACTATGTTTTCAAAAAGCTGTCTGCTACAGAGGCGTCAGAAAGCGTCTATATGAGGGAAAGGGTTAAATGAAATTGAATTTTAATTTACTGTAGCTTAGATTGTTTATGTCTGTTTTTCTCATAGATTGGTTCCCTGCCTTTGACGAGCCAGAATGATATTCTTCCGGTAGAAAAGCTGCCTGGGTTGACATCAATATTGATACTAGACATGGTTATAGCAAAGATACAGGTCTCCTTAGATGATACCTTCACCAAAGCTATGGTATGTTTAAAAATTATTATGATGGATCAACAATTTATTTGCCAATATGAAGTAAGAACTTATTTCTAGAAGGATTTACTTATATAACTCTGACTACAAGAAAACCAACCTATTTAAGGTTATAGGCTCATGATAAGCTTTTAGGATTGTTTAATGTCCGTGGGATGTTGTCTGTTAACAATTTCTTTCGATGAAATGTCCCTCTAAAATTGAATTCAATCCAAAACTCAGGTCAAAGGAAATAAAAATTATTAAAAATCTTTAAGTGATGTCTAAACCTAAAGTGTAATTATTGAATAGAATTGAATCATTGGGGCAAAGGACACTGCTGCAAATGTGTCAAAATGCATCTGTATAACGTAAAGGGTTAAATCTGTTGGATAATGTGGCATATGTTGAAATATTCTTTTGATCAAAAAGTTAATCCATCTGCCATATTTAAACTGTATGGTGTGCAGGGAAAACACTGATCAAGCTTTAATAGGTGTCTGGGGTTTGTTATAGAAAATATTTTGGGAAAAACCACATGACTGTGTTACTATAAATAGATTCTCTATATGGTATTATATAAAAAGTCATTAATATTGCAGTATATCGAGGGCTTGGCATGAAACCGTTGTAACTAAAATCCTATTTTATAAACACTGGTTTTGGGGCAATTTTGACCCCTTCGTAAACAATGCAAATTTAGATGCCATTGCTCAGAACGAGCAATGGCACCTAAATTTCCATTGTTTACCAAGAACAATGATTTAACGCTTATGGAGACTTATTGGTGAGGTGATTAACCTTGGTACAAAATTACCCATTTTAGTCACAATCGTTTCACGCCAAGCCCTCGATATGATCCATTCTTATTTAAGAATATGACATAATGCTATTATTAGAAACAATTTTCCACAAATAATTACTAGGATGTCTGTGATCAAATGATAAAAAGAACTTGTATAATTGTATATTTGTTTTGTTTGTGTTACAGTCTGACATTGATCCACACAAAACAATGGAGATCGCCCAGGATTTGATTCCAGCTACCATACTCTTGGTTGAATCCTACAGTGTCTTTGTGAAGTAAGATGTGTCAAGTTTTGTTTAAGCTTTAGATAAGGGGTTGACTTCAAGTTTATGTTTGAAAATCTTTAATTTGACATCCAAACCCTATATTGTGGATTCTTAACCCTTTCCAACGTACAGTCACTTTCTGATGTCTCTGCAGAAGTCAACTTTTAAAAAACATCATAATGCCCATATTTTCCTTCTGACACAATGTTTTTTCAATTCTATTAAAAATAATTATCCCCCCAATTATAGATGTATTTCATATTTTTGCCTAAAGTCATCTGCAGCAGATTTGTTAAATGTTGGAAAGGGGGGTTAAAGGAATCAGGTAACTGAGACAGTTCACCTGCATATCTATAGGTAATATTGGTTTATAAGATAGATGTTTTTTGGTTAAGCCTGTGTAACCCTCTCCTTGTCTAGGTCTCTGTCTTTATACCCCCAAAAAACAAAGTTTTGGGGGGGTATATAGGAGTCACTGTGTCGGTCGGTCGGAAGCCATATTTTGTCCGGACCATATCTTAACAATGCAACATAGGATTTGAACGAAACTTCATAGGATGATACAACACATTGAGAGGAAGTGCGGTGTACAGGTACCATAACTCTATTTTATCTAAATACAAAGTTATTGCCCTTTGTTACTTTTTCTTATTCGTAGAGTCTTGTCCGGAGCATAACTTTAAAACTAATTGTTGGAATTTAATAAAACTTCATAGGATGATACAACACATTGAGAGGAAGTGCAGTGTATAGGAACCATAACTCTATTTAATCTAAATAAAGAGTTATTGCCCTTTGTTACTTTTCCTTGTCCGGAGAATTACTTAATAACTAACAGATGGAATCTAATAAAACTGCATACAATGGTAGAGCATAATCAGAGGAAGTGCAGTGTACAAGAACCATAACTCTAATTTACATAATTACAGAGTTATTGCCCTTTGTTACTTTTTCTTATTCGTAGAGTCTTGTCCAGAGCATAACTTTAAAACTGATTCTTGGAATTTATTAAAACTTCATAGGATGATACCACACATTGAGAGGAAGTGCAGTGTACAGGAACCATAACTCTTTTTAATCTAAATACCGAGTTATTGCCCTTTGTTACTTTTTCTTGTCCGGAGAATTACTTAATAACTAACAGATGGAATCTAATAAAACTGCATACAATGGTAGAGCATAATCAGAGGAAGTGCAGTGTACAAGAATTATAACTCTAATTTACATAATTACAGAGTTATTGCCCTTTGTTACTTTTTCTTATTCGTAGAGTCTTGTCCAGAGCATAACTTTAAAACAAATTGTTGGAATTTAATTAAACTTCATAGGATGATACAACACATTGAGAGGAAGTGCGGTGTACAGGAACCATAACTCTATTTTATCTAAATACAGAGTTATTGCCCTTTGTTACTTTTTCTTGTCCGTAGAATTACTTAATAACTAATAGATGGAATCTAATAAAACTACATATAATGGTAGAGCATAATCAGAGGAAGTGCAGTGTACAAGAAACATAACTCTACTTTACATAATGACAGAGTTATTGCCGTTTGTTACTTTTTCATATTCGTAGAGTCTTGTCCGGAGCATAACTTTAAAACTAATTGTTGGAATTTAATAAAACTTCATAGGATGATACAACACATTGAGAGAAAGTGCAGTGTACAGAAACCATAACTCTATTTAATCTAAATACAGAGTTATTGCCCTTTGTTACTTTTTCTTGTTTACAGAGTTATGGCCCTTTTGTTGGTCGGTCGTAAACCATATTTTGAGTCAAGGTGCTGTTTTGGGGGTATTTATCATCTTCAGTGATATTTCTAGTTTATTTTGTTGTCATTATATTTTACCCGATCAAAACGGGGGGTAGATCTTATCTAAAACTTTCTTTCAGAATGCTTTGCAATAGTGTCATTTGTGGCTCACCTACAGATGCATCTCGCCAATGAAAGCTGATTATTATTGAGAAAATATGTTTTGAGATAATTTGTCAAACTAATTATATAACAAAAAGGCCACTGTCATGACTTTTGAGAATACGCTTTAAAACTTTCACAATTACACTTAGACTTTTCCAGTGAAGTTTTAAGGAAAATCTTAATGTGACTTCAGTGTTTTAGTTTTCTTTTTACTTTTGTTCTTTTCGTGAAAAGGTTAAAGCGATGAGAATAACACTTTAACATCAAATTCATTAAACAGATCCTGCATTCTGGGACAGATGACTGAGGTGGAAGAAGAAAATGTGTCTCCACAACAATTAGAGGCCATATCTATGGTGATGAGCATTGCCTCCAGTCGGGCTAGTAAGGTGTCGGTACTGGGTGTGAGCCTGATGTCACAACTGCCTAGTTATGTGAAGACGGTTTTGGAGACTTGGAATACCAGCTGTACTGCTGACTTTCCTAGTATTGGAAGTTGGGTAATGAAAACAGAAGTTGATTTTTCAATTGATGTACACAGCTCTTTGTAGAGATGGTTACTTTGTTAAACATACCTATAAGCTTTTTTTAGAAGGCAGTGTAGTGTTGTGTATTTGCTGTAGTAAACCTGATAAGCTGTATGCAAGATATACTTTACTTTAATACTTCACTCTTTTACAGCTGTTAACATATCAAAGTATTAATATAAATCAGAATCAGTAGTTTTTAGAGTTTGTCAATAACCTTTTCTGTCCGGTGTCCTGATAATAGAATAAAGAATTGGTGGAACACCTGGTTCAGCACTTTGATTTCATTTTACCGCCTTGGTGGTGTAATGGTTAAACGTCTGCCTCGGGTGCAGCAGGTTTCAGGTTTGATCCTGACTTGGTCATACCAAAGACTTTAGTGTCGGGATAAATGGACCAGAATTACTGGTAGATTACCCAGGAAACAATGATATAAGTGAAAATATGTTGAAAGCGGCATAAACACCAAACAATCAAACGAAATTTCTGCACTTATCATGAAAGTGTTAACCCTTTTTCCCTCATACGATAATTAATTGGTAGCGTATCTGACTCGTGATCTGGAGGTCACGGGTTCGATACCCGGTTGCGGCGACATTCTTTCGGGCGATGTTTTCCATTGCCTCTCACCTCTGATCTATGTGAGAAAGTGGTCAGTGGCTTCGAAAGAATGTTGTGTAAGTACTGGTGTGGGAAAGCCAGGAAAACATGGGTAGGTGCACTGACCGCCGTGATATGACCAAAGTTGTTGAAAGCGGCGTTAAACTCCAAACAAACAAATCATACGATAATTCTGCAGCAGACGACTTTGAACGTATTGTGTCAAAACATAGAAAATCACCATAATTGAATGGATAACCTATGACAAAAAGTGGAAAACATTGTGGCAAAAGGAGAAATTGCACGTTTTGTGCAATTTCTTCTTTTGTCACTATGTTTTCAAAAAGCCGTCTGCTGCAGAGGCGTCAGAAAGCGTCTATATGAGGGAAAGGGTTAAACCAAGAGTTTTGTTTGTGATTGAAAGATGTAAATTTCATTCTCTAGTTTTTTTTTCCACAGAGAAATGCATTTGCAAATGATATCATCCCATCGGAGAGTTACATCGATGCTATACAGAAAGCTCACATTGGAAAGCTAGCTGGTAACTATTATTTAATGGCTTTAAAAATATCCTGTTTTAGTGTCTTATTGCACAATGCAGTTACCTTGGTTTTGAATGGAACTGAGCCACAGCTGATGAAAAGGGCTCTTAACATATATGATTCAACGATGTGTCACAGTTACAGCAAGAAGAAAGACATTGCTCATGATGTAAACTTTCTATGTTTACAACACTGCTTTCTTCTTTGATCTCAAAAGTAATTTGTCAAGTCTTGATAACAATCCAGGGGTTGTGAGTTTGAAACCCTGCTCTGGCAAATCTTTCCAATGATTGACACAATTCAGTGTGACTAGGGTCATTCGTCTTCCACCCATGGGCTTAAAAGAGTCTATATAGGAAAGTAGTCATTTGGCTGGGAACAAACATATTGAGAACTGATACGAAAAAGCCAGGAAGTGTGGTCAGATGAACTTGCAGCAATGAAATAAGTGAAAATTTGTTGAAAATGGAATTTAACTCCAATATGTCTCATAGGTACATTTGTACATTTGTACATTGTAGTTTTTCATATTTTCTGTCTGACCTTATAAACCTAAAGTTTCAATTTTGATCATAAAATAGAATGTCAGTTTATGTTTTGATGTATTTTTTCATGTCTTTTATTAACATCCAGGTTTTTTTTACCTTATATAAAAGGGGCCGTTTAATGGCCCCTTCCCCTCTGAAAATAAGCATAGTTTTCCCCTAAATATAAATTCCCCTCTGAATTTTTTTTTTATTTTTTTATATTTTTTTTCTTCATATTTAACTTTTGAACATTAGCTTAATCTCATTTATCGATGCAATCTTCACACTAGAACACCATGGACCTGTATTATTTGGGGGTTGGTTCTGTGTTTTTTGGCTAATGCATTCTTAGAGAGCTTTTTCCACAATGAACAGAATAAAATTTGACTGGAGGTGTAGGCTTGGTGCTGAAATACTTGATATTTTGATGAGAATTAAAGTTGCTGATGTTGCCCTTAGAGAATATGACCCAAAACCTGCTGTGACAAGATCGTTGTTGTCTGGACTAAGACAGAAAAGACCCCATACTTTGCCATATGGAGCCAGAAATTGAAACATAGTTTCTAGACTATGCTGTATATCTAACAATCTCAGTAGCTTCTTTTCACAGCATGTTTTGGACCATGTTTACATTAGATTCATGATTGACCATAACAGTGTATTGTACATTGATTTGCTTAAAATCAAAGTTCTAATAAGTTCTCAAAAATGAAAGTTGTTTTCTCATTTAGCAAGTATTAAACAAAAAATAGCACTTGCGAAAAACTGCAAGTAGAAAATCTTGCTAAATATGACCCTTGACAGTGGTATAGTTTAAGTGAACTAGATTATGACAATCTAATGGAGGAGTTCAAGAACATGAAAAATAGAGGCCTTGTAATGATAAAAGTTAAACATGCACATTATACTAGTTTACAATATTTCCCCTTTTTTTTCTTAAACGCTGCAAAATATGCTCCTTCTCAAAGGCCCCATGCCCCTTCCCCTTTTTCAGCAAAAAACCCCTGACATCTAATATGTATATTTTTTTCAAACAGATGGAAAGTACTCCGTTAATTCATCAATGAAGCATATCTTACATGCTCTATGCAGGCTGGCCTCAGATTTAGTCACGTAAGTTATCTTCTCTTCATGTCAATGAATATACAAATAATGTTTTTTCTATGCTCAGTCAACTGGTAATAAGATTATATCGTTAATATTCCCGATGGTAGGGGTTATGTAAGTTGGGTCTAACATTTCATGCTACCTAAACAGAGCTTGTCACACTGTTACAGTACAGTATTAAAGCAAATTGGATGAAACCACTCTCAAACATGAATGTGAAGGCATTTCTATATCCACTCCTGTCATAAATATGCTAAGATGCAGGCAATTCTATATCTACTCCTGTCATAAATATGCTAAGTTGCAGGCTATTCTATAACTGTCATAAATATGCTAAGGTGCATGTAATTCTATATCTATGCCTGTCATAAATATACTAAAGTGCAGGCAATTATATATCCACTACTGTCATAAATATGCTAAGATGCAGGAGATTCTATATTCACTCCTGTCATAAATATGCGAAGGTGCTGGCAATTCTATATCTACTCATGTCATAAATATGCTAAGATGCAGGAGATTCTATATCCACTCATGTCATAAATATGCTAAGTTGCAGGCAATTCTATATCTACTCCTGTCATAAATATGCTAAGGTGCTGGCAATTCTATATCTACTCCTGTCATAAATATGCTAAGATGCAGGCAATTGTATATCCACTACTGTCATAAATATTCTAAGGTGCATGTAATTCTATATCTATGCCTGTCATACATATACTAAAGTGCAGGCAATTCTATATCCACTACTGTCATAAATATGCTAAGATGCAGGAGATTCTATATTCACTCCTGTCATAAATATGCGAAGGTGCAGGCAATTCTATATCCACTCCTGTCATAAATATGCTAAGGTTGTGTTTTTCTAGAGCACGGTCAACTCTACTTGTTTCTCTATCTGGAATCCGCTGTGGTCGAGTGGTTAGCGTCGGGGATTTCGGAACCGGGTGTCCCGGGTTCGATCCCCAGTCGCGGCAATTCGGTCATGGTGGAGTGCTCTTGGGCAAGGCACATTTTCTAGCCTAGTACTGGTTTGTTCACCCAGGGATCATAAATAATTAAAAATTTAAATGCGCGCTAAATGACCTTAGCTGTCGATGCGCCGTAAAACAATATACATTCATTCATTCATTGTTTCTCTATCTACAGATGGTGCCCAGATTCAATGACTGGAACCAGTAAAGAAATTATAAGAGTGAAGTTCCCCCTTGTCTTTGACGTCACTACAGAATATCTTGCGGATATGGTTAGTTGACATACTATTTCTCATGTTATACGAAATTGACAGAATCTGTAATTGTATTTGATTTTCTTCAGACTCAGAAATGTTGCATGATCGTTATGTGTCATAAATATATGCAGAAAAGCATGGAAATTTATGAAATCTAAAGCAAGTTTCATTTTGTTTAAGAAAGGATGATCCTCTTTTAACGCAATATTTTCGATAATAGCAGATGTGTCAAATTTCGCCTTACTCAGGAAAAGGGTTTACCAACACTTAATCAATTTCAGAATAAACTATTCTTGTATAACAGTACTAACATTTCCCAATTGTAAAGTGGTAAACATGAATCAGTCTTGTCATCCTTAGTCAAAGAACTAGATTAGGAAGTGTAACCTGGTCTTTTACCAACAATGTCTCTCTTATGATTCAACTAAACCCTATGTTGTTGGTACTCAAAAGAATCGTCTCACTGAGACGATTCTTTTGAGTACCCACAACCTTGGGTTTGAGAGTCATATTAGGATTCGGGTATATAAAATATTCTTCTTATCAAGAGCTCTGCTTAGTTCCATTCAGTTCTTGGCTGTTATAATGGAGTGCCCCGAGGCGAGGCATATTTATGATTCCCCCCACAAACAAGTTTTGGGGGGTATATAGGAATCACCCTGTCCGTCTGTCTGTCCATATGTCTTGTAAGTGCAACTCCTCTTTAACAGCTGGACCGATTCTGATGAAACTTTACACAGTTGCAGTACACAACCTGAGAATGTGCATGAATTAAGATTATCCCGGTCGGAAATATGTCTGTCCGTCCGTCTGTCTTGTCTATATGTCTTGTAAGCGCGGGGCGGGGGGTATCCTTTTGTGTGTTCAATCACAGTTCTAGTTAGCCTTGTACTGATAAGTCACTCAGGAATAATTGTAGCCTATGATGTAACCCAAATACTGTTGAAGTAATAGCTGCCCTTTGAAGCTCAGAGTTACAGGGTTAGCGTTTATAACTGACTCGTTGGTGTCAGGATAAATGGATAAGTAGTACTTACTGGTTACTTACCCAAGAAATGCTGTGATATAACTGAAAATTGTTAAAAGTGGCGTTAAACACCAAAACAGTCAATCAACCAAATACTATTGGAAAAGGAGTAGAACCTCAATATTAATTCAAACTCAAATCAAATTGGTAAATTGGTAATTGTGGTTTATTTCTGTATTGTAGGTGTCCCTGACGCTGGAGAGGTTTCTTGGTGCGGCGGATTGTGAACTGTTCCAAGAAGCCATGTACCATCACGTTTTAAATGTCTGTCATCAACTTATACTGGGCTATTCTGACCCAGACAGGTGAGACTGTGGATTGCTCAGTCCTTACTTTCTGTCAATAACTCCAGATAATGAGGGGTTAACAGCTCTTCCCCGCATTATATCTCTAATTATCCAAACCAAACCTTATGATGTGGTTACTCAACAGAATCGTCTCATTGAGACGATTCTTTTAAGTACCCACAACATAGTGTTAGAGGGTCAAATGAGTAAAGCATGCAAAATGCCCCTTATTTAGAGCTATGAAAAACTTAAAGAGAACATAATTTCTATGAATTGTAATTATTACTCATATGTTTTATATAGGAGTTGTTATTTTATATAATGTTTTATTAAACAATTTCAAGAAATTTGTTATTATGAAATGACAACGAATGTCAGATTCTTTTTATCACATGACGAAACACAAAAAGAAAATCGTTTTTTCGCTGTCAGAAAATAGTCCCAACATGTAATACTTAACCCTTTCTCTCATATAGACGCTTTCTGACGCCTCTGCAGAAGACGGCTTTTTGAAAACATAGTGACAAAAGAAGAAATTGCACAAAACGTGCAATTTCTCCTTTTGCCACAATGTTTTCTATTTATAGTCATAGGTTATCCATTCAATTATGGAGATTTTCTATGTTTTGACAAAATACGTTCAAAGTCGTCTGCTGCAGAATTGTCGTATGAGGGAAAGGGTTAATAGACTGTTAACTAATCGCACAAAAATAAATTTTTATGACCGATAATGGTCCCTTTACCTCGTCCATCTATTGTGGCCTTTGTGTTTACCAGATACACGTTCTAAGCCATTTTGTAAACATTCGCTGATGAATACACAAATAGTGATTTGGTCATGTTATATTACACATGTGTCACATATACAAAAATACATAACGGGTATATTACATCGGATACAAGCATTGTCATGGGATAAATAGATATATTATATTCAATATGCCTAGACTCACTGGCAAAATGAAAATAAAGTAAAGTAATGGTGTGATGATGAAATACTTAAAAGTTTTTGTGACAACCTTTCTCCTAACAACCAAAAAAGGTGCAACTCCCTTATTAAAACTTATTTTCAATTGTATGTTTTCAACTTTAATTGAACCATGCTATACTAAACAGTTATAACATTTTCAATTCTGAAAGGAAATTGAAAGTATTTACCTCATAACTAGAGTACAAGTGAAATGTTAAAATGGCAAATATCTAGTGTTTGAAGTTTGTTTTCATCATTTAACCATTTCCTACAAACAGATGCATCCATATGCCTCTGCAGCAGACCATTTTGAAAACATTGTGGCAAAAGAAGAAATTACTCATAATGAGCTATTTTCTCATTTTTAGCTCGCCTATTCGAAGAAATAGGGGAGCTTATGTTATCACCCCGGCGTTGGCGTTGGCGTCCGCGTTGCCAGCTTGGTCAAACCTTTGCGTGCAAGGCCTTTTCTCAGACACTGTGTATGCTGTTGCTTTGAAACTTCACACACTTATTCAGGATCATTAGGGGACCTTGTATGTCAAGTCCCATAACTCTGGAATGGATTTTGACTGAATTGTGCCCCTTTTTGGACTTAGAAATTTGGTCAAACCTTTGCATGCAAGGCCTTTTCTCAGACACTGTGTATGCTGTTGCTTTCAAACTTCACACACTTATTCAGGGTCATTATGGGACCTTGTATGTCAAGTCCCATAACTCTGGAATTGATTTTGACTGAATTGTGCCCCTTTTTCGACTTAGAAATTTGGTCAAACCTTTGCGTGCAAGGCCTTTTCTCAGACACTGTGTATGCTGTTGCTTTGAAACTTCACACACTTATTCAGGATCATTAGGGGACCTTGTATGTCAAGTCCCATAACTCTGGAATGGATTTTGACTGAATTGTGCCCCTTTTTGGACTTAGAAATTTGGTCAAACCTTTGCGTGCAAGGCCTTTTCTCAGACACTGTGTATGCTGTTGCTTTCAAACTTCACACACTTATTCAGGGTCATTAGGGGACCTTGTATGTCAAGTCCCATAACTCTGGAATGGATTTTTTTCAAACATTTGGATTTTTTTCTTTTTTTTTTCTTGTATTTTTCAATTTTGCGTTTAGCTCAACGTTAAAGTTTCGATTTTTTTTTTCTCAATAAGTACTGGTTCTAGGGCTTTCATATTTTTTGGGGTAAAACATTTTTTTTTTGCTGGATTTTGAAAATTGGGCAAAGCTTCTTCATATTTTGTTGGATTAATTTCATTTTTTTTTTTTTAATTTTCTTGTATTTTTGAACTTTGAGCATTATTATTTATTTTTATTTTTTTTCTTGAATTTTGGAACTTTGTGTTCAGCTCAATTTTTTTTTTTAAATTTCTTGTATTTTTTTTTTTTTTTTTTTTTATTATTTCTTGTTTAAAAATAATTGTGTTTAGCTCAATGTTAGAGTTTTGTTTACTTTTTGTCTTTTACGCTTGCCTTGATAGTCAAAGCAGGGGACACAGTGAGACATTTAATTACGCGTAATTCTTGTCTTTCTTTTGTAAATTCAAATTAAATTATTCCACTTTTGGATTTTGGACTTTATACCCATGCTATAACTGTTCTGAAGTAGGCCCTGATAGACGATATCCCTGATAGGCGAGCTATATTGTCCTCCGACAACTCTTGTTCCACAATGTTTTCAACTCTAACCAATTATTTAACTTTCTTTCATAGAGCTTTTCAATATTTTTGATTATTTGTTATTAAAAGCATCTTCTGCAGATTTTCTGTATGTGGGAAGTGACTTTCCTAAGGGACTTTGTTTTCAATAACTGTCAGATTTGGTTGTTTCTTATTAATTTTGATTATAGCTTATATTGAGGATTCTCTAAAAACAATCAGATTCATGTTTGTTAGTAAAGTAACCAATCAAAATTTGTTTTTACAGTGGATTGGATGAGAAGATTCTGTGTGATTGTATCAAGTTCATGGAAAATCATCTCGATAAACCTGAAGCTCTCAAGGCTTTTGAGAAATTTTACAGCACTCACGGTATGAAACAACACTTTACTTTTTAACCATTATTATCTTTTTAATTATTCGAATATATTTCAATATTCGTTAGCCGAATCCAAAATCGATTTATCCGAATGCAGGTATAATTGCATGTCAAAAATGATGATTTTCCTAATATAAGGTATTGTGTACGTGTATATATTACACATTTTCAAACATACTCATACTTTTTATGTGTTGTCGTAAATCAAAAAGAAAACTCGGAATACATTTTCAAGTTTTACATATCCTGTTTTTCAGATTTGACAAGTCTATTACTGTCCTCTTCTAGAGAAAGCTTATCTGCTGAATTTGCTGGGAAAATTCTGAAATTTTTCATTAAACTTGTACATCTTGGTGAGTGACCTTTATTTTACTTCGAGATCTTGGTAACAAAATATGTATTCAAAAGGTTTTAACAAGTATATTGAGGGATGGCAAAGAATACCAAAAGGGATATTTAAATATTCCCTTGAACTGATGGAATAATTTTCAAGTATTCAATAATGTTGCACATGGTCAGGTCAAATTAATCATGCTTTTTTTCTCTCTGATAATGAAGGAATCCGCCGTGGTCGAGTAGTTAGCATCAGGATTTTAAAACCGGGTGTCCCTGGTTCGATCCCCAGTCGTGGAACAATGGTCCTGGTGGAATGCCGTTGAGCAAGGCACATTTCCTAGCCTAGTTCTGGTTTTATACAGGGATCATGAATAAGTGAACTGTTGCCTTAATATAACTGAAATAATGTTGAAAATGGTGTTACACCCCAATAAAACAAACTATCTGATAATGAAGTCCTATGATATTTCAGCGAAGTCATTAAACTATCTTCATGGTCATAGCTTGGATAAGTTTTCATCTACTTACATCTTTTAGTATAAAGTTTTTACGATATATGTAGACCATCTATAAGTGTTTGAATTTTGCCTGTTTCCAGCTGAAAGCAGTAAGAACGGGAAGCAGTATAAAGATCTGTGCAAATCTCTAGACAAACTGGCAGATGTGGATACAGAGTTGTTGCAAGCTTGGCTTATGAAGTTTGTGGTCATACCTAAGGTAGGGATCTTATAAAAAGCAAAATTCATTTCTACCTTTGTTTTTAACCCTTTCCCACATACAGACGATTTCTGACGCCTCTACAGCAGACAACTTTTGACAACATTGTGGCTAAAGGAGAAACTTCTCATAATGAGCAATTTCTCGTTTTTCCACCTTGTTTTCTACTCTATTCCATGATTAAACTTTATATAATACATGATTTAAAGAGGTTTACAATATATTCAACCAGATGTTTGCTGCAGATTTGTTGTATGTGGGAAAGGTTAATCCTGATGATCAAGTCTTGAATCCCATTAGTCCTTCCAAATTTAGAGTTAATTTTCTTTAGGGTGAGCGAGACCGAATAAACCCGTCTTTTTTGAATTATTTTTGAATAATTGTCACATAAATTGACTTCTTCATTAGTAAACATATCTCAGGATTAGTATTATGACAGGCTGGCTTATGTCAAGATTTAATGAAATTTAAATACTTGTAATTTATCCTTGAGTGTTTTAATATAAATATTATATGAAAGTTGCACTTAACACCTAGTGGAAAGCAAAACTGTGGTTACCCAACTCCATTTATTTTCATAGTATTGTCTTAAATCATAGGTCCGAACAGGCTGATCTAAGTTGATCTAAGTGTTTACATTCCACATGAGCAATAAAAAAGGTACATGCATGTAAAACAATATTTGAAAAGTGTATTTATGCCAAGTGTTAACCCTTTCCCTCATATAGAGGCTTTCCGACACCTCTGCAGCAGACACTTTTTTGAAAACATGTCGACAATAGAAGAAATTGCTGAAAACAAGCAATTTCTCCTTTTGCCACCATGTTTTCAGCTATATTCAATTAGTGTACTTTTATTTAAAGGGAATTTACAAATTTGTTTGGGTATATTTTCAAAGTCGTCTGCTGCAGATTTGCTGTATGTGGGAAAGGGTTAAAGATCTGCCTAAATATCCTTGCATTTCGATAATTGGCAATTTCTTGATAGTTTTCTGTGATAAATCTAGGACCAATGCTCTTGTGGCTATCATCAAGGTGCTGAACTCCAGAAAATAGATATTATAGTCAAAAGTTTTTTTCTTCAGTATCATAAACATCTAAATATTGATCGTTTATGCTTTATTTTTACTGGGTAGACAGACATACCCAGTCAGCCAAATTGTATATATTTTGATGACTTTCAATTGACAGTTTTGTAACGTTAACTGCCAAAAAAGCTTTGAACTACTTATTACTTACTTTGTTGTCACTATTAGCACTATTTGCAGAAGTTTCAACATTTCAAAATTTTGATCTCTATCTGGAGTTCAGCACCGTTAAAGGTGTTTTGATGGTGTCCTGATAAGAATGTTCAAATACAAAGTCTAAACTGGTCCATCCTAATCAACTGCAAGAGAAGTTCTCTGAAGGCGTGCTTTTTATGTTATTCCAGGATACAGAAGAAGATATTTTCCAAGAGAACCAGTGTCACCTGCGGTCATTCGCTGTCCATTTGGTCAAACCTTATTGTTCAGTCAGTGAAAGTGTCCCTCAGGCCATTTTGAGAGCCCTTTTACCCCTTGGCGGTACCCTGCTGCGAGGTGTTACTGGAGAAACGGGAGGGTTCCCGGAACTCATGGTTGTCATGCATACCCTTGCCAGTAGTGGAAATGGAATTGGTCATACAACTTTGTTTCATTCTGCCACAGTTTGGCTTCAGTTATGGTAAGTTAACAGTGTTCCTTGTTAGGTACAGACGACAACATTCTTTACAAGACATTTTGGTTAACCCTTTCCCTCATACGACAATTTTGCAGCAGACGTATTTGAACAGATTTTGTCAAAATATAGAAAATCTCTATAATTGAATGGATAACTAAAAGTGGAAAACATTGTGTCAAAAGGAGAAATTGCTTGTTTTTGAGCAATTTCTTCTTTTGTCACTATGTTTTTAAAAAGCTGTATGCTGCAGAGGCGTCAGAAAGCGTCTATATGAAGGAAAGGGTTAAAGGTCACACCTATATAAATAATCCAAGTAAGATTATTCTATCTTGCATATAATAATCCCTTTATTATTGTGTCACCTGTGTAGCATGGTAGGCACTTAGGGATTACTTTTTTTTGTCCGGCGTCCGTCTGTCCGTCACACTTTTTCGTCATGTTTTCAAATAACTTTTTTTTTACTCAAACGATTACATTGAAACTATGACAAATGTTTATATCAATGTGTGTGAGTGGTTCACAAAAGGGGGATAATCCAAATATTTTTATATCGGAGTAATTGCCCCTTTTCTGTCAAAAATTTAGATTTGCAAATTACTTTTTTTCTACTAAAAGGATTGGATTGAAACTAATGACAAATGTTTATATCAATGTGTATGATGGCTTCATAAAAGGGGGATAATCCAAATATGTTTTTTATATCAAGAGTTATTGCCCCCTTTCTGTCAAAAATTAAAATTTTCTGCCAAGGCCCCGGCAGGTGACACACGTGCTCCAGGGAGCACTCCATTCTAGTTTGATTTAGAAATTCTGGTTAAACGCTGGAATCGTCTAGCACGCTGTCTTAGGGACAGCTCTTTTTATCATGATCATCAGTTTAATGATGAGAAAGTGCAAAATATCTCCTCTTATCTGAAAATTTCTGCTTTGATTTTCAGCAAAGAACATGTATCTCAGAAAGACGTCCTTGAGAAAGTTCTTGTGAATGGAAAAAGTGGAAAGGTCAGTGGCATCTTATAAACTGTTGTAATATCTCTTCTCATCCTGCTTTTAGCTTAGCCCCCTTCCACAAACAACAAACCTGCAGCACATAAAATATTTGGTCAAAACTATGGACACTTTATATGAGATAAAAATTATTGTATGAGCAGTTTCACCTTTTGTCACCAATGTTTTCAAAAATTGTCTGCTGCAGTGGCATTGTTAAGCGTTTGTAAGTGGGAAAGAGTTAAAAAAGCCGTCTTGTAAACACTGATCAAGGTATAGCCTGTACAATTAATGTGTTTTACACAGTTGGCCTTTTGTATTTTATTGCTGGATTGAACAGTGTTTATGCCACTTAACCCTTTCCCTCATATAAATGCTTTCTTACGCCTCTGCAGCAGACAGCTTTTTGAAAACATAGTGACAAAAGAAGAAATTGCTCAAAACGAGCAATTTCTCCTTTTGCCACAATGTTTTCCACTTTTATCCGTTCAATTATAGAGATTTTCTACTTTTTGTTAAAATATGTTCAAAGTCGTCTGCTGCAGAAATGTTGTATGAGGGAAAGGATTAATACAATATTTCAGTTATGTCACTGTGTTTACAGGCTAGTTTACCAGTTCACCAGGTATTATTTATCTTGATACCAATGCATCAGTTGTAAAGCTATCACTACAACCTTTAGCGCCATATAGTCATTAGAAGTATCTATTTAATATTCAAGTATCCGTATTTATAAGTATATTAACCCTTTCCCTCATATAGATGCTCTCTGAGGCCTCTGCTGCAGACAGCTTTTTGAAAAAATCTGTTCAAAGTCGTCTGCTGCATAATTGTCGTATGAGGGAAAGGGTTAAAACAGATCTATTTAATTTTAAAAGCAATACTAGATTATGAAATAGACATTTGAAAGCTTCATAAATTGTATTGTCTTCAAACACCGAATACCAATGATAATATGATTGAAACAGGAGACTTAAGATTGATTGGTTTCACAACAAAATGTATTAACATCTTTCTAGAACCTGTTAAACACACTTTGCTGCCTTCTGTCCTACATTGGAGAAATTCTCGCTGCATTGAAAAAGAATTCTGAGAAGTCTGAGACAGCCCCACCACCAACTGAACAGGAAGTCAGTGTGGTCCAGGAGATTGACAGTGATTGGGAGGAAGATCTGAGTCACGAGGAGGAAGATTCCGTCGGTGAAGACTCGGTAAGAAATATGACATAGTATGAACCTGACCTGACCATCCAAAGATGAACAAGTTAGCAATTTTGAACAATGTTGGTTCAGATCAGCCTGTACATCTCCATCTTATCAGAATCTACACAATTTGACAGAAACTGTTAACCCTTTCCCACCTGTAGGCGCATCTGCAGCAAACGACTTTTGAAAACGTTGTGACAAAAGGAGAAATTGCTTGAAATCAATTTCTCCTTTTGCCATAAAGTTTTTAACTTTTTTCAGTCTGCTGCAGAATTGTCGTATGAGGGAAAGGGTTAAATAATTATTCAATAATGCCCCTTTTTCGACTTAGAACAAAGCAGACGATTGTTGGTGTTCGCTCCGCGGTGCTCTTGTTATTGATGTATGATGCTTTGATATTTAGGAGAGCATCCATCAATGATTTATACTGTGTTATAAAATCTGTGATACTTACGTTTGTTTAGATATTGGAGAAGACTGTTTTGTGGACAACTGGTGTGAGAGAGCCAGGAATCCCACGGTTAACCCTTTTCCTCATACGACAATTCTGAAGCAGACGACTTTGAACATATTTTGTCAAAAAATAGAATATCGCTATAATTAAATGGATAACCTATGACTGAAAGTGGAAAACATTGTGGCAAAAGGAGAAATTGCTTGTTTTGAGCAGTTTCTTGATTTGTCACTTTGTTTTCAAGAAGCGGTCTGCTGCAGAGGCGTCGGAAAGTGTCTATATGAGGGAAAGGGTTAAGTGAACTTGCCTCCTCTATTATAGATGTTTTCAAAGTTTTCTTCTGCAAATTTTTTGTGTGTGGGAATGGGGATTAATATCTGTATTTGTTCCTTATTATGTAGGATGAAGAATCCCTTAACAACAAGCTGTGCACTTTCACAGTCACCCAGAAAGAGTTTATGAACCAACACTGGTAAGCTTTACCTGTATAAGATCCATTTATTGTCTCACTTTGCCGAGCACTTCTCACCTGTCTGTTGGCCATGCTTTGTTCAACCCTCTCAACATACAACAACTCTGCAGCAGATGACCTGAACTTTTTTGGGAACTCCCTTTAAATGAAAGTATAATAATTGAAAAGAATTGAAAACATGGTGACAAAATGAGAAATTGCTCGTTTTGAATAATTATACCCCCTTTGAAGAAGAGGGGGTATATAGGAGTCACTGTGTCTAGCTGTCTGTCTGCCGGTCGGCCGGCCGGAAGCCATATTTTGTCCGGCCTATTTCTTACAAACCACTGGGTGGAATTCAATAAAATTTTACATGAAGCTTCTATACCAAGAGGAGATGTGCATATCCTAAAGGGGTTACAATTGCATACAGAGTTATGGCCCTTTTACTTATTAAGTTATGGTGTAGGTCAAGGTGCTGTTTAGGGGGTATTTATCATCTTCAGTGATAGTTCTAGTTTCTTCTTTTGTCGCCATGTATTCATAAAAACCGTCTGCTGCAGAGGCATCAGAAAGCATCCATATGAGGCAAAAGGTTTAACCTAAATGTTCCTTCAAACAGTAATATGATCATAGTCACATCTAATACCCTTTTTCACATTGTATGTTGTAGAAGATGAGTGTAACCTATTATTATTTTATGTTGGATTTTGAGAATAAGACATTTCTTTTTTGTTTGATTGTCTTCAAATTCTGCAAGTCTTTGTCTTAAACACTTGCAATGACTAGTAGTTGTTACGCATTGATATACTTAATTCTGATCTACACATCATAAAATACTTTAGTGCACTTCCTTTATATTTTGATGAAGAAATTAGAGCACTTTTCTCTGCATTTTTAACACTCCTTCTACACTATTTAAACTAATGATTGGTTTGAATTATCAAAACAAGCAATTTTCCCTTTTGCCACAATGTTTTCCACTTTAAGTAATAGGTTATCCATTCAGTTATAGAGATTTTCAATTTTTTGACAAAATATGTTCAAAGTCGTCTGCTGTAGAATTGTTGTATGAGGGAAAGTGTTAATTTGAAGCTGTTTGTTTTTGTTCCAGGTATCATTGTCACACCTGTAAGATGGTGGATGGTGTCGGGGTGTGCACTGTCTGTGCTAAAGTCTGCCACAGAGATCATGATTTAACTTATGCCAAGTTTGGATCCTTCTTCTGTGATTGTGGTGCCAAAGATGATGGAACCTGCAAAGTATGTGACAATTTTGTTTGTAAATTTATCAAAACATAGAATATAAATATATTTCTGCCCCCCTTTCGATGAACAGGGGAGTATATTGCTTTTGCATGTGTCTGTAAGCGGGTCCAAAGCTTGTCTGATTGATAACTGGATAATGCTTGGACCTACAGTGCTCATACTTGGCTGGAAGGTTGGGCATGATCAGTAGATGACCCCTATTTGTTTTGAGGTCAACCATTCAAAGGTCAAGGTCAAATTGACCTTAAACATAAACAAAAATGGGGGGGAGGGGGTAGGTATGTCTGACTAACATGTCTTTGTCTTTAAGGTGTTTTACAGTGAACAACATCACTTTTCTAGAGCTCAGTCACATTCGAAATATTTCTGTGTTTGTTTGTTTTTCGATAATTCAGTATACAATTGATGACCTTTTTAACCCTGTCCTGCATACAGACGCTGTCTGATGCCTCTGCAGCAGACAATTTTTGAAAACATTGTGGCAAAAGGAGAAATTACTTGTAATGATCAATTTTCCTTTTTCCACAATGTTTTGAACTTTATTCAATATTTTTTTCCCCTTGAATATAGAAAATTTCACTATTTTTGACCAAACTTCTTCAAAAAAATCTACTGCAAATTATTGTATGTGGGAAAGGTTTAATATCACTTATTGGACAATTTTTACACAGGCCCTTGTTAAACGATCCAGCCAGTTGGGATTGACCAGTGGAGACCGAATCAGTACCCAGTCCCCCTTCTCCATGGAAACAACACTGCCCAGTTCGCTTAGAAGACGGCTCTCATCTCCATTACAGACTGAGAAGACAGTGGAAGAAAATAAGGATCAAATCAGTAAAGCCAGACAGTTACTCTGTCTACAGATCGAGGTATGTGATTAACCATTTCCCACCTGTAGACGCATTTTGATGCAATAGCAGCAAACGACTTTTGAAAACATTGTGGCCAAAGGTGAAATTGCTCATGATGAGCAATTTCTTCTTTGGCCACAATGTTTTCAACTTTATTTAACAATCAACCTATCTTTTATTGATATTTTTCAGGTTTTTGTCACTGTGTTTTCAAAATCGTCTGCTGCACATTTGTTATATGTGGGAAAGGGTTAAATATGTGTCATCGTTTTCATTCTATAAACTGTGAAAAGGCCTGTATGTATTTAACCCATTGTCAGGATACAGATAACTATTTAGGTCACTGAGCACAAAGTGCTGATGGTAAGCTTTTAGGATCGTTGGGACATCATCCGTCTGTCAACAATTTATTTAAATGACATCTCTAATGAATCCTAAGGAACATCATCCGTCTGTCAACAATTTATTTAAATGACATCTCTAACGAATCCTAAGAATCCCTCAGAATTGTTAAAATAATTGTTCAAAAAACATGACTGCCAGAGGGCAGAGTGTTTAATTGCACATCGTAAAAACACCAGCTTTATCAGGGAGAAACATAAGGATCACACCTCTGTCTGTCCATCACACTTTCACTCATTGATTTATTGGCTTGCAACACATATTCCTTACTTACTAAAAGTGTTGTGGGAAAGGAAAAAGTGCCCTAAAAGAGCCTTCCTAATATACTTTTCAATTTCATCAAAAGTATATGCCGCTTCCTAGATATTGAATTTTTAGCTCTTCTGTTTTTCAAATAAAAAAAATCATGCTATTGTGATACCCTTCGTTTCGTTGTCACCTGCTTCATCAGAAAACTTTTAACCTTACCTCATAACTCAAACACCGTTCAACCTTTCCAAATAAAACTTGCTTCACAAGTTCATAGGAAAAATACACACGTTTATACCAAGTCACATAACTCTGGCTTAAATAATTATACGTTTCGACAAAACAGCCAAGTATTGGCATTCTCTCCAGGTGCTCTTGTTATACCATATACATGTTTGCAAAAAAGACAAATGACTGAAAGAAATGAAAGTAGATTTTCAACCTTGAACTTCTTTTTCTTTTCACAATGCTCAGGTTACTTTAACCCTTTCCCTCATACGGCAATTCTGCAGCAGACGACTTTGAACGTATTTTGTCAAAACATAAAAAATCTCTATAATTGAATGGATAACCTATGACTAAAAGTGGAAAACATGGTGACAAAAGGAGAAATTGCTTGTTTTGAGCAATTTCTTCTTTTGTCACTATGTTTTCAAAAAGCAGTCTGCTGCAGAGGCATCAGAAAGCGTCCATATGAGGGTAAGGGTGAACTGATTAGAGTTGAAAACATATATGTGTCAAAATGTGCCATTGCTCATAACGTTTTCAGAGGTCCTCTGCTGCAGAGGCAACAACATGTGTTGGTAACATGTGTGAAAGAGTCAAGTTCTATGTTGTAATTAATGGTTCTCCAGAAGGAAATACTCTTGAGTACCCACAACTTCAAATAAAGATTTAAGAACATGAAGTACCATATTATGCTATGCACCCCTTTGAGTTAACCCATTCCCTCATACGACAATTCTGCAGCAGACGACTTTGAACGTATTTTGTCAAAACATAGAAAATCTCCATAATTGAATTGATAACCTATGACAAAAAGTGGAAAAAATTGTGGCAAAAGGAGAAATTGCACGTTTTGTGCAATTTCTTCTTTTGTCACTATGTTTTCAAAAAGCCGTCTGCTGCAGAGGCGTCAGAAAGCGTCTATATGAGGGAAAGGGTTAATGGTCTTACTTGAGTTGGTGTCCTTTCACAATGCTCCGGTTACTTTAACTCAGTTGTATGATAGCTAATGTTTATGAACTGGATTGATATATAAACACATTTTATCTTTTCTCTAGATATCCATTCTTTAACCCTTTCCCTCATATGACAAATCTGCAGCAGTCGACTTTGAACGTATTTTGTCAAAAAATAGAAAATCTCCATAATTGAATGGATAACCTATGACAAAAAGTGGAAAACATTGTGGCAAAAGGAGAAATTGCATGTTTTGTGCAATTTCTTCTTTTGTCACTATGTTTTCAAAAAGTCGTCTGCTGCAGAGGCGTCAGAAAGCGTCTATATGAGGGAAAGGGTTAATGGTCTTACTTTGAGATGGTAACTTTTTGCCTAGTGACAAATAATTCTAGCCAAAAGGTTAAATAAATAATCTCTGATGTATATCATGTGCATGTCCATTATTGATTTCATCTGTTATATTATTTCTTTCCTTGTTTTCAGACAAGTAAGGATGACCTTCTCAACACAATGGTATGCTTTATTACAATATTTTTTTTAATATTTTACATTGCTCTGGATGTACACATTTTTCATACAAAGTTTTCTACATTAGCTGGTATGGAGTCCTCGGTAAGAGGCATGCTATAACCTTTTCCACATATGACAGAGTTGAAAACATACAAGAAAAAAATGGAAGCACCCTTTAAAAGAAAGTACAATAATTGAATAGAGTTGAAATCATGGTGACAAATGGAGAAATTGCTTGTTTTGAGCAATTTCTTCTTTTGTCGACATGTTTTCAAAAAGCTGTCTGCTGCATAGAAGTCAGAAAGCATCTATATAAGGGAAAGGGTTAACCTTTTTCCAAATGTGACAAATCTGCAGCAGACGACTTTGAAAACAAATAGCAAAAATATTGAAATATTTCAAATAAAGTAAACAGAATTATTGAATCGAGTTGCAAACATTGTGGCATCTGTATGTGGAAAAGGGTTAAAAATATTTTTAGTTTAAACTTATTTATTATACATCAATTGCGAAATAAGCTTTTAGCTAATATTATTCACGCTTGATGTATGCTCCCTAGTGACTTAACCCTTTCCCTCATATAGACGCTTTCTGACGCCTCTGCAGCAGCCGGCTTTTTGAAAACATAGTGACAAAAGAAGAAATTGCACAAAACGTGCAATTTCTCCTTTTGCCACAATGTTTTCCACTTTTCGTCGTAGGTTATCCATTCAATTATGGAGACTTTCTATGTTTTGACAAAATACGTTCAAAGTCGTCTGCTGCAGAATTGTCGTATGAGGGAAAGGGTTAACCAGTAATTGCACTGTTTGTGTGTAAAAATTCAAAGTCAGAACCCACTCATCACGGGACTCAAACCCTGGGACATTTCGTACAAGAAGCTGACACTCAGCACCACTGTCATTGTTGAAATAGAGAATTTGCTGTATGTAAATGGAAATCGCTTCAAATTATAAAACTTCACCTTGGATAATCAAAACTGTCAACATTAAACATTGCTGTAAGACGGCTGTAAAGTTATGAGTCCTTATTCCCTTTCTTTTCCAGAGCACATCCCAAACTATACAGACAGTACTGGACATGTTAGACCATATTTTACCATCACTTTCCGAGAATTACCAAACTATATCGCCACTGGGCTCCATGCAAAGGGCACAGTCTGCTCTCCAAGAACTCCACACACAGCCCAAACAAACAGAGACTACAGATCAACTCATGGTATGTCTTAATTCTCTATGTAAACCATATCATAAGTTATTTAACCTTTTCTCACATTCAACAAATCTACAGCAAATGGCTGAAAACATCTTGGTCAAAACTATGAAAAATCTCAGTAAATAAAAGTATAATGATTTAATTCAAGTTGAAAACATATTGGCAAAAGAACGAATTGCTTATTAAGAGCAATATCTTATTTTGTTACGATGTTTTCGAAACATTTTTTGCTGCAGAGGCATCAAAGTGGGTCTATATGAGGGAAAGGGGGTGAATAAAGGTGTATTTATTACTGAAGGGCTTTGTCATACTGGAAAAAGCATCATATGTTTTGCTCATTTGTAATTTGTTTACGGACGTAATAATTATAACAATTATGTTGCAAAATAAAAAGGGTAATACCGGTGTTGACAGATGAACAAATTAGCCCTTTCCCACATACAGACGCTTTCTAAGGACTTCTCAGCAGACTGATGAGCAATTTCCTCTTTTTCAACAATGTGTTAATAAATTTGTTCAAAGTCTTCTGCTGCAAATTTGTTGTATGTGAGAAAGGGTTAGTTAGTTGTGAAACAAATGTTTGAATTCATGTCACATTTCTGGTTTGTATCCCTGGATTTTGTTTTATTGGTCTTAAACACAAGGTAAGTCTACAGAAAACTGCTTCATTTTATGTTTGTAAGTTATCCCTTTCCCTCATATAGACACTTTCTGACGCCTCTTCAGCAGACAGCTTTGTGAAAACATAGTGACAAAAGAAGAAATTGCTCAAAACGAACAATTTCTCCTTTTGCCACAATGTTTTCCACTTTTAGTCATAGGTTATCCATTCAATTATAGAGATTTTCTATTTTTTGACAAAATATGTTCAAAGTCGTCTGCTGCAGAATTGTCATATGAGGGAAAGGGTTATTTAACAAATAGTACTTGTAGTTTCAGCTTGTCTTTATGTTTTTGTGAAACTTTTTCTCCCCAGACTGTGACGCTTGGCTCACAAGAGGGAGCCTTTGAGAATGTGAGGATGAGCTTTAGTGGAGATCAAGGCCAGCAGATCAGGCAGCTTATCACAGCCCACATGCTGCGCCGTGTCGCCATGTGTGTGCTGGCCTCACCCCAGGGAAAGAGACAACATCTGGCTGTGAGCCATGAGAAAGGAAAGATCACCATTCTACAGCTCTCCGCACTTCTGAAGCAAGCTGACTCCAGCAAGAAAAAACTGACTTTGACTGTAAGTATCTCAACATTAACTGTCACACTAAAAGTGTTTAGGACTTTTACCCTATGGTGTAACTATTCTTATGTATAAAATGACTTGAGGTGTAGACAAGCCTTACAACTTGATTCGTTCTATCAGTTCTTAGTGTGTCTTAATGGTAGGCACAACTTTGGGAGTATATTGGTTATTCAAAGATCGGATCAAAAACTGTAATCCGTTTCGGATACAGACTGCGTTTTAAGGCTCTGCTGCAGACAAAATTTGGAAAATTGTATGAATAAAATAAAAAATCTTATACATATAAGTAGACAGTTTTTGAATATGTAGAAGGTTTAAGGGTGCTAAACTCCAGATGGAGATCAAAAATTTAAAATGATGAAAGTAAGTTATAAATAGTTCAAAACTATTTTGGGAGTAAATGTTTAAAAAACAGTCTGACAATTGAAAGTCAATGAAAGTGTACATAATTTGGCTTACTTGGTATGTCTACCCAGTAAAAATGAAGCATAAAAGATCAATATTTAGATGTTTATTGTACTGGAAAATAAAATTATTTCTCTAATTTTATCTCAGGATTATGATTCTAATACTTCAAGACAACTTTTGAACAGTTTTTAAACTTTGACTAAACTATCTATAATTTAGATCTCCCTTCTGCATTGTTAGCATTGTAATTGTTTATTTCAGAGACTTGCCTCAGCTCCCATTCCATTCACAGTGTTATCCATCTCAGGAAACCCTTGTAATGAAGATTATCTTGCTGTTTGTGGACTGAAGGTAAACTTTATTCAATAATTATTATTTCATTAATAGAGATTTTTTAAAATGTTCACTGTTTGCAATATTGTGTCAAGACTACCTAGAATGCTTCGAATATAATTTGATTTTTTATTGATTTAAATTTAACACCACAGTGTATTCATGTTTTAGACTTGAGAAGTAGACCAGTTCACATACTTGTGAGTTTCATGTCTTTCTCAAAGCATTACTCCAAACAACATATTTTCAAGTCAAATGATTGTCATCCAAAATATAATTTTTCAGCTCATTTGCAGAAGATAAGTGTTTCTAATGTCAGTTTACTATATAAGGCACATATGTTGCATAACGTACATTACCAGAGCTCTAGATAAGGGGTGTTCTGCATGTTATAAAATCCTTATTTGACCTCCAAAATCTATGTTGTGGGTACTCAAACAATTGGTCTCAGTTAGATTATTTTGAGTACCCACAACACAGGTTTTAATTAGAACTAACAGAGATATCAAGACCTGTTTACTCTTCCTTATATAGTCCTCCGTCAATCAGTCAATCAGATGTACTTGTTAGCCAATTATTTTGTTTATTCTAGGACTGTCATGTGCTGACCTTCACCAGTACAGGGTCTGTGTCGGATCATCTTGTTTTACACCCAACACTAGCAACGGGGAACTTCATCATCAAAGCTTTATGGCTTCCAGGAACCCAAACAGAACTGGCCATTGTCACTGCAGATTTTGTCAAGGTAATTTGTGTGTTAGAAAGAGTGTGTTGGATTTGCGATAGAACAAAGCAAAGTGTAAATGATTTATGAGAAGTAATTGGTCCTCCAAAAAGGTTGATTTTTCAAAGAGGGTGAGTCGGACTGCAATAGCTCAGTTTGTACCAGACAAGGCTATCAATCGAGGGGGTATGGGTTTGAACCCGGCTCAGCTATTCATTCTTTGCTGATATATGGTCTTCCACAAATGAGCTAAATTGTCTATATTGGAAGGTAGCCAGTTGCCTGGGAAGAATGTTGTGATGAGTACTAGTTCAAGAAAATCAGGAAAACCTCTTAACTGGCCACCATAATATAATTGAAATATTGTTGACAACTGCATTAAGCTGAAATCAATCAATGAATAACCAATAAGAACCAAATCATTGAATAAGTTTATCTTTAATGATTGTCATTTATTTTCCTTTGACCTTCTATATTTTCATGGATTGTATTGCATTTGTGACATCAAATACTTGAGACTGTTTCTGGCGAAAAAGGATTTTTTAAGGCAAATTGCATCAATGAATGATTCCGAAAGCCTCACGAGAGTTTTTATTCTTGTATTTTGTACAAAAACTAGAATCTTATCCCCCACAGATTTCACAAACGTACCCCTATGTGGTATTTAGCCATAAAGTGTAACATTCTATAGAAGGTCGAGGGGTGGGGTTGGTCAAGAACTTTGGTTGAGATAGTGACTACAACAACGATATCTCACTTCATATCTGTATTCTATGTTAACACGCTCACAATGTACATTCAGTTTAAGGAATTGAATGTCTTTACATCAGCGATGCTCTTATTACACAGTCTAGTCTATTCAATCGCTCAGTCCATATCCAATATATAATTCTGATGTAATCCTCAAATAATCAATTTGACAGTGTTCAGCTGTCTATTTTCTGACAAAATCAATCACAGGACTCTAAACCCGGCAAAAGATAAAAAATAGAAAGGAACTGGCTAAAACTCTAAAAACATCATCCGGTCACACAAGTAAACAACTTTTGTTTTCTTCTTCTAACAGGTATACAACTTGGCCTTAGATGCTATCAGTCCGCAGTATTTCTTCCTGTTACCCAGTGGGAAAATTCGGGATGTGACCTTCGTGTTTACGGAGGAAGGTCGTTACATTGTCATCATGGCCTCGTCGGGCTACATCTATACGGAGGTGATGGGCGATTCTAGCAGTGCAAAACATGGACCGTTTTACATCACAAATGTCATAGAGGTCAAACATAGTGATTTGAAGGTGGGTATCTTTTGTCACAAAAATGTTTGTTTCATGTCTCATTTTCCTGATGCAGGTGGATTACGACGGAAGAAAATTATCAGAGCTCTAGATAAGGGGATTTTTGCATGTTCTAAAATCATTAATTTACCCTCTAACCCTATGGTGTGGGTACTCAAAAGAATGAAAAGACGATTCTTTTGAGTACCCACAACATAGGATTTGCTTTAATAATAAGAGAGAAATTGTGGGGAAAAGAGCTGAAGACCCTACAGGAGTATCAGCAGAAGACGACTTTTGAAAATATTATATATTAAATTTATTATACTTTAGAGATTTTCCATAATTTTACCTATATGTTTTCAAAGTCATGTGTTGCAGAATAGTTGTATGTGGGAAATTGATGTCCGCCTATATAATCAGGATGTAAATGAGAAGGCAAAAAGAGGTGGTGTGTCTATGATTTTGTTGACACTCAAAACCCTATGTTGAGGATACTCAAAAGAATCGTCTTATCGAGACAATTCTTCTGAGTACCCACAACATAGGGATTGGTTGAGTCATAATAGATTCTGGTGGGAAAAGATCAGTTTACTCTTCTTAACTAATGTCCACCTTTATTTTCAGGATGTGAATGGTCAGGTAGCAGGAGGTGGTGTGTCTATGTTTTACTCACATGCTCTACAGCTCATGTTCTTCAGTTACACCCAAGGTAAGGTTTGTTAAACACACAACAGAACTCTAGACAAAGGGTATTTTGTGTGTTCTAAAATCCTTTTTTGACAATCAAAAGCGGGTACTCAAAAGAATCGGCGCACAACAGATCTCTAATCAGGGTATTTTTCATGTTCTAAAAGCATTATTTAACACTCAAACCCTGTGTTGTGGATACTCAAAAGAAACGTCTCATTGAGGCAATTCTTTTGAGTACCAACACATTGGGGTTTGGTTGAGTGAAAAGAGAGATCTTGTGGGGACAAGCCCAGTTTCCACCTCTTTATATAGTCCTATGACAGCCCATCCCTGGAAGAGGACTATGGATTGTCTACAATTCTGTGTAATGTAATGTTATACTAGAGACCAATTGCTCTGATATTGAGCAAAAGCTTTTCAGCTTCTATAGGCCCATTTGGTAGTGGACACTATATCATACATACATGCATCTGATAGGTGCAGATTATTTCAAGAGACAGATTTAGATACAAAGGAGTACACTTGGTTCTTTAACGTGCTCGGTGAATAGCACCAATACAAGTGAGGCCACTTTTCCTGGAAAGGACCAGTTCTTGACGTCTTCTTGAATTGGAGTCACTTGAAAAGATTTACCAACAATGAGCCAAAATGAAATTAGATGATCAAGATGAATGGATTATGCAAATTATATCAAACAGAAAGTAATTTCAACAGAAAAAATGTCAAGTTCATGATTATCTTAATCTATATTTGTAAATTTATTGATGTTATTCTATTCAAACAGGAAAAAGTTTTTGTGCACCATTAGCAAAAGATTTGTCTGCAACTCCCACAGTATTTCCAATAACATTTAAAAGGTTTGTTAAATTATCTATAGCTTTACCAATTTATTTTAAATTGTATACTATACTTGCTTACATTTACAATTAAGTAAAAAGCATAAGTTTGCTTTAACAATATACATGCATAGTTATAATAATATAAAGACATAATGATACAATAGCAAAGTATGTACCAGCTTGTTTGATGTAAAATAGAAATGCTATTATCAGTATTGAAGGAGTATTATGAAAACGAATCATTAACTTTATGTGGTCAAAGACATAAATCAGGATCATAGGCATTCGTTGATGAAAAGATGAACCATACATGAAATAAGACATGTATCTTGACTAAATCGTGAAATATATGAATTAAAAAAACCTCTTAAGAAAATCATATATGGACTAAAGTAAAAAGTAAAAGATTACGGGAAAAGAACATAATTTTCCTGATATGTAGATTTTCTGTAACACTCAAGGAACTAGTCAATGCTCTAGAAAAGGTTTTTTTTTTAATTCCTGAACCATTATTTGACACTCAAACTCTATGTTGTGGGTACTCAAAAGAGTCGTCTCATTTGGACGATTCTTTTGAGTACCCACAACATAGGGTTAGGTAGAGTCTTAAGATAGACATTGTGCAGAAAAGACCAGTTTACTCCACCTTATCTAGTCGTCCTCTGAATTAGTCTACCAATCAGTGATGGAAATGGACTGAATATTTCTTACAGCTCTAACGGTGGAAACAAAGGCAATACTGGTACCCAGCCCTTGGTACAGTGGTCCGAAGTGGCTGGTCACACAGGATTGTTGTACTGTATGACGCAGGCAACCAATAACCCCGTTGTACTGATGATCAAGCCGGATACCCTACTAGTACAGGAGATTAAAGTGGTTCCTGCCAAAGCAAAGGTGTGTATTCTTATTCTTGTGGAAGAGATGATCTAGGAACATTAATTAACCGTTTTCCAAAAATAAACAATCAGGAGGAGACAACTTTGAGAACATCCATGCAAAATTATGGAAAATCTCTTTAAAAGGAAGTATTTTTGTTGTGTAAGAATGAAAGCATTCTGGCAAACGGCTTTTTGAAAACATAGTGAATTTCATATGCATAATTTAACTAGTTTATTTATAACATTGCTGTCATCATTTTAATTGGGTAAATGTATGTAACATAAATGTAGATTCTAACATAAACACAGGATTATTATTGTAAATGCAGCAAGAATGCAGTATACTGTTACATGACAAGCGCGTTAAAATGTTGGTTATGCACGTGCATGACGTCATTTCAAACAATAACGTCATAACAGATGAACTATTGACTCGAAAATGGACTATTGGACCTGAATTTTAGTATAAAAGCGAAAAGGAGTCAAATAGTCAATATTTATTGAATCACACATGACTGCTTCTCGTCCAATCAAATACTTTGATTCATAGTAGGTATATAATAATCCAGACTATAAAACCTATACCTTGACCTGAGTAGTTTTGTGATAGAAATATACATTTTGGTATCAAACGGTTTCAATTAAATCTCTATTACGACACCTCAAATCCCTTTACTGAAACATAGTGATATTGAATTTCCATCCAAAATGGTCCTCTTTTCCAATTTCAAATCTCTTTTTAAACCTTTCCCTCATATGGACGCTTTCTAATACCTCTGCAGCAGACGGCTTTAGCTCAAACAATTTCTCCTTTTGCCACAATGTTTTCCACTTTTAGTCATAGGTTATCCATTCAATTAAAGGGATTTTCTATTTTTAAAAAAAATATGTTAAAAGTCGTCTGCTGCAGAATTGTCATATGAGGGAAAGGGTTAAGTATGTATGAATCTGACCCATGTAAAAATATGTATGCATACATAAACATGCACATTAAAACCAGGAGATCAGAATTAAAAAAATATACAGTTTTTGATCAGAAACATATTGTTTTAATCCCTAATTTTTATTACTTCTCAATAATGTGTTTTCTCCACCTGATAACTTTCCATTAATTTCATAACAAAAAATTGGGAACCCTACTAGGTTCTCATACAGTCTATAGATAAGGGGCACTCAACCAAACACTATGGTGTGGGTACTCAAAAGAATTGTCTCAGTGAGACGATTCTTTTGAGAACCCACAACATAGGGTTTGGTTGAGTAATAAGAGATATGTGGGGGAAAAGACAAGTTTTCTCCCCCATTATCTAATCTTCAGTCATATATTTGCTTCCATTAGTGGATCTATAATATACTCCTGATTTATTTCAGATCCAGGATGTGGTTGCTATAAGACATAATGCATCAAACTCTGACCAGGTAAGGTTGATATTTTAAAAATATCTCTACAGATTACACAATGATGTCGTAACATTTTCATTAGTGTTTATCTGTTAAGTTAAATCATCAGAATTATTTTAGAAATAAATTTATTATAATTACAGTTTGAAGGCATTGAATTTTCACTGGATTTAAGAACAAAATGTGGGGAATTTAACTTGATCAAAAATATATTGGCAAAACAATATTAGCCATCAGACAAAAATCTTTTGATTAATATGCCCCCCCTCCGAAGAAGATAAGGTATATTACTTTTGCACAAGTCTATCTGTCAAGTTGATCAGGCCGTTGGTAGACCAAAGTTTGTCCAATTAATAATGTTGGATCTACAGTACTCAAAACTTGGCAGGGATGTTGGGATTGACAAGTACATGCATCCTATTGATTTTGAGATCTGTTCAAAGGTCAAGGTCAAAGTGTCCATGAACATAAAAAAAAGGGGGGGGGGGGGCATAATGTTTGACTTACATCTTAGTAATGGTTGCCCTCCTTGGCGCTCAGGGTTGCAGGGTCAGCATTACAACTAACACACCCAGGAAACGCTGTGATATAACTGAAAAATAGTTGAAAGCAGCGTTAAACACCAATCAATCAATGAAGTGACTTACATCTCTTGTTTCGTTCGATTCATGTGTATGAAAACAAATCTATTTGCATTTTACAGCAAAGAACAACTATGATACTGTTATGTGAGGATGGTAGTTTAAGGATATACATGGCCAATGTAGCGAGCACAAACTGCTGGCTGTCCCCATTCTTCCAGTCACAGAGTCCAATAGCTGTACTCAAACCAAGCAAGAAGAAAAAATCCACTAAATCTGGTAGGTCCTTTATGCATTTGTAACAAACAATAAAATTGTGGTCCCATATACGGACTCTTCCTGACGCATTTGCAACAGACGACTTTTGAAAACATTATTGCAAAAGGAGAAATTGCTCAAAACAAGAAATTTCACCTTATGTATGAATGTTTTCATTTCTTTTTAGTAATTATACTTTCATTTACAGAGATTTTGTTCACAATTTTGCCTTAATGCTTTTAAAGTCTTCTACTATAATTGTATTATATGTAGGAAAGTGTTAAAACATAGCAAAAACAGTTATACATGTACTGTGACCGTTGTCATTCTTTCTCTCTAATAGTTTAATCTTTATGATAAATAAGCCAATGGATTGGGAACAATATCCTTGAAAACCCACAACACAGCAGTAGGAGTACTGGTTAAATATCTAGGAACCAGACATAGAGAGTACTTAAAATGAATTGATGCACAATTGATGTAAATAAAGGTGTACAAGCAGGACTAGATATAGGGGAGTAAATTGGTCTTTTCTCAACAATTTTTTTCTTATGACTCAACAAAACCCTATGTTGCTGGTACTCAATAGAATGATCTCATAACATACATATTATAATTAAAAAATGAAAAAAATGTATTCGAAGTGGAGTTTTATCTGTTCTACATTGATGCTGTTTAATCTGAGATGACATATTTCCATTGCAGGGCGTCCTACCAGTACAGTCAATTTCCCTATTGACTTCTTTGAGAACTCTCAACAGTCCAATGATATTGAGGTATGTATCTGCACAGAGTCCTAGATAAGGAGGTGTAAACAAAACTTTATAGAAAGCACATTCTATATGAAAGCAAGTTGTAGAGAAACCAACTCAAACTTTTTTGTCTCTTGTAAATTCTTCATATACTTTGAAATGTTTCTTGTACAGTTTAACTTTTTCCCACATACAAACAATCTGCAGCAGACAACTTTGAAATCGTTTAGTAAAACATATGGAAACCCTCTAATAATAGAGGACAAATATTGCATAAAGTTGAAAAACATTGTGGCAAAAGGAGAAATTCCTCCTTTTGTCATATTGTTTTCACAAGTCATCTGCTGCAGAGGTGTCAGAAAAAGGCTGTATGTGAGAAAAGGGTTCAGGGCAATAATTATACCCCCTTCGAAGGAGAGGGGTTATATATAGAGGTGTAACGATAGGTCGACTTATCGATGTATTGTGATAGCTTTGCTCTCGATAGCAATAAGTCGATAGAATATTTTCAAGTCGACAACTATCGCAATAGTTTGTTCAACTATCGATTGTTAACGATAGTTTTCTTATAAATAAAACAAATCTGAACGATTTTCGGCAAATTGTCATCGGATCCAATTTTGTTAGTTTAGACGCTTGCATATACCGTATATCCGCGGCCATAAGTCGAAGGTTCATTTTGACCTCAATTTCGGTGGTTTTGAGGTAACTCCCAGCCATAAGTCGGGGGGGTCGACTTTTTAAAAATTTCGGCAAAAAATTAAAAAAAAACATGGTTCTCGATGTAAAACTGGATACTGATACATTAAGATAATGCACAAACCTGATTTTATAAATCCAAATAAGCCAAACAAACTAACTAGTCCAAATTTCTTAAAATCCTTTCAATGTTTTCAAAAAATGATTAGTTAATCGTAAAACAAACACAGGAGTTTGAGTTTTTGCATTGACGAAGTTTATTAAAAGTGTGTGTAATTCACAAAGAGGGAAGACAAGGGTTTTAAAGGTCTATGGAAAGAAGTTTGGGACTCTATGGTTATATGAAAACGGTTGTAATTTCCACTGGAACAGGCTGTAGTTACAACCGACTTGCGTTAGCCCTATATCTGTTTGTCGTGTGAAAAACACAGGGCTCTAATAAATGACGTCACTAATTTACCAGCTGAGATTGAGCCGCGACAAATGAAATACACCCATATAAATTAATGTTAAATACGATACTATTAGCTTAGTAATACTTGTGTGATTAAACTGAACATACTCTTTTTTTATGACGTAGCTCATTTGTTGGGGAAAATTGTTTGCGGAAATAAAGGTCTATATAGATTTCACTTTTACCCATTTTCACATGCATTTATACGCATCTGCAGCAGACTTCTTTTGATTGAGCTCTGACAAAAGGAGAAATGACTACATTTTCTTTAAGTTGGACAAATTAACTTTGAATTGAAAAGGACTTAAAGGGTATGGTATTTATTTTTCCTTTGTTTACGGCTTTAAAACTAGATAAAAAAAAATGTAAGGAAAGGATGCATCGCTGATAAAAAGCAGTTTCTCTACTGTTTGTCACATGTAAAATATAGCCTTAGGAGAGATCGTCATTCAGTCATAAGTCGAGTCCCTGCTTCAACACCAAAATTTGAGTCTCAAAAATTCGACTTATGGCCGCGGATATACGGTATACAAAAAGTGTCTTTGTGATCATGGATAGGTCTAAGTTTCGGAAAATTTTAATGGCTAGTGCTAGCTATATAAAATCAGAATTAAATGTAATGTCAATTGAAAGAAGAAGTCTCAAATCGTTATTATTTCAAATTTTATCACGTTTGACACCAACATTATACTTTTAAGGTAGGCGACGACTTTTTAATCGCGAGCACATTTACTATAGAAATACTACAGGTCCGTCTTTTAGACATGTCCTTCAAATGCACAAGAGGGGGGTATCAGAAATGACCCAATTCTATCAATACCTCTGCATAGTGATTAGTAACAATGGCCGAATGAAGCGCTAATTTTGAAATAGTGGAAAATAAAAAGGCCAAATCAACGGTATGGCAGCACTTTGGCTTCGTCAAAGAGAAGGACGAAGTGTCAAAAAACAGAATAGCCTGCCGACACTGTAAAATGATTTTAAAGTATAGCGGAAACACTTCCAACTTAAATGATCATATGACGAGGAAGCAATGGTTGACAAATCAACCACACAAGTTCCCCCCTTCTGTCTGTTATGGCAAAGAAACTTCTATGCATTCCAGCAACATCTGTGCCTTCCGAAAGGGTCTTTTCCACAGCCGGTGACATTGTCACAGCTCAGCGCTCTGCATTGAGATCCCGATGTGTTGATGAACTTATTTTTTTGAAAAAGAATTGGAAGATTTAAGTAACAAGTGTCTTCCAAATGGTCACTGATGACTGATGAGGGATCAACATTTGTGTTAAAAGACATGTGTTTATTTGTCTGAGAAAGTTAGGCTTTCAAGTTTCCAGCCTTTCCTGTTAGCTTTTTCCTGTGCTAGTTTTTAAGGTTAACTTTAAATTTCATTTCATTTTAATACCTGCAAACAGCAGGTTTGTTTTCAGCAGATTATTATTATCATATTTGAAATGCTGAGTAAAGCATTTTGATACTCTCAGTTGATTCTTTGCTTTATTTCTAGTTTTTCTTTTTTCTCCCCTGTGCCAAGTTTAAAAAAATATATATTTTAAGGGTAAAAAAAACTATTGTGATAGTATCGCAATAGTCGCTAGACTATTGCAATACTATCGCAATATGAATTTTACTATCACAATACTATCGTGATAGCTTTTTTGACCTCAATAGTCACCTCTAGTTATATAGGAGGGCTGTCGGTCGGAAGCCATATTTTGTCCGGCCTATTTCTTACAAACCACTGGGTGGAATTCAATAAAATCTTGCATGAAGCTTTTATACCAAGAGGAGATGTGCATATCCTGAAGGGGTTACAATTGCATTTTATTTAACAGAGTTATGGCCTTTTTACCTATTAAGTTATGGTGTAGGTCAAGGTGCTGTTTTGGGGGTATTTATCATCTTCAGTGATAGTTCTAGTTATGATATGCTGTCACTGTGACCATTTCAACTTTGATTTAACAAATGTTGGTCAATGTTTAATATCTTGTCTTAAACAAATCTTTCATTTTTCTGGATTCTTATTCTTTCCACCTTACAGCAAACTTTTGACACATTGGTTAGCAGACAACTGAAAAAATGTTGAAAATTACCGAAACAATCAATTTCTTCTTTCCCAAGAAAGTTTTTAACCTTGTATCAAAAGTATACAATTTTCTGGGTGTTTAAGCAAACCTGATGACAATGGGTAATTCTTTTATTGGTACCTGTTTGTTTACAGTATGGAGGCAATGATGTGCTACAGATATACAACATACAACAAGTTAAGAACAGACTCAACACTACTGGCATGTATATTGCAAGTACAAAGGTATTCCTTCTTCTTCTTCTTCACCATTTCCTTGTTAACCCTTTCCGACATACAACAATTTGCAGCAGAATACTTTAAAAACATCCTAAGTAACACGTGGAGAGTATCCGTAAATGAAAGTATAAGTTTTCAAAAGATTTTAAAATATTGTGGCAAAAGGAAAAATTGCTCATGATGATTCAAAAGTTGCCTGTTGCAGTTGCATCAAAATGTGTCTGTATGTGGGAAAGCATCAACCCTTTCCCTCATACGACAATTCTGCAGCAGACGACTTTGAACATATTTTGTCAAAAAATGGGAATATCTGTAATTGAATGGATAACCTATGACAAAAAGTGGAAAACATTGTGGCAAAAGGAGAAATTGCACGTTTTGTGCAATTTCTTCTTGTGTCACTATGTTTTCAAAATGCCGTCTGCTGCAGAGGCGTCAGAAAGCGTCTATATGAGGGAAAGGGTTAAAAAATGAGTTCAGGTTTAAACTATAGTTGAGCTATAGTAGATACATTGCACTTGTCTTTTAGAGTTGCTGTGTAAATGCCCGCTAGTTCTGTTATAGCAGGTTAAAATGGTGACTTTCAACTCTCATCTGACTGACGTGAAGAAATGCTTTTGTTTGACCAAGACGGAGGCTGGTTTTTTTTCCTTTATAATGTTGAAACTTTGTCAGAATGTTTGTTTTGATGATATTTAGGCTAAGTTCAAATTTGGGTCCTATCGAGTCAAAAACTAGGTCACTAGGCCCAACTTTAGAAACTCTGGACACCCTAGTATTAGTTTACCTGACTGCAAAATGTGGTTGGCATGTCAACTCACTTTGCATAACTCAGGTGAGTGATCCAGTGACGTCATGGCCCTCTTGTTTAAAAATCCAAGAAGATAGTGTTCACAGTGAAAAATTTCACATGTTTTGGCAATATTTTATACTTCAGTTTAAATTTCATGTATTTTCTTCAGACATTTTTAATTCACGTCTTAAAATTGCAAGGTTATGAGTGAATTATTTTGTGAAAAAAACAAAATATCTGATGTTTTATTTTGAATTTTAAGTATCAAAATATGAAATAAATTTGCACCATTTTGTTCTTTTGCCTCAATGTGCATAAATATGTTTCATTATTTCAGCCTGCAGGATTTTCTATAGAGATGGCAAATAGCAGTAACACGTCAGTGATGGTTGGTGTGAGAGTTCTTGTGGGCAGTCAGGCCATCGAGAGAGCCCCCACCTACCTGGAAGTGTTTGGTAGAACCACCCAAGTTAACTGTGCCCGCCCACGCTGGGTTGATCTACCATTCACAAGGGAAGAGTCTTTGATAGCTGATAAACTGTTTTCTCTGTTCAGTAAGTTTTATTTACCTGTTTATATCTAAGATCATAATCTGTTATTCTATCAGGAAACAGACAAGTTTCCTTTTTTTTTGTAACCGTTTTACCCTTTCCCACATTTAACAATTTAAAACATCTAGGTAAAATATTAAAAATAAATTGTTTTCTCTGTTCAGTAAGTTTTATCTATCTGTATACCCCTACCAACATAAAATAAATCTGCAGCAAATGACTTTGAAAGGCTTTAAAAACATTCCCGAAAATGGGAAACTCCCTTTTAATGAAAGTACAATATCTAAATAGAGTTGAAAACATGGTGACAAAAGGAGAAATTGCTTGTTTTGAGCAATTTCCTTTTTTTTTGTCACAATGTTTTCAAAAAAATTTCTGCTGCAGTGGTGTCAGAAAGCGTCTATATGAGGGAAAGGGTTATATCTTAGACCATAATCTGTTATTCTCTCAGGAAACAGACCAGTTTTCTTTTTTTGTAACCATTTTAACCCTTTCCCACATACAACATTATATATTCTGCTGGAAAGGACATTTCAAACATTTAGGTAAAACATGAACAATTTCTTTAAGTAAAAGTATTAGTATTGGATTGAGCTGTAATTATTGTAGCAAAAGGAGAAAATGGCCTATTGAACATGCATGATTGTGTCGAGCATATCTCCAAAACTGTATGAGTGACAGTAACAAAACTTTTCAGGAATATTTACCCGCATGCATTATGAGCAATCTCTCCTTTTGCAACAATGTTTTCAACAGTTGTCTTCTGCAGAGCCGTCGGAAAGTGAAAAAATAGATAAGATTACAATCAATGAAGAGCTATAGAGATGCTGTTTTGTGATACATCATATAAAGGAAATCCTATATATCGGCATACATAAAATGTTCACCTGTTACTTTGTATGCACCTATCTTGACCTAGTATAATGTCAATTTTGCAGTTGGCCCCAGTATAGACGCAGGAGGGGTGACTATGGTTGACTCGATCAAAGTCTTCACCAAAACGAAAGACACGTTTGGCTGGCCCGAGGAGCCGGATGAGTTCACGGAACAGTCAACAGCCAAACCGGTTGTGTCCTCCTCCACCACCTCAGCACAGAGTGGCGAATCAGAAATTATGCCATCTCTCTTAAGTAACCTACCCCTGACATCTGCAGATAGGTGAGTTTTAACCTCAATTTTGTTAACCTTTTCCCCAATACAGGCACATCTTGATGCACCTGCAGCAGATGACTTTTGAAAACATTGTGGCAAAAGGAGAAATTGCTCATGATGAGCAATTTCTCCTTTTCTCACAATGTTTTCAACTCTTTTCAATAATAAAACTTCCGAGATATTTCAATTTTATTTTTAAGGCAGATGATATTTTATAAACATCATATCGTATAAATGGTTATATTTATTGTCTTTGAGGAATCGGCATTGGCTGAGGTTCGATGCCCAGTCACAGCTCTATGGTCAAAGGTGGAGTGCCTTACCCAAGGCACATTTCCTAGAACTGGTTTGTTTACCATTGGATCATGAATAAATGAACTGTCGCTGTGATTTAAATGAAATAATGTTGAAACCGCATTTTTCTCTAATAAAACAAACACATTTATTGTCTTTAATAGGTTATTAAGCAGTGCTCTGGAAGTATTGGATGGAGCATTCTCAGCCTCCTTAGCTGAAGAAAAAGTGAGTGTTTCAATTGATTATTATAGTGATATATTGATGCATCTGCAGCATATGACTTTCTATAATGTGACAGAAGAGAAAGAACAATTTCTCCTCTTGCCATAATGAATTGTCTTGCTGTCAATAATTTTGAAGATGGGGTACATTGCTTCGCACATGTTGGTCAGTCTGTCTGTTAGTAGACCAAGGATAGTCTGATTGATAACTGAATAATACTTGGACCTGCAGTACTCTCTAGGCAGGCAGGCTAGGCATGACCAGTAGATGACCCCTATTTATTTTGAGGTCATCCATAAAAAGGTCACGTTCACAGTGATCATGAACATTAAAAGATTGTCAGATTGATCAGAAATTACTAATTTGCTCCCTTTTCCAGTCATGGATATTGTATTCAATCTTTCACATGTTTCTGACAATGTGACGCTCAGCGGGGAATAATGTTTGACACACATTTCTTGTTCTCTAGTATTCAATATGAGGCAAAATGTATGCATCATAAAATAATTATTGGACATTCATTGAGTGAGCATTTAAACCCGCTTTCCCACATACAAAATTTCACCAGACGACTTTGAAACATCTTCACATTAATATGAAAAATCTCTACAAATGAAAGTATAATCATTGGATAGAGATAAAAAACAGTGTGGTAAAAGGAGAAAATTGCTCATTATGTGCATTTTCTCCTTTTACCACAATGTTTTCAAAAGTAAGGCTGCTTGAGATGCGTATTGATATGGTAAAGGTTAAATAAGACAAGTGAATTTACAACATCGTTTACAATGTTTTTCAGGATCCACTGAGACAGAAAGCGCTAGAAACAGCCACTAACCTATTGACGTTACCCTCACCTCCCAGTGTACAACAACATACAAAGTCACTACTCGCTTCACTCTTTACCAACAAAACTTTATACCACACTCATAAGGTAGTCTGGTTTAATTCAACATTTTCCCACATACTCTTACAGACGCCTTTGCTGCAAACGACTTTTGAAAATATAGTGGAAAAAGGGAAAAATGCTCATGCTGTGCAATTTCTCCTTTTGTCACACTGTTTTCAACTCCGCCCAATATTTCTATTTCGTCATACTCCCTTTCAGTGAGATTGTGTCACGCATGCGCAGTTCAGTATGCTCCTAGTTTACAATAATGTCAAATATTGAGATTTTCAATTATTTTACCTAGATGTTTTCAAAGTTAGTGCTGCAGATTTGTTGTATGTGAGAAAGGGTTAAGTCACTGCTGGCTTAACTCTTTATAGACAAATCTTTTTATCTATTTTCAATTCTATACCAGAATAATTCTGTCTTTCATCTAGATTTTCCATTCTTCCCTTCTTATGTTTCTGTTTAGAAGAGTCTTAAAAATTATAAATATTTTAACAAACATTGTTAAATGAGACTTTTGTACATGATAATTGAGAAGTTCCAAAAGATCCTTATAAAATATCAGTTTTTAGTTCAACTGACAGCTTATGTTTGTGGCAATTTTTCAAACAATTTTGTAGAAATGTTCCATAGGTGACCGTCTATGACATTCCATCCAGCCACATTGATTGGTCTTGAAACATTGTTGCCACAAGCAGGGCTGTTAGCCTAATATTGGTTATAGTGAAAACTTTAAAAATCATGTCCTCAAAAACTATATGGCTGATTTGCAAAAAAAAATTGTAGAATTGTTCCTTCTAGATTTCTTCAAGCCATGTTGATAGTCAAAAAACATGGTCGCTAGGAGGATGAGGCTTTTTTGTCTTATATGGCTATAATGAGGTCATTTTTACCCGGTTGCAGTGGAGTGATACTGGCGCTCAAGGGCCTTCTGTAATCTAAATACAATACAATTTTACCTGCTGCAAAATATGTCACTGATATGGCTGTCTACAACTGACTTTGGATTTATATTTCTAACAGGATGAAGTAGAATTAAACCATGTTGTTAAGAACCTGTCAAATGACACAGAGAAATCATCCATGGATGTTGAAGCCTTTCAAAGGTTATTGGTCAGTGCAAGATCTGTGGCTGTGTCAAGACCTTGTAACCTTGTGAAGTTTGCAGAAAGAGGAGCTACTGACATTGATAAAGATGGTATGAATCATTACAATAATTATACATACTCCAGAGCTCCAGATAAGAAAAGTATTACACATCCCAAAATCCTTTTTTGACCTTCAAACCCTATGTTGTGGGTACTCAAAAGAATCGTCTCAGTGAGACGATTCTTTTAAGTATCCACAACACAGGGTTTAGTGGAGTCATAAGAGAGATACGGATGGGAAAAGACTAGTTCACTCCTCCTTATCAAGTCCTCTGAATTACTCTATATAAATATCTTGTATATGGTCATTGCTCACTTTCTCTTTGAAACTGTATGATAGACCAAGTTTTGGAGTGATAAGAGCATTTTCCTTAACCCTTTCCCACATTCAACAAATCTGCAGAAGACGACTTTGACAATATCTAGAGAAAAATAGGAAATATCTCTATAAATGAAAGGATAATTTTCAGTAGAGTTGAAAACAATGTGACAAAAGGAGAATTTTCTCATCCTGAGCAATTTCTCCTCTTACCACTACATTTGCAAAAGTTGTCGGCTGCAGAGGTATCAAAAAGTGTCTGTAAGTTGGAAAGGGTTAACAGATGGAAACCAAAGTTTAATTGGGTCATCACATTTTGGTCAGACTACAAACTTGGTTCTCAGAATAGTTGGGATATCATTGTGACTGATGCTAATGTGTTAGGATAAGCCTATTATAGTCTTGGTTATGTACCCACAAAAGGACATCTTGTAATTTTAATACAAACTACTGTTTGATACAGCATAAAACATCTTCCAAATAATCAAACCTCGAATATTTGAAGCAATTGTTGTGACATGTAATAATTATTTAACCTTTCCCACACACAACAAAATCTGCAGCACACCACTTTGAAAGATTTGATACTGATTATTTAACCCTTTCCCTCCTATAGACACATTTTGACGCATCTGCAGCAGACAACTGTTTAAATCATTTTGGCAAAAGAAGAAATTGCTCAAGACGAGCAATTTCTACTTTTGACACAACATTTTCAACTATTTTCAATAAGTATGTCTTCATTTTGGGAGATTTTCCATTTTATTGTTGAAATGTTTTCAAAATAGTCTACTGCAGAATTGCTGTATGTGGAAAAGGATTCATATAGCAATTTCTCCTTTTGCCAAAATGTTTTCAAAAGTTGTCTCCCTAAAGGCATCACAAAGCATCTGTTTGTGGGAAAATATAGAAGGCCTATGTTACATGTGTGATATTTGATATTGGATTTATTTATGTGTTTCAATCTTTCAGTTCTGGAGGTAACTGACCTGGAAAAGGAGGAGCCTGTAGTGATAGTGGGAGAGCTTGAGCCGCAGGAGAGATGTCACTTTGTTTCTAACCTAATGGATGCTTTCTGGAGACTTCTTATAGCCAGACCTTCCAATCCAATGCTTGCTCCTGTCTGCTTACCTGGTAAATAGTGAACAATTTAAAAAAAATCTTACCGCATATAGAAAATCTGCAGCAGACGACTTTGAAAACATACCCAAAAAAAAAATGGTAAACCCCCTTTAGATGAAAGTACACAAATTGAATAGAGTTGAAAACATAGCGACAAAGGGAGAAATTGCTGGTTTTGAGCAATTTCTTCTTTTGTCGACATGTTTTCACAAAGCCATCTGCTGCAGAGGTGTAAGAAAGTGTCTATATGAGGGAAAGGTTAATGCTTTCCCACATACTTTGACACTGGTTAACTCTTTTCCCACTTTTCTGCTACATTTGTTGTATGGAGGAAAGGGGGGTTAACAAGAGTCAAAGTATGATGGACAGACAGATGGAGAAGTGATCCTTATGTGTCACCCTTAGAAGGCAGGAGACACAAAAAACTACAGTTATTTATATTGTCATTCTCACTTTTGCTTCTTTTATTTTGAGTAAGTGTTGATATAACAAATGATTAAAGTCTAAAGGTGTCAGATTGATCATAACTGATATTGTTAAGCCATTGCCTCATGTGATTTGTTGAAATTTGTCTGCATTGAAAGCACCTCCATAGGTAGATGTATATTTTGATACAGAGTTAAAATAACTAATCAAAAAGAAGAAATTGTTTTTATTGAGCCACAATGTTTTCAGGAGCTGTCTGCTTCAGATGCATTAAAAGTTGTATGTAATGTAAAGAGGAAAGTTAATTTTCCAGGAACTGCTGTTACATTTATTAAGTTGTTGTATTTGAAAGCAACTTCAAATTAAGTTAAAATTAGTATAAATATGATATATTTGCAACTTTTTTTAAGCAAATATAGGGAATATCCCTATAACTAATATAATAATTATTGAATAGAGTTGAAAATGAGCCATTTCTTCTTTCCCCACAATAATTTCAAAAGTTGTCTGCTGCGGAGGCATCAGAATTCTGGATGTTGGAAACTGTTACAATAATTTGTCTTCATTCATTACAGGTTTAGCTCATGTAGATGCTACAGTTGGAGCACTGGTGGAGATCATGCATGCATTTACTATATCAGACTTGGACAATGTTACTTTGGTTAGCAAGTTGTATGCTCGACTTCTACTGAATCAGGTGAGGCACTCTTTACGATTTGATTATTACGCTTGTACTCTAGAAGCATTGTTCATTGTCCAACTTTCAAAAGCTGTATGATATGAGCCGTTCCACGGGAAAACCAACAAATAAATCAACATTGTGGACTCTGCGTAAAGTATCGACCTGGATCAGCCTAAGCAGGCTAACCCAGACAGACACTTTTCGCCTCCTGTGAATTTTCTGTTTCAGGAATCATTTCTCTATACCTCTATCCCCCTGAGACGGAATGTGTCGGCCCGGATTTCTTGTCTGGGTTGATACATTACGTAGAGTCCATAATGTTGGTTTTCTCGTGGAACGGCTCATATATTCTTGATGGAAGCAGTTGAGAATCATAAGCGTGTATGCTGCTTTAGCCATGTTGTATTAACATTCTCAAAAAGCAGCAATATCTGACATTAATCATGTAAAACTGTTTCATTGAAATGCACTGCCATTAAACAATTTTTGATATTCTATATTATGTTTCATTTTGAAATTGGATTAGCTCAATGAAAATAGATGCAAGTTTTTAGAAACCTTCAATGTTTACTTGATACAATGTTTTAGGAGATCTCTTTGAGGGCATCCGAGTAAAAAATTGTTACCCTAGATAATTGATTCTGACAGAATTCAAAATGGTGTTTAAAATATGGTATATGCATCATAGAAAAAAGTTTACAGGATAATACTGTGTTTCATTACAGGACACGGACGTGAGTTTTGCCTGTAAACAAGCAATGATACGGTGTTTAAGACCCAGAAGTAAAAGAAAGAGGGTATTTATTCCCTCCCCAGCTAGATGCAACTCTCCAGGTAACGTGTCTTTAAATCTCGTCCAAAATTGGTCATCTGGCTTGACCACTGGCTAAATGACAAAATAATTTAACACAAATGTTCCGTATGTTGCCATGTACCAAAATGGTTCAATCAGTACAAGATGGCTGCCAGAGCTAAAAACAGTTAAATCTTTATACATTGTCCTTTCCTATTTATTTATGTAGAGACATTCCATTATTTTGTTTAGATGATCTCAAAGTCGTCTGCTTTAGATTTGTTGAATGTGGGAAAGGGTTAATAAAAAGAAATCTGATCATAAGATGTTAACACAGTTAACACTTTCCAACATATAGAGGCTTCTGCAGCAGACGACTTTTACAAAACATCATGACAAATGGAGAAATTGCTCAAAACAAGCAATATCTCCTTTTGCCACAATGTTTTCTAATCATTTTAATAATTTAACTTTCATTATAGAGATTTTTCCATATTTTTGCCTAGGTGATTTCAAAGTTGTCTGCTGCAGTTTTTGCATCAGGGTTAAGCATAATTCTGTTGTTCTTTTCAAAGGTGGAGACGATGACGACGAAGAAACATCGCAGAAGCGCGAGCCCAAACCCAGTGCCCCAATGATACAGTCTCTTAGTATAAGTGAAGCCCAAGACGAGGAAGACATGGACCAGTTTGAAATTGTGGTAATATCTGTCTTTCAAATAAATACTGTGGTTATTTTGGGTTTGTGTATTTCCTACTACAGTCAAACTTGTCTATACCCTTTCTCACATACAGACGCTTTCTTAGGCATTTACAGCAGACGACTTTTGAAAACATTGTGGCAAAAGGAGAAATTGCTCAAAATGAGCCACAATGTTTTCAACACCCTTTAATAATAACTTCCCCTTAGAAAGATATGACATAATATTGCCCAGATGTTTTCAAAGTCCTTGGCTGCAAATTTTGTGTATGCGGGAAAGGGTTAAGCAGCCACCCGGGGCGAGTCAAAATTGGACTGAATACAAATGAAATAAAGAAGAAAATAATCTTTTGGTAAGTCTTCAAGTGGATGCTAAACAGAGGTGACCGCTAACACAAGTTGACTGTATATCACACACAGCTTAAGATGGTGTTGACAAATGTTGACTGACTTGGTCCAAAATGAAATTAAACGTGTGAAGAAATGACAGCAGTATGGGATTCAACTCGCCCCCTTTCAACATATATAACAGCAGAGAACTTTGAAAATATCTAGGCAAAAATATGGAAACTATAAATGAAGGTATAATTACTAAAAACAAATTGAAAAGATGGTTTCAAAAGTCGTTTGACACAGAGGTGTCAGGAAGCATCTGTATGTGAGAAATTATACCTAACCTATCTGACTTAGTTATTTCCTTTGTCTTTTAATCCATACAACTTGATTGACTGTTTGTACTGTTGTATTTGACTCTTTGAAAACACTTTTCCCAAGCCAAAGTACACAAGTATATATCTGCAAGGATTTAACCTAAGGTACTCGGAACGAATGAAAAATGTTAAATCCCGATGAAAAGTAAAATTCTTTGAGATTGTGTAAAACAATATGGTTAAGGTTAAATGGCTAATCAAGAGCTATTTATCCTTTCCCTTAATTGTTTCCTGAAGTCTTTTTCTGCAGAATGAAACAAACATACAAACAAAACGCATTCATTTCCACAGGAGAGCAATGAGCCAATGGTACTTGAACCTCCAGAACAAGGTCAAGGACATCCACTGAACGCCCTAATGCAAAGGGTAGGTAACTTCAACCCGGTTGTTGACATACCACCGGATGCCGACGATGAAACCATGGTGGAACTAGCAATAGCTCTCAGTCTACAAGACCAGGTGGGTGTACGATTTGTGATTCTTCACCCCTTCCCACATACTACAAATCTTCAACAGGAGACTTTTGACAACATTTAGGCAAAAACACAGAAAATCTCTATAAATTAATTTATAGTTACTGGGAACAAAAATGATCTCATTGAGCAATTTCTCCTTTTGTCTCAATGTTATCGAAAGTCGTTTTCAAAAGTGGTCTGCTACAAAGGCGTCAGAAATTGTATTTAGGAAAGGGTTTAAACCATTTTTCATCTGTTTGGCAAACATCAGAGGATAAAAATGTCATCTCTAGAAACTTGTAGTACAATTTTGCAACTGAATTAAAAAAAAATATGGAAAAGGTGTCAATTAAATATAATAATTAAAAGCTAAATAAAAAAAACTTGCAATTTTTGTCGTCTTTCCTTATAAAAATGAATGCTTTGCTTCATTTTATCTTAGCTATTTTCTCTCAAAGTTTCAGAAGTTGGTATGCAAATGTAATTTGGGAAGACAGTGTCTAGCCTACCAAAAATGGGTCATTGTGACCTCTGAACTCGTTATAAATGTTTTAGTCCAGATCACAGCTTTTATGCTATTAAAACTGGAGTTACCAAATTTGGTATACATCTTTGGAAGTTTGTATGTATTGCATATGTTTTGCATACTTAAATTGGGTGACTTTGCCCTCTGACCCCATTTAGATAAAAAACCTTTCTATAGCACTTAAAGTAACCAAATTTGCCTTGAAGGCGTATCTTTTGAAGAGGGTGTTTTATTGACCCAATTAAGGATGTTGTGACCTTGACCTTTAGCCAGATTTAAATTGTTTATAATGTCTTTGTTTTTCAGTCTGGAGGTGGATTGGGGTTACAAGGACTACGACTTGGTGGACAAGCTCAAGTAAGTGATGTTTGTCTTTGTATATTTTTCGTCTGTTTTCATTGAGTCTAGTAGATAGAGGGTGGGGTAATATTAAAAAGTTCTTTTAAAAAGCAGATAGTGATATAAAACGAAACCTCAACCACATACAACAAATCTGAAGCAGACGACTTTGAAAACATTGAAGCAAAAATATAGAAAATATTTACTAATAAGCATTTTCGCCTTTTGCCACAATGATTTCAACTTTATTCAATAATTGAACTTATTATTTTCCATATTTCTGGTTATGATTTCAGTCATCTGTTGCAGATTTGTTGTATGTGGGAAAGGGGTTAATGAAAACAATAAGGACTACTTGCACTTGTATATGAAAACTACACGATACCAATTATATTCCGTTAATTTCAGAATGCAGTTAATTACGAGGATGGTCATCTTTCGGACACCACAGCTTCTGCCCCTGGAAGTGATGACGAGATGGGTAGTAATGCAGCCACAGATGGGTCAACACTGAGAACATCGCCAGCTGACCATGGGGGTAGTGGCGGATCAGAGAGTGCCGGCAGTGTGGAGGAATCCATATCGGGAGAACATAATGGTAAACACAAAAGTATTAGATAAGGAGGAGTAAACTGGTGTCTTCCCAACAACATCTCTCTTATGACTGAACTAAACCCTATGTTGTGGGTATTTCAAAAAGATTTGTTTGACTGAGACGATTCTTTTGAGTACTCACAATATAGGCTTTGAGGGTCTAATAAGGATGTTGGTAATGTGAATTTCTCTTTCTTATCTAGAGCACTGTAATATAAACATAGAAGACAATGTACGACAGCATTATTTTTTATATGAAATCTGGCAGATATTGTGTGAATAAAGAGATTAAAATCACAGACATCTAATTTACAATATCCACTTATATAAATTTGCTAAGAGGTTTAATTGATGTTCTGTTGCAGTTATAAGAGTGTAAGGAGCAATTTGCCTTCATACTCTGCAAATCATTTCTGAAGGGCATTAACCCTGTCCCACATAAAGACGCTTTCTGATGCCTCTACAGCAGATAACTTTTGAAAACATTGTGACACAACATTATGATGAGCATTTTCTCTTTTTGCCATAACTTTTTAAATGTAGTGATGTGTTTGCATAAGGGGATACTTATACTGCCTTACTATGTAGCTATCTGTTTGTATACGTGGATACTTATACTGCCTTGTCGGGTCGGACCTTTTCAGCTGGGTTACACTTATCTTGGATTTTAAGTTATGCCACTGTAATACTTAACCACCTTTGTGGTTGATGTTTCTCTGTGTAAGGATTCTATCTAATATATAAAACAGTGAGTGGTAGAAGTAGTGTGTATGGTGACCGAGATAGAGGGGGTAGGAGCGAGACCAGCAGTATGGGAATGCCCAGTGCTTCCTTACCTCAAGATGTGACTGAAACTGAATCAGACCGAGATACTTCTGCTAGGTAGGTGTATTTTAATTGTTATCCCTTTTCATCATATAACAAAATGTAATGTGCAGCAGACGACTTTGAAAACAGCTTGTCAGAATATGGAAACTATCAATATGTGAAAGAACAATTATTGAATAAAGTTAAAAACATTATCATGACCAATTTCTCCTTTTGCCACACAGTTTTCAAAAGATTTCTGCTGCAGTGGTGTCAGAAAGCGTCTATATGTGGGAAAGGGTTAAAAAAGAAATTAAGAAAATAATATGTATAGTTTTAAATATTTTACTGTAAATGTGTCGACTAAAGTAGACTGTATCAATTCAAGGAATTTATTAAATATGTAAGAGACTGGTCTCGAGGTAGATTGTCAATAAAGGATCTATGTTCAAAACGTGACATATTTCCATACATTACAAAACATGACATATTTCCATACAGTATTCACAGTTGTAGAATCAGAAGGTATTAAACATCACAAGTGAATATTGTTAGCTTGAAGTTTGGTTTATAATGGAAGCAACATAAATAGATATATGTAGAGAAACAGCAAATCTTATAACATCTAAAAAGGGATATAACTGGGAAATTAACCCCGCTTTCCCACATACAAAAAATCTGCAGCAGACGACTGAGAACATTTAGTCAAATAGATAAAAAAACGACTCTATAAATGAAGGAACACTTATTAAAATAGAGTTTAAAACATTGTGGCAAAAGGAGAAATTGCTCATGATGAGCAATTTCTCCTTATGCCACAATGTTTTCTAAAGACGTCTGCTGCAGAGGCATCAGAAAACGACTGTTTATGGGAAAGGGTTAATAATTCGAACAGGACAAGTTTTACCCGTCAAAGTGACATTTTGGTAATTTTTGAAGAAGTCGATGTTTCTACATTTGTTTGGGAAAGAATAAATAATGCAACTTTTCTCCCCACAGATTACACAGTTTACGACTAATGCTACTGGAGAAGTTACTGGAGTACCTTCCTCAAGTTTCATCAAAAGGTGGTGTGGCAGCCATTCCATTTATGCAGGTAATTACACAGACCATGCAACCCTTTCCCACAGCAGACCTCTTGATAAGCATCTTGGCAAATTTTATAAATGAAAGAACAATCATTTAATAGAGGTGAAAGATTGTGGCAAATGAAGTGATTTCTCCTTTTGCCACAATGTTTTCAAAAGCCGTCTGCTGCAGAGGGGTTAGAAAGCATCTGTATGTGGGAAAGAATTTTACCTCCAAATCAAAAATATGTGACTAGCAATATTGGTCTCTCTCAAATAAGCTTAAGTTTTAGATAGGCAAGAAGCCTTTGATTCAGTGTTTGAGGTTGCTGTAAAGTTCATGTTCTATATTTTACCTAGCTGAGCCCCGGTAGCTCAGTCGGTAGAGACGCGGGCTGTCAATCCAGGGGTTTTGAGTTTGTATCCCAGCTCGGCCAACATTCTTTTCGATGATTGACAAAAGTCACTGTGACAATCATTAGACTATTAGCCCATTTGTCTATGTCGAGAAGCAGCCAGTTGCTTGGAAAGTCTTTTGTGTGGAGTAGAAACACATGAGCAGGTGAACTGGCCGCTTAGATATGACTGAAAAATTGTTGAAAATTGCGTTAAACCCTAATCAATAATCAACTATATTTTACGTTTGGTATTGCAGGTCATTCTCATGTTGACATCTGACCTTGACATTGAAGAAGAGAAAGATCAGGCTTCACTGGAGAGCCTCCTTCAGATTCTACTGGATGAACTTGACATCACTGGCAAAGACTTGGACAGTGTTTCCTGCCGTAGTAAACTGTTTGAAGTGAAACTGGTTTACCTGAGATTTCTGAGTGTGCTTCTTTCCAGGACAAAGGCTGGCACCAAGCCAAGCTCTGAGGTTTGTTGAACTCTTTTATATTTTTAGTTCTCCAGGTGATCTTATCTGATCTCACTCTGTCCACTGTCCATCAGCAATGTCGTCATCATTAACTTTAGCTTCAAACAACATCTCCTTCTTAAGGGTTACTCTACCCAGACTGTTGAAATTATTACTATCAGTTTTAAAAAAAAAAGGGCCTTCATATATATATAAGTAAAAAAAATGAAAACTATTGAAGTTCTATTAAAACAGGTGAATGATATAGGATATCACGGTCCTCAAGTTTCTGAATAATTATTGAAGTCCTTATATAGTATACATGATTTGTCAGATGATTTCAGGTATAAATTATATGGAAGTATTTATAAATTATTTGGGAGCATTTTGGTATTAAAGTAATGTTAAGCATTTGTTTATAATGGTGTCTAGGGCAATTAATTTCTGACCTGAGATACCTTTGTCTTGAACAGATTCTACTTCCTGAATCCTTCTTGCCAGTCATAAGGTTCCTACTTTGTCTTTGGAAGTTGGCACATAGGCATCCCTTCTCTGTTGTCTGACTGCATGAATAATTAGCTGGCAACGAAACCTCCTGGTTGACTAGGTGACCACTCACTCCCCAGCAATATCAGAACAAACCCCATTTGGGATTCCAACTTTGAACAACTGGCTTCCAAAGCAGAGCCCTTCACTATTAGGACGCTCACACAAGTACATTTATATTAATGATACACTTTTGAAAGTGGCATTCAGCACCAATGCCAATATACAGAATGTTTCAGAAGATTGATGGCTTCCTTTTTTTTCAGGCATCATCATTCATCAGTAATACAACAGCCAATGCCCTTCTCAGAAGAGGGGCCATTAATTACTGTTTGAACATACTGAAGAAATTACTGCCTTACTGGAGGAACTTCAACCCAGCTGATGTAAGTTGTCGGGATTTGTCTTAGACTGTGCAGTATTTTGACATGAAAGTTGTTGGAACTGAAGTCGGATAGGGGATTTATTTGATATTTACAAATGTGTAGCTGATGTTTTTATTGTTGGAAAGTATGTTGTGTAGAGTACCGGTGTGAGAAAGCCTTGATTTACACAGTAGTAGGTGAACTGGTTGCCATGATCTGACAGATAAATTGTTAAAAAAGGCATCAACCCTTTCCCTCATATAGACGCTTTCTGACGCCTCTGCAGCAGACGGTTTTTTTGAAAACAGAGTGACAAAAGAAGAAATTGCTCAAAACGAGCAATTTCTCCTTTTGCCACAATGTTTTCCACTTTTAGTCGTAGGTTATCCATTCAATTATAGAGATTTTCTATTTTAAGCTCACCTGAGCTTTGCTCAAGGTGAGTTATTGTGATCACCTTTTGTCCGGCGTCCGTCGTCCGTCAACTTCTTCTCCTCAGTAACCAGTGGGTCAATTTGGATGAAACTTCACAGAAAGCATCCTCTCAATGACCTCACAAGAATTCCTTCAAAATTTTGGGATCCATGCTAAATTCTGGTTTCCATGGCAACGAAACCGAAAAAACTTACAAATTCTTCTTCTCCCAAATTGGTTGGCAGATTTTCAAATAATTTTGTAGAAATGTTTCTTGGATGACCCTCTATCAGATTCCTTCAAGCTGTGTTGATTGGTCGAAAAACATGGCCGCCAGGGGGGGCGGGGCTATTTTGCCTTATATGGCTATAGTGAAAACTTAAAAAATCTTCTCCTCCGAAAGTGTAAAGCCGATTTTCAAATAATTTTGTAGAAATGTTCCTTGGGTGACCCTCTATCAGATTCCTTCAAGCCATGTTGATTGGTCGAAAAACATGGCCGCCAGGGGGGGCGGGGCTATTTTGCCTTATATGGCTATAGTGCAAACTTAAAAAATCTTCTCCTCCAAAAGTGTCAGGCCGATTTTCAAATAATTTTTTAGAAATGTTCCTTGGGTGATCCTCTATCAGATTCCTTCAAGCCATGTTGATTGGTCGAAAAACATGGCCGCCAGGGGGGGGGGGGGGCTATTTTGCCTTATATGGCTATAGTGCAAACTTAAAAAATCTTCTCCTCCATAAGTGTCAGGCCGATTTTCAAATAATTTTGTAGAAATGTTCCTTGGGTGACCCTCTATCAGATTCCTTCAAGCAATGTTGATTGGTCGAAAAACATGGCCGCCAGGGGGCGGGAGCTATTTTGCCTTATATGGCCAAAGTGAAAACTTAAAAAATCTTCAACATCTTCTCCTCAGTAACCAGTGGGTCAATTGGGATGAAACTTCACAGAAAGCATCCTCTTAATGACCTCACCAGAATTCCTTCAAATTTTAGGGATCCATGCAGAATTCTGGTTTCCATGGCAACGAAACGAAAAAAACTTCAAAATTCTTCTTCTCCCAAACTGGTTGGCAGATTTTCAAATAATTTTGTAGAAATGTTCCTTGGATGACCCTCTACCAGATTCCTTCAAGCCATGTTGATTGGTCAAAAAACACGGCCGCCAGGGGTGCGGGGCTATTTTGCCTTATATGGCTATAGTGAAAACTTAAAAAATCTTCTCCTCCGAAAGTGTCGGCCCGATTTTCGATTTTCAAATAATTTGTTCCTTGGATGACACACTTTCAGATTCCTTCAAGCCATGTTGATTGGTCAAAAAACATGGCCGCCAGTAGGCAGGGCTATTTTGCATTATATGGCTATAGTGAAAACTTAAAAAATCTTTTGCAAAATCCATGCAAAATTCTGGTTTCCATGGCAACGAAACCGAAAAAACTTCAAAATTCTTCTTCTCCCAAATTGGTTGGCAGATTTTCAAATAATTTTGTAGAAATGTTCCTAGGGTGACCCTCTATCAGATTCCTTCAAGCCAAGTTGATTGGTCGGAAACTATGGCTGCCAGGGGGCGAGGCTTATATAGCTAAAGTGGAAAAAAAAAAAAAAAATCAGGTGAGCGATTCAAGGGCCATCATGGCCCTCTTGTTTGACAAAATATGTTCAAAGTCGTCTGCTTCAGAATTGTCTTATGTGGGAAAGGGTTAAACCCCAATTAATCCATCAATCAATCAGTGGCTGATGGTTTACTGTTAATTTACTTCTCCCTGTGAAGTTATTTGTCCCCAACTAGTTATCTGACCTTTACCTTTGACCAAGTGGAAGGTAAACTTTGTCCGGGCAATGTTTTGTATACTGTAATGCTTGAATATACCAATAAAATATGTATATACTGATCCAAAAACAGCGAGTATCATCAATTTTGTTTGAACTTGAACAAGAATAATGTCTGGACGGAAAAGGTCTAGGAAAGGGGGGCGCTAAGCGTCACAGGAAAGTTCTTTGTGATACATATTGGGAAAAGTTGTCTTAAATAAGGTCACTGTGACCCTGACCTTTGACCCATTTGAACAAACAAAACTTGACCAAGTTCAGATACAGATACACAGGGCCCTGGAAGCCTGAATAATGACTACATTTGGATTCTGTAGACGTAAATCATTGCGGAAATGTAATGTTTATAATAAGCTATATATTTTTTCACTGCATGAAACAAATTGAATATTTGTTTGTTTCTGCTGAGTATATTAGGGTATCTAACCACCACATATTTTCACTTGTCTTTTGGCATTCATGAAAATACAAGTTATACTTTTAAGTGCGATCAAATGTCTCTATCTCAAATAAAAACCAAACAACTTCTGTCTATATAACGGGTAGTTTGACTATTTCCAACAATGTTGAAAGATTCTGTATGACCTTAAAAGTTTTGTCTTATGAAAAATGATGATGCAAAACATCTATCAAAATAAAGATTAAGGATTGAAACGTAAATTTGATTGTAACACTGATGATAATATTTCAGGAGGAAACAGCCCCATTGCCAGGACAACTACTGAGGCCCCATCCAACATCTCCACCACCAGACATGAGTCCATTTTTCCTGCGACAGTATGTGAAGAATCACTCCAGTGATGTGTTTGAAGATTTCCCACAACTCCTCACAGAGATGGCTCTTAGACTGCCATATCAGGTACAGGTTTTATATTCACACTGAACCTTCAAAGCCATTTTCTGTAACAATATTGTCTTAAACCTTTCTCACATACACCAAATCTGCTGCAGACGACTTTGAAACATGTAGACGAAAATAAGTAAAATCTCTTTAACCCTTTCCCTCATACGACAATTCTGCAGCAGACGACTTTGAATGTATTTTGTCAAAAAATAGAAAATCTCCATAATTGAATGGATAACCTATGACTAAAAGTGGAAAACATTGTGGCAAAAGGAGAAATTGCACGTTTTGTGCAATTTCTTCTTTTGTCACTTCTTTTCAAATAGCCGTCTGATGCAGGGTTAAATCTATGAATTTGACAGAAAAATGCTACATATGTTATTTCTCACCAATAGACTTTCTAATCTTAAACAAGTTGTTTTTCCCCTAAGAGCAGAAAGTGTTTTTTGTTGTGATAAGTTCAATGTTTATATTGTTTTTTTCAGCTGAAGAAGATAGCAGACGGAGTAAGCAATGTTACCAATGCATCATTTGAACAGTCTTGGCACACTATTCTGTCAGAGTACATGATGACACAGCGAACACCATTTGTGAAAAAACAAGTCAGAAAGGTATGAGTTTGAAAGGATCAAACCTGCGACTTCTTTCAAGTTAATCTCCTTTTGGCTTTGTCCGCAATGGAGGTGTATAGATAGTTAAAGATTTGCTGTGTGTCTTTGTTTACACATTTGAAAGAATTCTTTATCCCTTGCCCACATAAAACAAATCTGCAGCAGATGGTTTTGAAAACATCTCTGCGCAAGTTTAATCATTGAATAGAGTTGAAAACAATGTGGCAAAAGAAGAATTTGCTCATGATGGACAATGTTTTCAAAAGTTGTCTGCTGCAGATTTTGTTGTGTGTGGGAAAGGGTTAATTATATGCATTTGTAGATCTACTGTTAAAGTGAAACAAGTAATGTTTTGTAAATTCAACCTTTTTGTATACTTATATGTAATGGTAGAACTTGCCTAAATTGAAACAAGTGAAATGACGCAAAATTTGGGCAAATGGAATTATGATTTTCAGTAAAAACAAAAAATTGCTCATATAGTCCAATTTATACTTTACTTCAAAATATTTTCAAAACTGATCATTTACCCTTCCCCACATACAACTCATCTGCAGCAGACAACTTTGAAAACAACTTGGCCAAAATATGAAAAAAACGTCTATAAATAAAAGGATTATTGTGGAATCAAGTTTCGGCAAAAGGAGAAATTGCTTATTATGAACAATTTCTCCTTTCTCCATAATGTTTTCAAATGTCATCTGCTACAGACGTGTCAGAAAGCATCTGCATGTGGGGAAAAGGATAATCAAACCATTTGATATAAGAAAGGTAAACCTTTCCCTCATACATTGACGCCTCTGCAGTAGACGGCTTTTTGAAAACATAGTGACAAAAGAAGAAATTGCTCAAAACGAGCAATTTCTTCTTTTGCCTCAATGTGTTTTCCACTTTTAGTCATAGGTTATCCATTCAATTATAGAGATTTACCATTTTTTGTCAAAATATGTTCAAAGTCGTCTGCTGCAGAATAGTCATATGAGGGAAAGGGTTAAAACACTTTTTTTCTGCTTTCAGTTGCTACTTTTTATCTGTGGTTCGAAAGACAAGTATCGAGAGCTACGGGACCTTCACTCAGTTGAGTCACACCTGAAGGCGGTAATGGAGCAGTGTAATATGAGAGATCTCATGGCAACAGAAGATGTATCCCAGGCCCTCCTCTTACCCTATGACTCTCTTCTTACTTTGGTAATGTATTATTTCTTTCATGTGTGATTAATCTTTTATGTATCCTTAGAGCTAAGGATAAGGGGTATTTTGTATTTTCTAAAATCCTTATTTGACCAACAAATCCAATATTGTTGGCACTCAAAAGAATCGTCTCATTGAGACAATAAGCCTTCCTCAGTAGATAGATATAATAAACACATTAATTCTTTTGTTGAAGTTTAGCAATATAGGACTATTATGGTCATCTTGTTTGTAGCTGGTTTAACTTTTTCATAGAATATTGACTTCATGTTTCAGATTGAACACTTGAAAGTGTGTGCTGAAATAGCATCAAGCAGACCCAACAATTGGCAGAAGTACTGTGCTTCAAATGAAGGTAATAAGATAAAACTTATTAACCCTGACCCACATATAATAAATATCCAGCAGACCACATTGAAAATACATAGACAAAAATACAAATGAATGTATGATCATTGAAAAAAGTCGTCTGAAGCAAAGTCATCAGAAAGGGTTAACCATTTCCCTCATACGACATATCTGCAGCAGACGACTTTGAACATATTTTGTCAAAAAATAGAAAATTTCAATAATTGAATGGATAACCTATGACTAAAAGTGGAAAACATTGTGTCAAAAGGAGAAATTGCTTGTTTTGAGCAATTTCTTCTTTTGTCACTATGTTTTCAAAAAGCCATAGGTTATCCATTCAATCATAGAGATGTTCCATTATTTGACAAAATATGTTCAAAGTCGTCTTCTGCAGAATTGTCGTATGAGGGAAAGGGTTAACTAGGCACATAATTCAACAACTTGACAATAGTAACGTGTTGGTAAGGAATTGATTATGTAATATGGTGGGGAGGGTATTTAATTTGAAGATGATGTGCTTGAATCTATGGGTCAGAAATTATTAAAAAATTCTGTAAAGGTAATTTTAGGATAAAGTAGATAGTGAATTGAAAAGGGAGGAGTTCAGTCATTATGGACAATTAAAAGTGATATGACTAGCTATTAGAAATATTTTTTTAATTCTACACTTTTTCAGATGTTTTGCCATTCTTAATGAAGGCTAGTATTTCACTGGATGAAGGAGTTGCTCCCACACTGCTGCAGTTGTTACAGTGTGCCCTGATAGGGGCTGCCACTATTAAGGGTCTACAGCCCCAAGTGTTGGCCTCGGGGACATCACCTAACAAACAGAAGAAAGAGAAGGACAAAGATAAAGACAAGGATAAAAACGAAGGTAGAGAATTAACCTTCTCTAATATACAATGAATGTACAGCAGACGACTTTAAGTTTAAACTTTATTTATTTTACATCGATTGCGAAACAAGCTTTAAGCTTATATTAATCACGCTCGATGTCCGCTTCCTGGAAACTTAACCAGTACTCGCGCCATTTGTGTGGAAAAATCTCAAAGGCAGAACCCGCTCATCACGGGATTCGAACCCAGGACCTTTGGTACAAGAGGCCGACGCTGTACCACGACTTTGAAAACATTTATTAAAAATAATGGAAACTCTATAACATATTGAATAAATTTGACCAACCATGGCTTGAGCGGTGTCAGAAATCATCTTGTTTCTTGGGTATGATTGCATTGAAAACATTTTAGCAAAAGTGGACAAATGCTTATTTTGAAGAGGCATTAGAAAGCGTCTATATGTGGGAAGGGGATGAACCAACCTTTGAAAACATTGATGAAAAAGGAGAAACGGCTCAGAACAAGCCCTTTCTCCTATACACATAATGTTTTCAACTGTGTTTCAAGTAGTACATTTACAATATTCAAGATGTTAAAATTGTTCCTAAAATATTTCTGAAGCCGACGTCAATTCGAAATATTATGCAATGTAGATGGTTAATACTTGAAATTAACCCTTTCCCTCATACAACAATTCTGATAACATATTGGCAAAAAACCCGAAAAATCTCCATAAATGGGAGTTAAATTACTAAATAAAGTTAAAAACATTGTGGCAAATTGCGATATTGTTCATTAGGAGCAATTTTGCCTTTTGCCACAATGGTTTCACTTTTAGTCATAGGTTATCCATTCAAATAGAGATTTTCTATTTTTTGACAAAATATGTTCAAAGTCATCTGCTGCATAATTGTTGTATGAGGGAAAGGGTTAATACCCTGAGACAATAACTGAATTAATTAATTAGGTACTCCTCAATAATACAGAATTTTCGATGTTTTGCACTATTTGAAAGTCTCAGAATATGATGTGTCATAACTAGCCATAACATTGTCTGTTAACGATCTTTCTTTCTTGTCATGAGCAATTGCTTCTCTTCCTATTATATTTTCATAAGTTGTCTGCTGCCAAGGTGTCAAAAATCATTTTGTTCTGGGATATGATTCTTCTTATGTAGATTTATTTACCTTTTCCAGGGACGTAGATAATCTTATCTACGTCCCTGCCTTTTCTTTCAGCATATAGCCATTTATCCTTTCAATAATTCATGGGCAGGATATGATATGATAACATCGATAACATTACTGCTTGGCTCACCTCCTTGTTTTTTTCCCCTACAGACTCGGATGATGGGCAAAAGACAGATGAATCCCTCTGTTCCAGCTTGATTCAGTTGTTAAACAGAACAATGAACCCATCACTTATGACACAGTTTGTGAGGACTTTCCTACTGGAGTCTAATGCCACAGCCATTCGATGGCAGGCACATTCTTTAATTCATCAAATTTATAAGTAAGTTTTCTGTTACATCGCTTCGCCTCATCTCATCTTATCCAACATATTTGAATTTTTAATATTGTTACTTCTCATTGTATATTTATATGCACGCCAAGTTTCTTTTCAATTGCAGTCAAATTTTATTTTTGTTTTGTTTTTCTGTCTAGCTGTTTTTGAAAACTTTAAAGAAAAAGAATAACAAAGAGTGAAGTCAAATGGTTTATTAACATTAAATGTCTTTCTATATGTATTCTACATTTAATTTTAATGATATTTTACACCGCCTTCAACAGAATTTCAGTTATTTCATGGCATTTCCTTGGTAAATTTCCATTACTGTTGGTATTTTTATTCTGACACCAGCTTATCTGTCATAATGCCGATCCTGCAACCTTAATGGTGTGACTCATTTGATATCAAGAGGTATTTTGATTATGTGTTTGAATATAATTTCTTCAGAAACTCTAGTTTGACAGAACAAGAAGGTTTGATGGAGTTGTTATGGACTTTATGGAGAGAGCTGCCCTTATACGGACGGAAAGCCTCCCAATTTGTGGACTTACTGGGATACTTTGTTCTCAAAACACCACAGACTTCAGAAAAGAAGGTAAGTAGATACATCCATTTTGACAATTACTTCATTCAATAGTTAAAGATAACTTCCAATGTGTCTGAAAAGGACTCATGTAATTCAAATTTTATTTAACCCCCCTTTCCCACAAACAGATGCTTCCAGACGTCTCTGCAGCATCTGAATTTTGAAAACATTGTGACAAAAGGAGTAATTTGTCAAAACAAGCAATTTCTACTTGTTCCAAATGCTTTCAACTTTTTCAAAAATCATACCTTCATGTATAAAGATTTTTGAATGTTTTTGCCTAGATGTTTTAAAAGTCGTCTGCTTAAGGTTTGTTGTTTGTGGGAAAGGGTTAAATGTTTTGTTTCATGCTCTTCTCAAATTTAACATTGTTGGAAAAGACAATGCAAGTTGTCTGGTAAGGGTGTTCATTGATAGGTTACCTTATTTCTGATAAATGAATGAGGAACCATTCAATCTAAGATTCACAAATCCAGAAGGCACAATGGTTATTATCAGGAAATGAACCCTGGGGTTTCTTAGGTCAAAGGTGAAAGGTCATGTTCACAGCAGCCTTAGTATATTATGACACAGAATGATATGTAGGAGACATGTGTTTCGATGCAGCAAGCATCAATAAATCCAGATCTATAAATTACATGTACTCTGTTTATTTTCAGACAAAAGAGTTTTTGGACAGAGCAATTGGTGTTCTTAAGGATGAGAACCAGATCCTAACTAATCATCCAAATGCCCAGATTTACAAGTATGTATATCCACTTTTTAACCCTTTCCCACATACAACAATTCTACAGCAGACAACAACCTTGAACAAATCTTTGGAAAAACATGGAAAATCTGTTTAAATGAAGGAATAATTACTGAAAAAAGTTGAAAATATTGTTGCAAAAGGTGAAATTGCTCGTTTTGAGCAATTTCCCCTTTTGTCACAATGATTTCAAAAAGTCGTCTGAAAGCGTCTCTATGAGGGAAAGGGTTAAAAGAAAGAAACATGAGTATTATAATATATTTGTAAAATGTTTATGAAAACTTTGTATGTTCGAGTCTTATGATAATTATAGAAATGCCTGTTTTGAAAATATCTGAGGGTAAAAACGTGTAATATCTTTTAACCCTTTCCCTCATACGACAATTCTGCAGCAGACGACTTTGAACTTATTTTGTCAAAAAATAGAAAATCTCTATAATTGAATGGATAACCTATGACTTAAAGTGGAAAACATTGTGGCAAAAGGAGAAATTTGATCATTTTGAGCAATTTCTTCTTTGGTCACTATGTTTTCAAAAAGCCGTCTGCTGCAGAGGCGTCAGAAAGCATCTATATGAGGGAAAGGGTTAAAAATATCTACTAACAAATATGGAAAATAATTGTAGGTATAATTACTGAAAAAAGATGAAAACGTGGCAAAAGAAGAAATAGCTTGATTTTAGCAATTTCTCTTTTTGTCACTATGTTTTCAAAAGTCATTTTGGCTGGTGACACGGCTTGACCCTTTCGGCGCCAAAGGTGCATATATGCGACAGCTTGGCTCAGCGCCGAAGTCGCATTAATGCGACTTTTATAACGCCCCTCATAAAGTTACTGCTGAGCCCAGCTGTCGCATATATGTGACTTCGGCGCCGAAAGGGTTAACAAAAATAAATGAAAAAGGTATAATAAAAATAAAATGTTCATAGACTGTTTATAAAACTGATTAACATTTTTTTTGAAATCAGTTACTATTATTTCTAAGAAACGCCTGATTTCATTTGGCGCTGAGAACAACTTTCTGCTATTTATTTGGCGCCGAAAGGGTTAAAATATTTGTTACAATATTTTTAAAAATATTTAAAAAAAAAAATAATGTCAATCTTACAATGAAAGAAACAATATTTTCTCTATATCTGTTTTCAGTATGTTACAAGGCCTGGTAGACTTTGATGGATTTTACCTGGAGAGTGACCCGTGTCTAGTGTGCAACAATCCAGAAGTACCATATACTGTAAGTACCTTTAACCCTTTCCCTCATATAGACGCTTTCTGATGCCTCTGCAGCAGACAGCTTTTTGAAAACATAGTAACAAAAGAAGAAATTGCACAAAACGTGCAATTTCTCCTTTTGTCACAATGTTTTCCACTTTTAGTCATAGGTTATCCATTTAATTAGAGATTTTCCATTATTTGACAAAATATGTTCAAAGTCGTCTGCTGCAGAATTGTCGTTTGAGGGGAAGGGTTAAACCTTTTCTCAGATCACTTGCTATCCATATGAGTTGGAGCACTTTCCCGCATACAGACGCTTCCTGAAGCCTCTGCAGCAGATGACATTTGGAAATATTATGGCAAAAAGATAAATTGCTCATAACGACCTATTCTCCTTTCGGCATAACGTTTTCAACTGATTTTGAAGTGTACTATTTTGAAAGCTGTTGGAAACCGAACACTTTTTAACCATTATTATTTATTCTTTTTCACAAATAGACTTTTTATTTGGTTGGAATTTCCATTTTTACCTTCAGATATTTCGGAAGATTTTTAACCCTTGCCCAAATACAACAAATCTGTAGCAGACGATTTTGAACAAATCTTGTTAAAACAATAGGAAAGATATGATTGAATTCATTATTTGTAAATGGATTTGAATGGGTGAATGATTCAGTTAGGCATGATTTCATGTCTTTGGGGGTAGAGTTTGATTGGTTGTATGATCTACAGGAAGTAAAAGTGAAACAGCATAGAAATAGATTGAAGGGAATTAATCTTAAATTTGCTCATTTTATTCCAGAACCTGAAGTTGTCCAACATAAAAGTGGATTCCAAATTTACAACATCCACCCAGATCGTAAAACTTGTAGGAAGTTATACTATCTCCAAAATCACATTGAGAATTACGGAATTAAAGAGAACAAAAATGGTAAAAAAAATGTATTTGACATTATTAATATTTCATGATTGATCAACATACGACAATTCTGCAGCAGACGACTTAAAACATATTTTGTCAAAAAATAAAAAATCTCTATAATTGAATGGATAACCTATGACTTAAAGTGGAAAACATTGTGGCAAAAGGAGAAATTGCTCGTTTTGAGCAATTTCTTCTTTTGTCACTATGTTTTCAAAAAGCTGTCTGCTGCAGAGGCGCCAGAAAGCGTCTATACGAGGGAAAGGATTGATTGGTGTTGTAACAAAACATAACGATATACACTTCCTTTGAAGAAGAGGGGGTATAATGCTTTGCACATGTTGGTTGGTCCATCCAATAGTAGACCGAAGCTTGTCCGATTGTTAACTGGATGATAATTGGACCTACAGTATTCAAACTTGGCAGGATGGTTGGACATGACCAGTAGATGACCCCTTTCGATTTGAGGTCAACCATTCAAAGGTCAAGGTCACAGTGACCTTGGACACAAAAGGGGAGGAGTAAAATGTTTGCCAAACATCTCTTTTTCCATCTTGCATAGAATAGAAAAACAGCTTGTAAAATGTTAATGACCATTATCCTTATGTCATATAAGAAACGTATTTATATATATATATAGATCTCAGTACTCTTAATTTGTAATAACTTGTGGAAATAAGTTTTGAAACTATATAAAATACTGACTATACCAACCAAAAAGTCTCCCACTACCTGACCTAGCTTCACATACTAACAGATTCATCTTAAGTTTTACATTTGCTAAAATTATCTTAGTCTTAGACTGATCTATCCAACAAACTTTAGATTGAGTAACAAATATTATTTAAGAATTTCTCTTGAAGGTCAGGGTAATGAATGTATATTACAACAACAGAACTGTCCAGGCAGTAGTGGAGCTTAAAAACAAGTAAGTTTGCCTTGTATATTTAACCCATTCACACATACAACAAATCTGCACCAGATGACTCTGAAAGTATCTCGGCAAAAATATGAAAAATTGAATATAGTTGAAAACATTAATGAGCAATTTCTCCTTTTGCCACAACGTTTTCAAAAGTCATCTGCTGCCGAGGTGTCACAAAAGTACTCCACAAAAGGTCATAGATACACAATATCCCTTATTTCTATTGACTTAAAGGCTGTTTCTATAACTCTGAACGGAAGGTTAAACTTGGTTTTATCATCATAGAGGGTGATTATCAGCTTTGACACTGAATCAAGTTTTTCTGTTGACTTGATGGTCAAGGGCACACTTAAAGGTCAAAGGGCTAATATTTTCGAATCATGCAAACTAAAAGATAAGTTGATGAATCTTGTTTTATGCATAAAGGGTCTTAGATTTTACTTTTGAACATAATTCACTATTGAATCTAGATGTAGGAACTGTATTGCCATGCTGCACTGCTTCAGTGATTTGTTTGTGATTTATCACGTTTATTCTCATGCCAAACATATTCACTTTTCCGAACATGTGTTACATTGTCTTTTCTTCATTTCAGACCTGGTCTTTGGCACAAAGCTAGAAAGATGACTCTAACTGCAGGACAGACAGATGTTAAGGTAGGAAGCGCTTTTAATCTGAGATGCCATCTAATGCTCATTGGGGATATTTATATAATGAGCAATTTCTCCTTTAGTCACAATGTTTTCAACTCTTTATCAAATTGTTATACTTTCATTAAATGTATGTACCTTGTATAGGCCAATGGCTATGAAGGGTGAGTGAACGTCCTGTTATAGATAGGAACGAAGAAACCATTGAGACGAGTGTATTTACCATGTGATATAAGTTAACACTTTCCCACATACAACAAATCTTCTGCAGATGACTTTGAAAAACATACGCATAAACATTTGGGAAATAATTGAATTATTATTTCTCCATTTTCCACAATGTTTTTCAAAGACTTTTGCAGAGGTCTCAGAAAACGTCTGTCTGTATGTGAGAAAGGGTTCAATGTCTGTATGTGAGAAAGGGTTCAATGTCTGTATGCGAGAAAGGGTTCAATGTCTGTATGTGAGAAAGGGTTCAATGTCTGTATGTGAGAAAGGGTTCAACTCTTTATGAACTGGATTAAAGGTGCTGAACTCCAGAACAAAAATATTATAGTTAAAGTTTTGAAACTGTTCAAAAGTTGTCTCGAAATATTAGAATCATAATTCTGGGATAAAATTAGAGTAATAGTTTCACTTTCCAGTACCATAAACATCTAAATATTGATCGTTTATGCTTCATTTTAACTGGGTAGACATATCCAGTAAGCCAAATTTTGCATATTTTCACGACTTCTAATTGATGTTTTTTCAACATTTACTGTCAAAATAGTTTTGAACTACTTATTACTTACTTTGTTGTCAATATTTGCTGAAATTTCAACATTTCAAAATTTTTATCTCCATCTGGAGTTCAGCACCTAGTAAAAGATAGGATTGTATTTTGGTTGTTTACCACATTTAACTTTCTATTTCTTTACCTGTTTTCAGATTGATTTTCCCATCCCAATAGTGGCCTGTAACTTGATGATTGAGTACGCCGACTTCTATGACAACCTACAGGCTACCAGTGAGACTTTACAGTGTCCCCGCTGCAGTGCCTCTGTGCCAGCCAATCCGGGAGTCTGTGGAAACTGTGGGGAAAATGTCTTCCAATGTCACAAATGCAGGTATGTCAATGACAGAGGTCCAGATAAGGAAGGGGTTTACAATTCATTTCCCGCACAAAATCTCTCTTGTTATGCAACTAAACCCTATTGTGTCGGTGTTCAAAAGAATCGTTTTTTATACCCCCAAAAAACAAAGTTTTGGGGGGGTATATAGGAGTCACTGTGTCGGTCGGTCGGTCGGAAGCCATATTTTGTCCGGACCATATCTTAACAATGCAACATAGGATTTGAACGAAACTTCATAGGATGATACAACACATTGAGAGGAAGTGCGGTGTACAGGAATCATAACTCTATTTTATCTAAATACAGAGTTATTGCCCTTTGTTACTTTTTCTAGTAGAGTCTTGTCCGGAGCATAACTTTAAAACTAATTGTTGAAATTTAATAAAACTTCATAGGATGATACAACACATTGAGAGGAAGTGCAGTGTACAGGAACCATAACTCTATTTAATCTAAATACAGAGTTATTGCCCTTTGTTACTTTTTCTTGTCCGGAGAATTACTTAATAACTAACAGATGGAATGTAATAAAACTGCATACAATGGTAGAGCATAATCAGAGAAAGTGCAGTGTACAAGAACCATAACTCTAATTTACATAATTACAGAGTTATTGCCCTTTGTTACTTTTTCTTATACGTAGAGTCTTGTCCAGAGCATAACTTTAAAACTAATTGTTGGAATTTAATAAAACTTCATAGGATGATACAACACATTAAGAGGAAGTGTGGTGTATAGGAACCATAACTCTATTTTATCTAAATACAGAGTTATTGCCCTTTGTTACTTTTTCTTGTCCGTAGAATTACTTAATAACTAATCGATGGAATCTAATAAAACTACATATAACGGTAGAGCATAATCAGAGGAAGTGCAGTGTACAAGAAACATAACTCTACTTTACATAATTACAGAGTTATTGCCCTTTGTTACTTTTTCATATTCGTAGAGTCTTGTCCGGAGCATAACTTTAAAACTAATTGTTGGAATTTAATAAAACTTCATAGGATGATACAACACATTGAGAGGAAGTGCAGTGTACAGAAACCATAACTCTATTTAATCTAAATACAGAGTTATTGCCCTTTGTTACTTTTTCTTGTCCGGAGAATTACTTAATAACTAACAGATGGAATCTAATAAAACTGCATACAATGGTAGAGCATAATCAGAGGAAGTTCAGTGTACAAGAACCATAACTCTAATTTACATAATTACAGAGTTATTGCCCTTTGTTACTTTTTCTTGTTCATAGAGTCTTGTTAAGTTGCTGGTCATATTTTGTCCGGCCTAATTCTTACAAACCACTGTGTGGAATTCAATAACATTTTACATGAAGCTTCTATACCAAGAGCAGATGTGCATACCATTAAGGTCTTATAATTGCATGTTATTTTACAGAGTTATGGCCCTTTTACTTATTAACTTGTTGGTCGGTCAGAAGCCATATTTTGTCCAGCCTATTTCTTACAAACCACTGGGTGGAATTCAATAACATTTTACATGAAGCTTCTATACCAAGAGGAGATGTGCAGTCTTACAATTGCATGTTATTTAACAAGAGTTATGGCCCTTTTGTTGGTCGGTCGGAATCCATATTTTGAGTCAAGGTGCTGTTTTGGGGGTATTTATCATCTTCAGTGATATTTCTAGTTTTTTTTAGTGTCAAAAACATAGGTTAAGAGGGTATAATAAAGATTTTGAGAACCCTCGATCTAGGGTTAAAGATTCAAATAAGGATTTTACAATATAAAAAGTTAGAGCTCTGGAATGATTGATTGATTGATTGATTGATGGGTGTTAAAGCAGCTTCAACATTTTTTAAATTATATCACAGTGTTTCCTGGGTTAGTAACCAGTACTAAGTCTATGTGGACAAGCAGCCAGTTGAATGGGAAGATTGTTGTGTGGAGTACTGGTGTGAGAAAACCAGGAAATGCATGAGTAGGTGAACTGGCCGCCGTGATATAACTGAGAAATTGTTAAAAATGATGTTAAACCCCAATCAATCAATAGTAACCAGTACTTACCAGCCAGTCAGTCAAAGTGCTAACCTGCAACCCTGAGCGCCAAGGAGGGCAGCCATTACTACCATTTTTACAGACTTTGGTATGACCAGGCCAGGGATCGAACTCCTGTGGACGCTCTACCACCACACCACCGAGGCATGATAAAACAAATGATATATGTGTGTCAATCTGTATTTCAAAAGCCAATGCTGTTATTATACCCCCTTCGAAGAAGAGGGGGTATATAGGAGTCACTGTGTCGGGCTGTCGGTCGGAAGCCATATTTTGAAGCCATATTTTGTCTGGCCTATTTCTTACAAACCACTGGGTGGATTGCAATAACATTTTACATGAAGCTTCTATACCAAGAGAAGATGTGCATATCCTAAAGGTCTTACAATTGCATGTTATTTTACAGAGTTATGGCCCTTTCACTTATTAACCCTTTCCCTCATATAGACGCTTTTTGACGCCTCTGCAGCAGACAGCTTTTTAAAAACATAGTGACAAAAGAAGAAATTGCACAAAATGTGCAATTCCTCCTTTTGCCACAAGTTTTTCCACTTTTTGTCATAGGTTATCCATTCAATTATGGAGATTTTTTCTATTTTTTGACAAAATACGTTCAAAGTCGTCTGCTGCAGAATTGTTGTATGAGGGAAAGGGTTAAGTTATGGTGTAGGTCAATGTGCTGTTAAGGGGGTATTTATCATCTTCAGTGATAGTTCTAGTTTGAAATGTTGTTAAACAGATTGCTTGTCTATAATTATATACAAGCAATAATATTCCCCCATCAGTTCATGTTCATTTTTCCTATCATGTTGATAACTTTTGATGTGTCTGTTAATAACAACTTTTTAGTCTATCATTTATCAAGATCTTCTGTTTTGTTATTTAACCCTTCCCACATTCATAAAATCTGCAGCAGACGGCTTTAAAACCATCTAGGCAAAACTAAGGAAATTAATTAGTTTAAAGCATCGTGGCAACTGGAAAAATCGCTCATTATGAACGGTTTCTCACTTTGCCACAATGTTTTCAAAATGTCATTTGATGCAGATGTGTTTAAATGCACTTGCAAGTCGGAAAGAATTAAATGCTTAAAGATGACATATTAAAACAGAACAAGACGTAATGATTTGATGTACCGTACCCACTTTAGGATATAATATCTTTACCTTTAAATATTAAATGTAAAAACCAACTTTTACGGTGACATTTGGAGTATATTTTTTATATTCAGGGCCATTAATTACGATGAAAAAGACCCATTCCTGTGTAATGCCTGTGGGTTCTGTAAATATGCCAAATTTGACCTGACTCTAATGGCCAAACCTTGCTGTGCTGTCGATCCAATTGAGAATGAAGATGACAGAAAAAAGGTAATATATAAATAATAATATTGGCTTTAGAGAAAACTTTAAAAATCTTCTCCTTCCAAACTATTTGGCCGATTTTCAAATAATTTTACAGAAATGTTCTTTTGGTGACACTCTACAAGATTACTTCAAGACATGGTGAATGGTAAAAAACCTGGCCACCAGCGGGGCGGGGCTGTTCTGTGCTTTAATGATTGCCTTATAGAAGTGCTGGCCCTCTTGGGCCTCTTGTTCTTTAATTATAACCCTTTCCGACTTTCAACAAATCATCAGCAGGCGACTTTGAAAACATGGTGACAAATCAAGAAAAATTTATTGAAATAAGTTGAAAACATTGTTTCAAAAGCTGAAATTGCTCATTAGGAGCAAATTCTCCTTTTGCCACAATATTTTCCAGAATTGTCTTCTCTAGAGGTGTCAGAATGCAACAATATGTTGGAAATGGCTAACGAAGAATCTTTGAAAAGTTTTATTTTTTAGCAAAAGTTAAAAAAAAAGATATGCATTTTACGCTATTTCTGTACTTATACTTTTAAAAGGGCTTTCTATTCATAAGTTTTTATACGCCGCCAGAGGCGGTGGTATATTGGCGTCATCTTCTCCGTCCGTCCGTCTGTACGACCGTGCGTCCATATCTTGTGAACGCAACTCCTCCTACGTTTCTGACCGTATCTTTTCAAAACTTGGTCAATGTCATAATCATAACATGTAGATGTGCATGAAGCAGTGATTTTCCGGTTCATTGATATTTGCAAGATTTATGTCCCTTGTAACTTAGTCTCTGTAGCTGATTGATATTGCAGCCTTGTGAACGCAACTCCTCCTATGTTTCTGACCGAATCTTTTCAAAACTTGGTCAATGTCATGACTATAATGGGTAGATGTGCATGAAGCGGCAATTTTCCGGTTCATTGATTTTTGCAAGATTAATGTCTCTTGTAACTTAGTCTCTGTAGCTGATTGATACTGCAGCCTTGTGAACGCAACTCTTCCTATGTTTCTGACCGAATCTTTTCCAAACTTAGTCAATGTCATAACTATAATGGGTAGATGTGCATGAAACGGCGATTTTCCGGTTCATTGATTTTTGCAAGATTTATGTCCCTTGTAACTTAGTCTCTGTAGCTGATTGATATTGCGGCTTGTGAACGCAACTCCTTCTACGTTTCTGACTGAATCTTTTCAAAACTTGGTCAATATTATGCCTATAATGGGTAGATGTGCATGAAGCGGCGATTTTCCGGTTCAGCGATTTTTGCAATAGTTATGCCTTTCGAAACTTGGGTCTCTATAGCATATTCACTTGAGAACGCAACTCAAGTTTCCAAACAGGTAGAAGTGCATAAAGCAGGGATTATCCGGTAGGGTGATTTTTGCAAGAGTTATGCTCAGAAGGAAAAAAAGGATACATATCGACACTGCCATTTGACCTACTTTCATATCGGAAGCCTCTATAGGGTTCTATCTCTGTTTATATGTATCCTATTTTCTTCCTGACTGAAATAATTTGTTGAATGGGACATTAAGCTCCAACAATCCAATCCAATACTTTGTTTGCTGTTTCTTTTCCATTAAATGATTGTTTTACCATAATGGTAGTTTTGTGATTTTTTTTCATGAAATTACCATTTTTCGGTTCGGCCATTTTGATAGAGATTCCAATGGTAGTCTTGTGATACATGTTAAAAGCAATAATTAAAAGGATCAATCTTGATCTTTATATTTTGTGGCGGCACTGGCACTCTAGTTTGTAATTAAATTTAAGGCTATTTCAACCATCAACTCTTTGCTGGAGAAAGCTGATCGTCTGTACAAGCAGTTACAACTACATCGCCCTGCCCTGGAAACACTGCTTGTCCAGGTTGCTGAACATAGTATGGACAGACCAGAAGACGGGGGAGGAGCTGTGGGCGGTCCAGGCTCAGGAAATGCTGTCAATAAATCCATTCAACAGCTAGCTCTGAAATACTGCGGAGAAAGCAAGACATCATTTGATGAACTGAGCAAACTAATTCAAGTAAGAAAGGAAGACTTATATAAGAGGTCCAGATAAGGAGGCTTATACATCTCTTTTTCCCACAATATCTATCTTATTATCCAGCCAAATTCTATGTTGTGGGTACTCAAAAGAACAGTCTCAGTCAGACAATTCTTTTGAGTACCCACAACATAGGGTTAAAGGGTCAAATAAGGATTTAAGAACATGATAAACGCCCCTAATCTAGAGCTCAGCTAACCTGTATTGGTTTAGTGTATTCAGTGTAATTTATCAGAATTCACAGGACTTTTTCTATCCACTTGACATTAGAATTTTTAGTTCATGTGACTGGTTGTGTAGACTGTCAAGATAATAAAAATATATGTGAATGATTACAACATCAACATGTTAATTGTTTAATATAATTTGGATTATTTAATTAAATTATTAAATGTTATAATGATAAATGATTAGGTCATTTGATTTTTGAAGAAAAAAAGTCTGCTTTTGTGATAGATACCCTTGGTGTCGGCTGCATCTGCTGCGTCATCACAAGACTTTATCCTTACCGCATAACTAAAATAACATTCAATATTTTCAAATGAATCTTGGTACACATGTTCCGAGGAACCAAGCCCCTTTTTCGGGGTTAGAACTTGAATGGGAGAAACTTTTGATATGCTACAAAAACCCAATTTATGCTTCCAATGACATTTATCCGTCATATATCTCTTCACTTACAGAAAGTGTTGGCCTGTCGAAGGGAGCTAGTCGACTATGACAGGCAGCAGAGGCAGGCAGTGGCCGAGATCAATTCTCCAGTGACAAGTCCGAGGGACCCGCCCCTTAAAGTGGCCGAGGTCCATATCAGCGTAAAAAAGGCAACAACAAGGTATGTTAGATATTGACCATTTCCCCCCCATGTCTGACGTATCTGTATGTAGCAGACCACTTTTGAAAACATTGTGACAAAAGGAGATGATTGCTCATAATGAGCAATTTCCCCTTTTGTCACAATGTTTTCAACTCTATTCATTAATTGCACTTTAGTGCATAAAAACTGTCTGTAGTTCTACCATGATCTTGAGCAATCTTTCCTATTGCCACAAAGTTTTCAACTTTATACTCATAATTTCATTTAACCCTTTCCCACATACGGCAATTCTGCAGCAGACGACTTTGAACGTATTTTGTCAAAACATAGAAAATCTCCATAATTGAATGGATAACCTATGACAAAAAGTGGAAAACATTGTGACAAAAGGAGAAATTGCACGTTTTGTGCAATTTCTTCTTTTGTCACTATGTTTTCAAAAAGCCGTCTGCTGCAGAGGCGTCAGAAAGCGTCTATATGAGGGAAAGGGTTAAAGAATTTTCAGATTTTTGTCTAGATATTTTTTAAAAGCATACTGAGTGTGACAAGTAATATTATAACAGTCAATCGCTTTCCTTACCAAGGACCACTATCATGAAAATCTAAAAAAAGAAAACATCAGGAAATATATCTTCAATTGAGAATTAGATGAGTACTAAAAATACGTGTCTTCATATATAAAAATATCACTTTGTCATCAAACACATGTCACACACTACATTTCAATCGGTAACGACGCGAGCTGTCAATCCAGGGGTTGTGAGTTTGAATCCCGGCTCAGCCAACTTTCTTTCCGACGTTTGACAAAAGTCATTAAGACATGCGTCATTCGTCTCCCACCAATGGGCTAAGTCTATGTTGAAAAGCAGCCAGTTGCTTGGGAAGATTGTTGTGTGGAGTACTGGTGTGAGAAAGCCAGGAAACACATGAGTAGGTAAACTGGCCGCCGTGATATGACTGAGAAATTGTTAAATACGGCGTTAAACCCTAATCAATCGATCAATAACTGTTCTTTACCCTTCATTCTGTTGCTTTATGCGGTATTTAACAACATGTGCATTCCTTTGAGAGAGAAAAAATGGGGCAACTCAAAGGTACTACTGATGTGAATCTGCAGCAGACGACTTTGAAAATTAAGTAAAATATGTAATAACTCCGTATGAAAGAAAGATAATTTATTGGATTAAATTGAAAACATTGTGGCATAAGGAGAAATTGCTCATGAAAAAAATCTAATCATCTCATATTGCCTATTCAAACATTCAGTACCTCTTGAAAAATACTTACAAGTGATTCAAGTACCAAAATATAGAACAGCATTAGCAAGATTTAGAACGTCATCGCATACTTTAGCTATAGAACAAGGAAGATTTACGAATAATCCTCGCAGCACTCGAATCTGTAAAAATCAAATAGAATTAGAATATCATTTCCTTCTTATATGTCCAAAATACAAAGACTTAAGAGTGAAAAATTTGAAAAGGTATTATTTCACATGGCCAACAACACAAAAATTTATCAATCTCATGTCTGAAACATCTAAAACAACTATAAGCGGATTAATTAGATTTATTTATGAGGCAATGTTAATCAGAACTTTTATTTATCCACCTACAATCACCACTACTTTGCTCTTCCGAAAATTGTATGTTTTTCTTTACGAAATTCATGTCTTTGTGTTAAACTGTATTTGCTTTAAACATGTATGTTTGTTTTATGCAATAAAGCTTATTATATTATATTATATTATATTTGAACAAAAAAATGTACAGATATCCTCTTATATTACATTTCAGTCCAAAGCAGAGCAATTGTTTTGGATGTGCGAGTTCTGCAGTGGAACATTGTATTACGTTACTGAGGGCCCTGGTAACAAACACAAACTTGAGACAGATTCTTTGTAGCCAAGTAAGTCATAGTGGTTCGCTATATAGTTCCTTTTTTTTGTTATAACTCAAAAATTGAAAAGCAGTTTTGTGTTAAATGTTGTTTGCAATACTGGTCCTGAGTTCCAGATAAGGGGCATTTTTAGCTTGTCTGTTTTTTGAAGAAAAAAGGTCGGGCTTTTGTGATACCCGTGGTGTCGTCACAAAACTTTAACATTACCTCATAACTCAAAAACCATTCAACATTTTCAAATGAAACTTGGTACACATATTCCTAAGAAAAATACTCATGTCTATACCAAGTCACACAACTCGGGCTTTAATAATTATTCAGTAATTACCCTTTGTCGGAAAAGAAAAGGATGGTTGTTGGCTCCGCAGCCCTCTTGTTAACCCTTTCCCTCATACAGGCACTTTCTGATGCCCCTCCAGCAGATGATTTTTGAAAACAGTGTGGCAAACGGAGAATGTCCTTATTATGAGCAATTTCTTCTTTTGTCGCAATGTTTTTATACTTAACTTACTAAATATTTCTTTCATTTATAGAGTTTCCATGCTTTTGTCTGGATATTTCCAAAGTTGTCTGCAGCAGATTTGTTGTATGTTGGAAAAGGTTAATGTTCTAAAAGCATTTTTTAACCGTTTCCCTCATACGACAATTCTGCAGCAGATGACTTTGAACATATTTTGTCTAAAAATAGAAAATCTCTATAATTGAATGGATAACCTATGACTACAAGTGGAAAACATTGTGGCAGAAGGAGTAATTGCTCATTTTGAGCAGATGACTAAAAATATCTAGACAAAAATCTGAAAAATTATAATTATAAAGTTGAAAACTTTATGGTAATAGGTTGAATTGCTTGTTATGAGCAATTTCTCCTTTTGCCACAATGTTTGCAAAAGTTGTCTGCTGTAGAGGTGTCAACGTATGTCTATTAAGTGGGAAAGGATTAACTATTTCTTGTAATTCACAAAACGTAATCATGAAGAAATATTTTCTTTTAGGGTATGATACAAGAACTGATTGACCACAACTTACGGCGAGGTTCCCTGCTTGTGAGGTCAGAGGTGAGATCCCTACTGTGTCTGCTGACCAAGGACAATCGACGGGGAACCGAAGAGATGAATAACATTATTATGACCCGTATTGCTTCCGCTGTGAAAGGACATCTCTCCAACCCTGACTTGGTACGTCTTCAGGCTTTATGTATATCAACGTTTGAATGCAATGCACTTTTCGTTACTTAACCCTTCTTTCCCACATATAACAAATCTGCAGCAGACGACTTTGAAAACACAGTCAAAGATACAGAAAATCTCTATTAACCCTTTCCCTCATACGACAATTCTGCAGCAGACGACTTTGAACATATTTTGTCAAAACATAGAAAATCTCCTTAATTGAATAGATAACCTATGACTAAAAGTGGAAAACATAGTGTCAAAAGGAGAAATTGCTCGTTTTGAGCAATTTCTTCTTTTGTCACTATGTTTTCAAAAAGCCGTCTGCTGCAGAGGCATCAGAAAGCGTTAACCCTTTTTTCCCACATACAACAAATCTGCAGCAGACGACTTTGAAAACACAGTCAAAGATACAGAAAATCTCTATTAACCCTTTCACTCATACGACAATTCTGCAGCAGACAACTTTGAACATATTTTGTCAAAACATAGAAATTCTCCATAATTGAATGGATATTCTATGACTAAAAGTGGAAAACATTGTGTCAAAAGGAGAAATTGCTCGTTTTGAGCAATTTCTTCTTTTGTCACTATGTTTTCAAAAAGCCGTCTGCTGCAGAGGCGTCAGAAAGCGTCTATATGAGGGAAAGCGTTAACCCTTTTTTCCCACATACAACAAATCTGCAGCAGACAACTTTGAAAACACAGTCAAAGATACAGAAAATCTCTATTAATGAGAATTTTGTTGGTGAAAACAGTTGCAAACATTGTGACAAAAAGAGAAATTGCTCATCATGAGAGATATCTCCATCTGGCACAATGTATACAAAAGTTTTATGCTGCAGAGGCATCAAAAAGCGTCTGTATGTGGGAAAGGGTTAAATGTTATTGCTATCGAAATTGAAGGTTTGCATTTTTAATATCAAATTACATGCAAGGATAAGGTTCTACTTATGTGATTTTGTGCCATCTTCTGGTATGCTGTTTTCAGACTCTGAAATTGAAAGTATTTCAATGACAGATATGAACATCTTGTTAAAACATTGTTGTTTTCTAAGATGGAGTAGAAAACATACATTGTAGGAATAGGAGAAAATATAAATGTTCAGCAGTTTCCTCCATTCTTCAAAAAAGTGACTGCAACAGATTAATTGATTGATTGTTTGGTTTTTAGTGCCGCTTTCAACAATTTTCCAGTTATATCACGGCATTTCCTTGGTAAGTTACACGTACTGCTGGTCCTTTTATTCTGACACCAGCCAGTCAGTGGTAATGCTTACCCTGCAACCCTGAGCGCCATGGAGGGTTTTGGTTTGACCCGGGCGGGGATTGAACCCACGACCTCCTGTACATAAGGCGGACACTCTACCACAACACCATCAAGATGTAGAGGACTAGAATAAGGAGGAGTAGAGCTGTCTTCCCCCAAACAATATCTCTTATGACTCCACTTAATTCTTTCGAGTACCCACAACATAGGGTTTGATGATCATACTAGGATGTTGGGGTGTCAAATACTCTTCTTATCTAGAGATCAGATTAATAGGGCAAAGAATAAATTGATTTTAAGTAAATAAAAATTGTAAAATTAGACGCTTGTCAAAATCCTGAAGATTTAATAAATAAATTGAATATTAATTGTACTTACAGGGCTCTTCTGTTAGACACGAGATTCTCTTATTGTTCAACTCTTTGAAACAAGAGGACAGCACATGGGAGCTCAGAGTGAGATGTGGTAAGTACTAACCTTGACCCACATGCAGAAACATTTGACGTCTCTTAACCCTTTCCCTCATACGACAATTCTGCAGCAGACGACTTTGAACATATTTTGTCAAAAAATAGAAAATCTCTATAATTAAATGGAAAACCTATGGCTAAAAGTGGAAAACATTGTGGCAAAAGGAGAAATTGCTTGGTTTTTTTTTAGCAATTTCTTCTTTTGTCACTATGTTTTCAAAAAGCTGTCTGCTGCAGAGGCGTCATAAAGCATCTCTATATGAGGGAAAGTGTTAATCAGACGACTTTTTAAAACATTATGGCAAAAGAAGACCCTTGGTGTTTCCCTTCTGAATCTGCTTACCTGATTTTAAAAATGATTTGGTAGAAAAGATCCTGAGGTGGCCCTCTACCAAAAAATTCAGCCTATTAAAATTGGTTTGAGAAACATGACGGATAATTGACACAACTTTCTGTTTCGCTTACAATGTAGACACCTTTCAGTTTCTTTCCCAGACTTGATCAGAATTTCCCTGACATTAGCAGTTACACTTTTGCTACTGCACAATCACTCAGATGATCGATTTGGGGTCATCTTGACTCTCTTGTTTTAAGCATTTGATTTCTGAGATACATTTCAGGCAAACCTACAGCAAGAAACATAGTAATTACTGCTACTAATAAGTTAATTTTATTTCCATTTAAATTGTAATTACTGCTACTAATAAGTTAATTTTATTTCCATTTAAATTTTCCCTCCATCAAAAATTCTATCTTGCAGGAGATATTTATTAACAAATTGTTTATGTTCCATAAACGTTTTGTAAGATTGCCGCTTATTCAGTATTTGACCCTTCACAATAACCCTTTCCCATTTACGACAAATATGCAGCAGACTACTTCTGAAACATTTTGGCAAAAATGTGGAAAAATCACTATAAAATATGGTATTTTTTAATGAATATAGTTGACAACATTGTGGCAAAAGGAGCAATTAATCCTTTTTCCACAATGTTTCGAAAAGTCGTTTGGGGCAGAGGCATCAGGAAGCATCTACATGTGGGAAAAGGGGGTTATCAAATGATTTGCTTTGTTTCATAGATGTTTTGTATGATTACTATTTAACCCTTTACCTCATACGACAATTCTGCAGCAGATGACTTTGAACATATTTTGTCAAAAATTGGATAAATCTCTATAATTGAATGGATAACCTATGACTAAAAGTGGAAAACATTGTGGCAAAAGGAGAAAATGCTCGTTTTGAGCAATTTCTTCTTTTGTCACTATGTCTTCAAAAAGCCATCAGCTGCAGAGGCGTCAGAAAGCGTTTATATGAGGGAAAGGGTTAATCATTACTTTACGTTCATGTTCATGTTAAGTTTGTATGTAAAGTTTTTTTCTTTTGTTTAGTGATGCGACTTTTCTTATTGGGGATGCAAATGAAACAGCCAGCTATAATGGAAAGTGTCACTTTACCGTGTTTAAGGATATTACAACATCTAATCAGACCAGAAAGACAAATCACAACAACTAAGGTATATTAATCTTTTCACACATACAACTTATCTGTGGCAGACATTTTTGAAAACATTAACCCTTTCCCTCATATAGACGCTTTCTGATGCCTCTGCAGCAGACGGCTATTTGAAAACATAGTGACAAAAGAAGAAATTGCACAAAACGTGCAATTTCTCCTTTTGCCATAATGTTTTCCACCTTTAGTCATAGGTTATCCATTCAATTAAAGAGATTTTCTATTTTTTGATAAAATATGTTCGAAGTCGTCTGGTGCAGAATTGTAGAATGAGGGAAAGGGTTAAGAACAATTATTGAATAAAGCTCAAAATAAGCTCATTATGATCTTATTATTTCTTATTTTGCCACAATATTTTTGAACATCGTCTGCTGTATGTGGACGGGGTTAACTATATGTGACAGGGGTTAACAATAGCAAATATGCAGTTCCTTCTATGTGATAGTATTCCGTGTTAACTCACTAGTTGAAAAGGTTAATTTATCATGTTTAACGCATGTTGCTACGTTTATATTTATAGCAAACAACTTTGAATAAATGTAGTGAAAATATAATTGAGATGATTCTTGTGCGTACCCACAGCATAGGGTTAGAGTGTCAAGTAAGGATTTTCAAACATACTATACCCCCTTATCTTTTCTTATTTCTTTATTATTTGGGTTTTACGGCGTTTCAACATTATTTCAATTTTATCACGCCGACAGTTCACTTATTCATGATCCCTGGGTTAACAAATCAGTACTTAGCTAGGAAATGTGCCGTGCCAAAGGGCACTCCATTGCGCTGTGACTGAGGTTCGAACCCAGTTACCCCATATTTTAAGCTCTGATAATATTATATTTTCAGGACGGGGAGGACAAAGCTGTAGCTATGGGCATAAACCTCCCATCAGAACTACATGTTAACAGTGAGCAGTGGCTGAGTGGAGACCCCAAATACTCCTATCAAACTTGGAAAAAATGCATTCCTTCACAGGGTAAATACATCATGGAATTACTGTATAAACATAATTCATCGGAAGTATCCTCTCAATGTCCTCTCCTTCAAATTTTTGGATCCATGCAAAATTCAGGTTTCCATGGCAACCCCCCCCCCCCCCCCCCAAAAAAAAATCTTCTCCTTAACGAGTTGGCCGATTTTCGAATTATTTTAAAGAAATGTTCCTTAGATGACCCTCTATCGCATTCCTTCAAGCCAGGTTGATTGGTCGAAAAACAAAATATGTTCAAAGTCGTCTGCTGTAGAAAGGTCATATGAGGAGAAGGGTTAATCAATAGCCATATCTTGTCCATTCCAGGACTCTTAGTAAAAATGCACCTATAACCATTTCCCTCATACAACAATTCTGCAGCAGACGACTTTAAACATATTTTGTCAAAACATAGAAAATCTCTATAATTGAATGGATAACCTATAACTAAAAGTGGAAAACATTGTGGCAAAAGGAGAAATTGCTTGTTTTGAGCAATTTCTTCTTTTGTCACTATGTTTTCAAAAAGCCGTCTGCTGCAAAGGCGTCAGAAAGAGTCTATATATGAGGGTTGGTTAATGATGCTCATACAACATAGATTCTCCTTCTCTTTCATTTAGTTAACAAGAAGAAGGATTTTCTTAAAAGTTACTTGTATTTTTAACATTACCAGAACAATCTCCCAATTACACATGCTAATCTACTTTGTATATCTTGAATATTTATGTTTAAATTTAAAGCAATACGAAGAAAGAAAAAGAAACGTATTTATAAAGTAAACAATAAACTTAACCCTTTCCCTCATATAGACGCTTTCTGACGCCTCTGCAGCAGACAGCTTTTTTAAAACATAGTGACAATAGAAGAAAATGCACAAAACGTGCAATTTCTCCTTTTGTCACAATGTTTTCCACTTTTTGTCATAGGTTATCTATTCAATTAGGGAGATTTTCTATGTTTTGACAAAATACGTTCAAAGTCGTCTGCTGCATAATTGTTGTATGAGGGAAAGGGTTAAGCACAAATAGAATAATATTTGTCTCCCCATTCTTCAGTAGTGCAAGTTTCAGTCGAACCTAGAGATGGCACTGTAATACAAACGCCTGTTGAAGTGATCAAAGAAGACAAAACCAAAACACAGGTCAAACCAGCGGTGGATAAGAAAGCCATACGGTCACAGTATCTGATGGAGAAATACGCGACCAGGTGGCGCTACAAGATGTGGAAGATAGCTGGCGTCCCACTTAAACTAACCCAGACCACGTGGCTACAGCAAGCTATGTTTTCACCGTCATCCCAGTCCGCCAGGCAGACAGCTACCAGAGTCATTGAATATATGGCACAAGTTCAAGCTAGAAAAAAGGAGATAGTGGATATGCTAACAAGGTACATGCTCTTTTCATTTCATGCTCTTCTCATTTCATAACTAAGGTTTTAGATAAGGCACAATTTCTATGTTCCAAAATCCTTATTTTGCACTCTTGAAAGCTCTTTGTTGTGGGAACTAAAAAAAAAACGTCTCAGTGAGATGATTTCTTTGAGTACCCACAACATAGGGTTTGGTTATGTTAGAAAAGAAATATTGTAAGGGTAAAAAATGTATAAAAGTACTTGCAAATTTCCAAATGTCCAAGCTTTTGCTCCAGATGTATTTATAAGCAAACTATCAAATAAGGTTTAAATGTAAAGTAATTGCATTCAGTGTGGCAGAATCAAATATCAAGGACTTATTTAATAATCTTAAACATTGATTTCCACTTACGTTTGGTCAGTTTTACCTTTATTTCCAAAGTAGGAAAAAAGTGACAGAGACTGACATAATTTGCCAAAAATGGCGCCTCAAGAAGTCTTGATGAAATCAGATGACTAGATAAGGGGCAGTAAACTGGTCTTTCCCCCTTAACCCTTTCCTTCATATGGCAATTATGCAGCAGAAGACTTTGAACATATTTTGTCAAAAAATAGAAAATATCTTTAGTTGAATGGATAACCTATGACTTAAAGTGGAAAACATTGTGGCAAAAGGAGAAATTTGCTCATTTTGAGCAATTTCTTCTTTGGTCACTATGTTTTCAAAAAGCCGTCTGCTGCAGAGGCGTCAGAAAGCATCTATATGAGGGAAAGGGTTAAAAATATCTACTAACAAATATGGAAAATAATTGTAGGTATAATTACTGAAAAAATATGAAAACGTTGTGGCAAAAGAAGAAATTGCTTGTTTTTAGCAATTTCTCTTTTTGTCACAATGTTTTCAAAGGTCGTCTGCTGCAGATGCATTAAAATGAGTTTACAGGTGGGAAAGGGTTTATATGTCTCTTATTACCCAAACCAAATGTTAAGGGTATTCAAAATAATCGTCTCGGTGAGACGATTACTTTGAGTAGCCACAATATAGGGTTTTAGAACATGATAAATGTCCCCTATCTAGAGCTCTGAAAATAATAAAAATTCCACGCTTTCTTACATACCCGGAAAAAAAATTGGAAACTCTTTAAATGAAAGTACGATAATTGAGTGAGTTGAAAACATGGTGATAAAAGGAGAAATTGCTTGTTTTGAACAATTTCTTCTTTTGTCTCCATGTTTTCAAAAAATCGTCTGCATCAGAAAGTAGTAGAGGCCTACTGGACGGAAAGGGTTAATATCTCTTTTATTATTCAACCAAACCCATTGTTGAACATATTCAAAATTGATGTTGAGTACCCACAATATAGAGTTTATGTATTAATTAAGGATTTAAGAACATGAAAACTTCTGTCTAGAGCTCTGAAAATAATAAATATTTCACTCTTTGTTAATTAACTGTCTACGTTTTACACTATTATGAAAACACTATATATGTTTTCAGCTGCCTGGATAATGTAGGGAAAGCTGGAGAGTGTGCCCAGGAATACCTGGCCCTGTACAGTAAGGTAGTGTCTAGAGTACATTGGAAACACTACCTGGCTATTAAAGGTGTCCTGCTGAAACTTGGGGACCTCATAACACAGGTATGTCGTTAAACTTTCCCATATACGTGAAATCTGCAGCAGACGACTTTGTTAACATGTACACATAAATATTAAACATTTCTATATTAAAATGAAAGTATAATTATTGAGGGCTGTTTCAGGAAAAAATGTCGGGGGAACACCCAGCAATTTTTAGGGTACCTACCACCCATCAAGTTTAACCCTTTCCCTCATATAGACATTTAGACGGCTTTTTGAAAACATAGTAACAAAAGAAGAAATTGCTCAAAAGGAGCAATTTCTTCTTTTGCCACCATGTTTTCCACTTTTAGTCATAGGTTATCCATTCAATTATAGAGATTTTCTATTCTTTGTCAAAATGTGTTCAAAGATGTCTATAATTGAAACCTATGAAAAAAAAATGGGAAACATTGTGGCAAAAGGAGAAATTGCTCGTTTTGAGCAATTTTTCTTTTGTCACTATGTTTTCAAAAAAGCCGTCTGCTGCAGAGGCGTCAGAAAGCGTCTTTATAGGGGCATGGATCAGGTAAATGGAAATAATTACAGGCGTCACATGCAATGATTATAAATTAATAAAAAACTAATGTAAAAAGCATAAAATGTGTTGTCTTTTGTTTATTTATGAGAGAAAATATAGGAAAGATAATCTTAATAGTATATTTGAAGAAGAAATTGTTATTTATTAAATTGTGTAGAAAATGTCAACATATTTTACAAAGTTATTAAGGGATTTTGACCCCCCCATGTCAAATTCTCATTTTTGAAGGTGTGTTGTTATGATGTGTAAAAAAATACTATTGGAAACATAAGTTCAATATTAAATGTTTGTAAAAATCTAAATATCAGAAGAAATTGTTTATTTTATAAGATTAAAACAATTAAAGAAAAACTGTGTGATGGACGTTACGTACTCTGTCAACACACACCATGGTGTCATCGGCGATTTTCAGCTTGATATTGATTTATTATCATAGAGAAAGACTAACTAATGTGAAGAAGTTTAACAGTAACACTGTTTACAACTGTCAAAAATCGCTATTAAATAATGTTAAAGCTGTTTTTGAGCCTTTATAAAATCTGTGTCGAAACTCGGTCAATTTCGTTGCGTCCGTTCAGAAGCGATATTTTAGAAGGAACCCGCATACTGAACTGTTCCACTAGGTTGATCCGCACAATAACATTGGGTGTATGCGTAATACGTCATCAGGATTTGTGTACAAGCAAGCGTGGCAGACAAAAAGGTAAATTTATTGACTCGGTCCACATTTTTTTATTGTTGCGGGCGTCACTCTGTTTTGTTATCGTATATTTATCATTAAAGACACCATTTTTTATTCAAATAAAGCTGTGTATAACTCCAAAGGCAGTAAATGCTAAATTACAACAATAAATTGAAGAATGATTTGTTGAACTGGCGAATTCGCTGCACGCCTGTAACATTTTGACAACTTTGAAACGAGTGGTCGTAATGTGTTGACATTTAGTGACGACCCGTATATGTCAATAATTACGGGCAAAACATATTTTTAAAAAAATTCAAAGTATATTAATAAGTTTACATAGAGATACAGTTTAAGTTTTAAATATTCAGTATTTATCAAAGATTTATTCCGCAAAACAATTAAAATACCCGATGTTAACTGAATATCTTCGAATAATGGAATGCCTGTAACATGTTGACGCATTTTTTTGTGATGGACGTAATCATTTGACTTTATAATTGTCATTATTTGGTCAATAGTTACAGGCATGCATAACATTTTAAGATTTATCATTTTCATGAAGTTTACATTTAAGATAGTCAACATATTAAATGATTTCACATCCTTTAAGTTCTATTGTATTAGATTTTATCATCTTATGAGTAGTCTGCAACATATTGACACAACAAATAGTGATGGTCGTTATTATTTGACTTAAAACAGATAAATCATTTTGTCAAAAGTAACAGACAAACATATTCATGCTAATTCATTATTGACCAATAATCTTGAAAGAAGCTATTCATTCAGAATAAATTATTCATTTTAATTGAAAGACAACTGTTGAAAATGAAATTAGTTTTAAAAATTTTGGAGGTATTTAAGCATCATAAATCTACGCCTGTTACTTTTTGACATATTTATATAAATGGTATTATTATTGTTGACAAGAGAGAAAGTGTATGTAACATGTTGATCAAAATATCAATGTGAATGTAATTATGTCTCCTCCCTCCGGAGGAGACATATTGCTTTTGCCTGCGCCGTCTGTCTGTCTGTCCGTCCGTCTGTCTGTCCGTCTGTCTGTCTGTCTGTCTGTCAGGGCGTCCACATTTCTTGTCCGGCCTTTATCTCACAACCCCTTGGCCACATTTCTATGAAACTTCACAGGAGTCATTGGTACAACGTCTAGTTGCGCATATTACGAGGGCGTTTAATTTGACCTACTTTTAGATGAGTTATTGCCCTTTCTTAAAATTGCCATTTCATTCTTGTCCGGCCTTCATCTCACAACCCCTTTGCCACATTTCTATGAAACTTCACAGGAGTCATCGGTACAACGTCTAGTTGTGCATATTACGAGGGCGTTTAATTTGACCTACTTTTGGATGAGTTATTGCCCTTTTTTTAAAATTGCCATTTCATTCTTGTCCAGGGCGTCCACATTTCTTGTCCGGCCTTTATCTCACAACCCCTTGGCCACATTTCTATGAAACTTCACAGGAGTCATCGGTACAACGTCTAGTTGCGCATATTACGAGGGCGTTTAATTTGACCTACTTTTCGATGAGTTATTGCCCTTTCTTAAAATTGCCATTTCATTCTTGTCCGGCCTTCATCTCACAACCCCTTTGCCACATTTCTATGAAACTTCACAGGAGTCATCGGTACAACGTCTTGTTGTGCATATTACGAGGGCGTTTAATTTGACCTACTTTTGGATGAGTTATTGCCCTTTCTTAAAATTGCCATTTCATTCTTGTCCGGCCTTCATCTCACAACCCCTTTGCCACATTTCTATGAAACTTCACAGGAGTCATCGGTACAACGTCTAGTTGTGCATATTACGAGGGCGTTTAATTTGACCTACTTTTGGATGAGTTATTGCCCTTTTTTTAAAATTGCCATTTCATTCTTGTCCAGGGCGTCCACATTTCTTGTCCGGCCTTTATCTCACAACCCCTTGGCCACATTTCTATGAAACTTCACAGGAGTCATCGGTACAACGTCTTGTTGTGCATATTACGAGGGCGTTTAATTTGACCTACTTTTGGATGAGTTATTGCCCTTTCTTAAAATTGCCATTTCATTCTTGTCCGGCCTTCATCTCACAACCCCTTTGCCACATTTCTATGAAACTTCACAGGAGTCATCGGTACAACGTCTAGTTGTGCATATTACGAGGGCGTTTAATTTGACCTACTTTTGGATGAGTTATTGCCCTTTTTTTAAAATTGCCATTTCATTCTTGTCCGGCCTTCATCTCACAACCCCTTTGCCACATTTATATGAAACTTCACAGGAGTCATCGGTACAACGTCTAGTTGCGCATATTACTAGGGCGTTTAATTTGACCTAATTTTGGTTGAGTTATTGCCCTTTTTTTAAAATTGCCATTTCATTCTTGTCCGGCCTTCATCTCACAACCCCTTTGCCACATTTCTATGAAACTTCACAGGAGTCATCGGTACAATGTGTTGTTGCGCATATTACGAGGGCGTTTAATTTGACCTACTTTTGGATGAGTTATTGCCCTTTTTTTAAATTGCCATTTCATTCTTGTCCGGCCTTCATCTCACAACCCCTTGGCCACATTTCTATGAAACTTCACAGGAGTCATCGGTACAACGTCTAGTTGCGCATATTACGAGGGCGTTTAATTTGACCTAATTTTGGTTGAGTTATTGCCCTTTATTTAAAATTGCCATTTCATTCTTGTCCGGCCTTCATCTCACAACCCCTTTGCCACATTTCTATGAAACCTCACAGGAGTCATCGGTACAATGTCTTGTTGCGCATATTACGAGGGCGTTTAATTATGTCTCCTCCCTCCGGAGGAGACATATTGCTTTTGCCTGCGCCGTCTGTCTGTCTGTCTGTCTGTCTGTCTGTCCGTCTGTCTGTCCGTCTGTCTGTCTGTCAGGGCGTCCACATTTCTTGTCCGGCCTTTATCTCACAACCCCTTGGCCACATTTCTATGAAACTTCACAGGAGTCATTGGTACAACGTCTAGTTGCGCATATTACGAGGGCGTTTAATTTGACCTACTTTTGGATGAGTTATTGCCCTTTCTTAAAATTGCCATTTCATTCTTGTCCGGCCTTCATCTCACAACCCCTTTGCCACATTTCTATGAAACTTCACAGGAGTCATCGGTACAACGTCTAGTTGTGCATATTACGAGGGCGTTTAATTTGACCTACTTTTGGATGAGTTATTGCCCTTTTTTTAAAATTGCCATTTCATTCTTGTCCAGGGCGTCCACATTTCTTGTCCGGACTTTATCTCACAACCCCTTGGCCACATTTCTATGAAACTTCACAGGAGTCATCGGTACAACGTCTAGTTGCGCATATTACGAGGGCGTTTAATTTGACCTACTTTTGGATGAGTTATTGCCCTTTCTTAAAATTGCCATTTCATTCTTGTCCGGCCTTCATCTCACAACCCCTTTGCCACATTTCTATGAAACTTCACATGAGTCATCGGTACAACGTCTAGTTGCGCATATTACGAGGGCGTTTAATTTGACCTACTTTTGGATGAGTTATTGCCCTTTTTTTAAAATTGCCATTTCATTCTTGTCCAGGGCGTCCACATTTCTTGTCCGGCCTTTATCTCACAACCCCTTGGCCACATTTCTATGAAACTTCACAGGAGTCATCGGTACAACGTCTAGTTGCGCATATTACGAGGGCGTTTAATTTGACCTACTTTTGGATGAGTTATTGCCCTTTCTTAAAATTGCCATTTCATTCTTGTCCGGCCTTCATCTCACAACCCCTTTGCCACATTTCTATGAAACTTCACAGGAGTCATCGGTACAACGTCTAGTTGTGCATATTACGAGGGCGTTTAATTTGACCTACTTTTGGATGAGTTATTGCCCTTTTTTTAAAATTGCCATTTCATTCTTGTCCGGTCTTCATCTCACAACTCCTTTGCCACATTTCTATGAAACTTCACAGGAGTCATCGGTACAACGTCTAGCTGCGCATATTACGAGGGCGTTTAATTTGACCTACTTTTGGATGAGTTATTGCCCTTTTTTTAAAATTGCCATTTCATTCTTGTCCGGCCTTCATCTCACAACCCCTTTGCCACATTTCTATGAAACTTCACGGGAGTCATCGGTACAACGTCTAGTTGCGCATATTACTAGGGCGTTTAATTTGACCTAATTTTGGTTGAGTTATTGCCCTTTTTTTAAAATTGCCATTTCATTCTTGTCCGGCCTTCATCTCACAACCCCTTTGCCACATTTCTATGAAACTTCACAGGAGTCATCGGTACAATGTGTTGTTGCGCATATTACGAGGGCGTTTAATATTTGACCTACTTTTGGATGAGTTATTGCCCTTTTTTTAAATTGCCATTTCATTCTTGTCCGGCCTTCATCTCACAACCCCTTGGCCACATTTCTATGAAACTTCACAGGAGTCATCGGTACAACGTCTAGTTGCGCATATTACGAGGGCGTTTAATTTGACCTAATTTTGGTTGAGTTATTGCCCTTTATTTAAAATTGCCATTTCATTCTTGTCCGGCCTTCATCTCACAACCCCTTTGCCACATTTCTATGAAACTTCACAGGAGTCATCGGTACAATGTCTTGTTGCGCATATTACGAGGGCGTTTAATTTGACCTACTTTTGGATGAGTTATTGCCCTTTTTTAAAATAAATCACTAACTGACAAAATACAGTCAGCCAGACAAATACCCCTTGGGGGAGACATATGTTTTTCCCAAAAACAACCTCTAGTTTTTAGAATAAATTTATAAGTTCCAAGTTTCAAATTCATGTTAAGATACTGAACCTTCATTCCAGCGTTTACGAAGAAAACTGGGCTATCAACATCTATACTGGTCAATTAATTTAACCCTTTCTCTCTCAGATTTTTAAAATCTTTTGGATGCATTGATTGATAACTTGTGACTAAGTACTGTGGCATGAAAACACTTTATTAGCTCTAATTCACTGTTACATGCCTAAACTATCACCAATTAATCAGGTATGCCTCCGTGGTGTAGTGGTTGAGCATCTGCCTCAGGTATGGGAGTTTTACGGTTCGATTTCTGGTTGGGTCATACAGGTGTCAGGCTTAATGGACCAGTAATACTGGTTACTTGTAAACCCAAGTAACAGGGTGATATTTATAATGAAAAATTGTTGAAAGCAGCATAAAACACAATACTTGTAAACAAAAAACAATTCTATCAGGTGAACAATCCAGGGCCATCATGGCCCTCTTGTTTTACAAGTAATCTTTTGACAAAACTTGCTTGATCATTGTACATATTGTATAGAATTAGAAATGAACAGGATTGTATCATGTCAGAACAATGTATACATTTATATAAATAACACTTTAAGATCTAGATAAGAAAATTATTCAGAAAAATAACCTATAGATAGATGCTTCCAGTATAAAACGTGCAAAAAACTCATTTCGAGCATTTCAGAGTTTTATTTTATTCACTACCAATCAATCGGTTTGACCTTTTCCCTCATACAACGAATCTGCAGCAGACGACAGTGCAAAAAGATGAAAACTCTTTATTATACCCCCAGATACATAGTATATGGGGGCTATATAGGAGTCACGCTTGTCGGTTGGTCGGTCGGTTCGTTGGTCTAGACATTTCTTGTGAACACTATTTCTCAGCAACCCTTGGTCAGAATTCAATATAACTTCACAAGAATGATTGATACCAAGCCTAGTTGTGCATATTGTCGGCGTGTTGCACTGGAATTATTTTTAGATGAGTTATGGCCCCTTGAATTTCTCATACATAGTTGGTCTGTTGAAATTTCTTGTGAACACTATTTCTCAGCAACCCTTGGTCAGAATTCAATATATTCACTTCACAAGAATGATTGATACAAAGCCTAGTTGTGCATATTGTTTGCGTGTTGCACTGGTATTATTTGTGAATGAGTTATGGTCCCTTGAATTTCTCATACATATATGTATATTGTCAGGCACCAGCTGGGGGTATTCATCACCTTCAGTGATATTTCTAGTTTAAATATGAATATGAGAGTTCAATTATTACATAGAATTGAAAACATTGAGACAAAAGAACCCTTTCCCTCATTTTGACGCTTTCTGAATCCTCTTCTGCCTCTTTTTGCCTTTGTTAGCTTTTGTTCTTTTAGCTTAATGATTTCAGCAATATCGAGAGTCGATGACCCTTTGGCACATCCTTTTAAAATTGAACTTGAACCGAAAAATAGGAAATTGTGGAAAATTATTTTTTACACAGGTGGATACTTGGCCCAAGTCAGATTTTTCCAAAAGACCAGATGTGGATGGGAGCATAACTCATGACACCATATAAGATGATGTTATTGGTGTCCTCAAGCCTCCTGACCTGTCATTGAAGTGATCCAGGATCTTCTACAACTTTACTGGTTTGTTAAATTATATTTACAAAGTTCAAGCTATTAAAATCAATACAGTATAAATAACATAATGCCTACTGAGCGGTAGGTCGCGGTTTTGATTCCTGGCAAGGTCATACCAAGAACTTTCAAAAACGGTAGTAGTCGACTGACTCGCTGGTGTCGGGGGGATGGAGGTTAGTACTGGTAATTTACTCAGGAAACGCCGTGATATAACTGAACAATTGTTGAATGCGGTATAAAGAACCACACAAAAAAATAAATAACATAAACAAAGAATTCCAATAAGTTAACGAACATTTTTTCATCCCTCAAAATCATTTTAACAACTAGTCAAATTTGAAAAGTAATATTCAACTTGACAGACAAGTGTTATTTTTTCTTTCAGATCTTTAGAAGAAGTGGACCATTGGACCAGAATTCAGAAAAATTTATATCTAAAGATTGCAAATTTTGTGAATTGTTTTGAACTTAAAATAAAAAATTGTGATATATCTCTAGTTAAATTCAATTTATTTCTTGTTATTATTTTTATTATTAGCTTGACTATTCGAAGAATATGAGAGCTATACTACTCACCCTGGCGTCGGCGTCCACGTCACACTTTGGTTATGGTTTTGCATGCAAGTACTTAAATACTACATGTATTGCATTGAGACTTTCTACAACCCTACCCAACTATCACACCTATGTATATTATCAAGTTAGATAACTCTATCCTACATATTATGCAAGTTATGACCCTTTTTTTACTTAGAAATTCTGGTTAAAGTTTTGTGTGCAACTAAATTAAGAATCCATATCTCAGTATTTACTTAATGGATTGCATTGAAACTTTATACAACCCTACCCAACTATCACACCTATGTAGATTATTAAGTTAGATAACTCTCTCCTTCATTTTATGCAAATTATGGCCTTTTTTTACTTAGAAATTACGGTTAAAGTTTTGTGTGCAACTAAATTAATAGTCTTACTATCTGGTTAAAGTTTTGCGTGCAACTAAATTAAGAGTCCATATCTCAGTATTTTCTTGATGCATTGCATTGAAACTTTCTACAATGCTTCGCAACTACCACACCTATGTAAATAATTAAGTTGGATAACTCTATCCTGCATTTAATGCAAATTATGGCCTTTTCTTACTTAGAAATTCCGGTTAAAGTTGTTCGTGCAACTAAATTAAGCGTCCATATCTCCGTATTTACTTGATGCATTGCATTGAAACTTTATACAATCCTACCCAACTATCACAACTATGTAGATTATCAAGTAAGATAACTCTATCCTGCATTTTATCCAAGAAATGGCCCTTTTTTAACTTAGAAATTCTGGTTAAAGTTTTGTGTGCAACTAAATTAAGAGTCCATATATTTCAGTATTTACTTGATGCATTGCATTGAAACTTTCTACAATGCTTTCCAATTAATGCAAATGATGGCCTTTTCTTACTTAGAAATTCTGGTTAAAGTTGTTTGTGCAACTAAATTAAGGGACCATGTCTCAGTATTTACTTGATGCATTGCATTGAAACTTTTTACAACCCTACCCAACTATCACACCTATGTAGATTATCAAGTTAGATAACTCTATCCTTCATTTTATTTAAGTAATGGCCCTTTTTTAACTTAGAAATTCTGGTTAAAGTTTTGCGTGCAACTAAATTAAGAGTCCATATTTAAGTATTTACTTGATGCATTGCATTGAAACTTTCTACAATGCTTCCCAACTATCACACCTATGGAAATAATTAAGTTGGATAACTCTATCCTGCATTTAATTCAAATTATGGCCTTTCTTACTTAGAAATTCTGGTTAAAGTTGTACTTGCAACTAAATTAAGGGTCCATATCTCAGTATTTACTTGATGCATTGCATTGAAACTTTATTCAACCCTACCCAACTATCACACCTATGTAGATTATTAAGTTAGATAACTCTATCCTTCATTTTATGCAAGTTATAGCCCTCTTTTTAGCTAGAAATTCTGGTCAAAGTTTTGCGTGCAACTAAATTAAGAGTTCATATCTCGGTAACTAATAAGCGGGGAATAGTCAAGTGCGCTGTCCTCCGAAAGCTCTTGTTTGACTTCATGTCTTTAAAACAGCTATAGTCATGGATGGCATCATAGCTGCATGATGTGTTGCAAGGTAAACGTGATTAAAAAGTCTGATGAAAAATAGGTCAACATGTTACGTCCAACCATGTCAAAATGTCAAAAGTTACGTCCACACAGAAAAGAAGATAAATTTGAGTAAAGGGTCTAAGATCTAACTCTTTAAACAAGTTAATAATACTGTGTTCCTTTGACTCTTCAAACTTATGCAGAGAAAGTTGATAGTATGTTATATTTTTTGTATTGAATGTGAAGAGCAAATATTGTTCAGGTTCACATTTTGGAGTTACGTCCATCACGCTCTTAAAACTGCTCAATAGATCAATTTAAATCATTTTTTCTTTTCTGACAAAATAGTAATATATGCATTATATACCATTAATTCTCATAAACATCAAAATAATTAATTATCTTGGGTACATCTGACAAAAATGTTAGTTTGAAATATGTCAATGTTACGTCCGTGACAGTCTACCACATTCTACCCCTCCAACTTCAAAGTCATAAATCTCTTAAATAAGTGCAAAATTTATCTTTTAATTGATAATCATCACATTATTGGACATCAAACTTCATAGAAAACCATTATTTAATGCAATTTAATGACCTTTAAAAATGCTTGTGTGACGCCCGTAATATTTCCATTTACCTGAACCTTGCCCATATGAGGGAAAGGGTTAATACATAGTATGTGTATAAAGTTGAAAACATTTCGAGTAATTTTTCCATTCGCCACAATGATATCAAAACTGTCTGCTTCAGAGGTGTTCGAAATGTGTCTGTACGTGGGAAAGGGTTAAATAAATGAGTTGGTTGAGAAAACAGTAATACATATTTTTGTTAACTTTAGTAAGCAAACAGTCTTGTTGAATTTCAGGAAGTGGAGAAACTTCAAGTGCTTGAAGAAACAACATTAAGCTCAGATTTGGCCCAAGGATTTGCTCTAAAAGCTCTGACAGGTAATTTATGTCCAATATAATTTTGGTCTAAAGTATTATAGTTTGTGAAACTCGTTATTGGTTAACAATAAAGTTTAGCGGTATGTTATTAAAAACTCCTGATGTAAATAAACTGGGAAAGGCTTGCCATTGCTTATCTCTTTTCTAAATAGAATGTCTGCCTTATTTATATCAATTCAATGCAACAACATATCTCAATTTACTTGTAATTTCGCTGTAACACTTTTGATGATAAACCAGTAAAACTCATTTTAGTAATGAGAATAAAAAAACTATTTCTGTTCATTTAAATTTATTATTACCTCCCCAACAGTGGCACACCTTGGGAATGCGGTTTGCATCTTGTCCATCCTTCCACCCAACCTTTGTCTTGGCCATAATACCTTTACTTTCCAAATAGGGTAACCAAATTATTATTTGGTATGCATCTTGGGAAGACAGTGTAGAGTATACCAAAATTGGATGCCATATTTCCTCTGTCAGAGGAAGTTGGTGTATTGCATACCAAACCAGTGTCACTGAGATTTGACCTGACCCATTCAAACAAAAAGTTGTCCAGGTCATATTCCATATTTTATCGCACCTCGAGTTACCAAATCAGATATGAAGATGCGTCTTTGAAAGATGGTGTGTTCAATACCAAACCTGTGTAAATGTGACATTGACATATTACCGCATTTAATGAAAAGGATTAGCAAGGCATTTTTCCTATGTTCTTACTCCTAGTCTTACTAAATCTAACATCAAGATATATCTCGGGAAGACAGTGTGTCACATACCAGAATCGAGTTAATTATGTCTCCTCCTGTATACAGGGGAGATATATTGTTTTTGTCCTGGGCGTCTGTCTGTCTGTCTGTCTGTCTGTCCGTCTGTCCGAAATCGTGTCCGCTCCATATCTCCAAGACGGCTTGAAGGATTTTCATGAAACTTGGCTCACATGTTCACCTCATCAAGGCGACGTGCAGAACCCGCGTCTCGACAATATAGGGTCAAGGTCAAGGTCACGCTTGAAGGTCAAAGGTTTGAGGCTTTATTTTGTGTCCGCTCCATATCTCCGAGACGGCTTGAAGGATTTTCATGAAACTTGGGTCACATGTTCACCTCATCAAGGCGACGTGCAGAACCCGCGTCTCGACAATATAGGGTCAAGGTCAAGGTCACACTTGAAGGTCAAAGGTTTGAGGCTTTATTTCGTGTCCGCTCCATATCTCCGAGACGGCTTGAAGGATTTTCATGAAACTTGGGTCACATGTTCACCTCATCAAGGCGACGTGCAGAACCTGCGTCTCGACAATATAGGGTCAAGGTCAAGGTCATGCTTGAATGTCAAAGGTTTGAGGCTTTATTTCGTGTCAGCTCCATATCTCCCAGACGGCTTGAAGGATTTTCATGAAACTTGGGTCACATGTTTACCTCATCAAGGCGACGTGCAGAACCCGCGTCTCGACAATATAGGGTCAATGTCAAGGTCACGCTTGAAGGTCAAAGGTTTGAGGCTTTATTTCGTGTCCGCTCCATATCTGTCCCAAATTTATAGGTTGGAATGTTTTGAGAGATTTTGACAGATATTTGAGGGGAGACATCTGTTTTTTGCAAAAACAATTCTAGTGTTACCTTGACTTTGACTTTGACCTGACTCCCATTTAAAGAAAAAGCTTGTGACCAAATGTTGTATGAAGTTTTTTTTGGAAGAATTGTATCGTGGACCAAATTAAGGTTACTGTGACCTTGCCCTTGGCCTGAGTTTAAAGAAAAAGCTTTTCTATGCCATATTTCTAAACTTACGCCTACAGTTTCAAAATTTGCTGCTCAAAATTAGGTCACAGTGACCTTGCCCTTTGACCAGAATAGGCTTCTGTGACCTAAACTTTGACCTAATGCCATTTAACCCTTTCCCTCATACGACAATTCTGCAGCAGACGACTTTGAATGTATTCTGTCAAAACATAGAAAATCTCCATAATTGAATGGATAACCTATGATGAAAAGTGCAATTAAAGTTCTGTATGAAGTTTTTTGGAAGAATTGTATCATGGACCAAAGTTGCTTTGACCTTGCCCTTTGCCTGAGTTTAAAGAAAATGCTTTTCTACGCCATATTTCTGTACTATTACATCTACTGTTTCCAAATTTGCTGCATACATGCACCATGGGAAAGGGTATATCACATACCAAAATGTGGTCACTGTGACCTTGACCTTTGACCAAAGTCTGGTTTTAATGAGATTGTATTGTGTCGTGAAAGATCTTACAATTCCCCATCCTCTGATAACTGGATTGTCTGTAATTCTTGTTCTTGTTTAATTAGCGTTTATCTCCCTTTTCTAGAGTTACTGGCCCTGTTCATACAACAGAAGGAAATCAAGCAACATTACAAGAGCAAATTGGTGGGATATGTCCTAAACTGTTACCTATCACTGAGAAAGTTACTTGTACAGAGAACCAAACTGATAGACGAGACCCAGGATAAACTGTTAGAAATGTTGGAAGATCTTACATCAGGTAATTTAACCCTATTCCACAACCTCTGCAGCGTTCAACTTATGAACAGATTTTTAGAAATTTCCCCTTTTGCCACAATGTATTGAACTTTATTTAATAGTTGTTCATTTATTTGTATCGAGTTTCAGTAGTTTTTACTTTTATTTTTAAAGTTACTTTAATAAAATAGACTTAACGCAGGAAGATAAGTCATAAGAATTTGCCACCTGTGTTCTATATAACAGGCGCACAGGTATCACTGGCTGATCAGAACCTGTACTGCTGGACATCAAGTCAGTATCATGATAGGGTTTGAGTGTCCAATAAGGATTTTTAAAAATGAAAAATGCCTCTTATCTAGAGCTTTGTGCATGTTATATATTCTGGTATGCTAAGTTCCTTATCCTAAGCATGTAACAAAAATACAATGCCAAGGAATAAATTGAATCTTTAGACATTTGAAAATAGTTAAAACACCTTTCCCTCATATAGTTGCTTTCTGATGCCTCTGCAGCTGACAACTTTTGAAAACATTGTGACAAGCAATTTCTCCTTTTGCCACAATTTTATTCAACTTTTGTCAGTAAGTAAACTTTCATATATAGAGACTTTTCGTGTTTTTGATTAGATGTGTACAAAGCGGTCTGCTGCAGATTTGTTGTATGTGGGAAAGGGTTCCCTCATATAGACGCTTTCTGATGCCTCTGCAGCAGATGGCTTTTTGAAAACATTATGACAAAAGAAGAAATTGCTCAAAACGAGCAATTTCTCCTTTTGACACAATGTTTTCCACTTTTAGTCATAGGTTACACATTCAATTATAGAGATTTTCTATTGTTTAACAAATATGTTCAAAGTTGTCTGCTGCAGATTTGTTGTATGTGGGAAAGGGTTAACCCTTTTCCCTCATATAGACACTTTCTGATGCCTCTGCAGCAGACGGCTTTTTGTAAACATAGTGACACAAGAAGAAATTGCTCAAAACGAGCAATTTCTCCTTTTGACACAATGTTTTTTATGTTGGAAAGGGTTAATAGAACTATGGAGCTGGAATGCTTGATGCTATATACTTCGTTATTCAGCTGAGGAACTCGTTATATTTCAGGTACCGAGTCGGAGACTAAAGAGTTCATGCAGGTGTGTGTCCAAACAGTGAAGAAGTACCCTCTAGATGATAAGGTGTCCCCGGTGTTTATTTTTGAAAGACTGTGCAGTATCATCTTTCCCGTAAGTTATTTTTGTGACAGGTGTAATTTGTGTCGCCTCGCCTGCCTTTACTCGTAGGGATCACATTTTTGGCCGGATTGATCTAGCAATTCCGGTCTATAGATTGGCGATGTCCGTCCAACCGTCTGTCTGTCTGTCCGTCAACATTTTGGTTAAAGTTTCAGCTTGAGGCAAAATCTCGGCACTGGAAAGGGTTACAAACTTGAAACTTTGCCTGAAGGGTAACAAGTTCTATTGATTCATATGGTTACTTTGACCTTGACCTTGGTTTGTCGATTTTCAAGGTCAAATTGCCGACAATCCGGCCTTGCCATCTTCAGCGGTTTCTTGTTGTCTAATCGTCTGTCCGTCACACTAGAATATATTTAACATATGCTGCAGACGACTTATGAAAACATTGTGACAAAAGGAAATCAAATTGATCAAAACAAGCAATTTCTCCTTTTGCCGCACTGTTTTCATATTTTTTAAGCAATTGTACCTTCATTTATAAAATTTTGTAGTTTTTTTGCATAGGTGTTTTCAAAGTCATCTGCTGCAGATTTTCTGTATGTGTGCAAGAGAGGTTAAACTCTCTTGGTCTTCACTGATTCAGTATGATTCTGCTTAACCCTTTCCCACATACAACAAATCTGCAGCAGATGATATAGAAAAAATAGAAAATCTCTATAATAGAATGGATAACCTATGACTAAAAGTGGAAAACATTGTGGCCAAAGGAGAAATTGCTCGTTTTGAGCAATTTCTTCTTTTGTCACTCTGTTTTCAAAAAGCCGCCTGCTGCAGAGGTGTCAGAAAGCGTCTATATGAGGGATTCTGCTTAAAGATGATTTGTGTAAATTTATCCACTCTTAAAAAAAGGAAAGTTTATGCGACTCCTGCTCAGGCATTTATTTAGGCTTTTTCTCTTGTCATCTGTCCATCTCACTTTTACCTAACTTTTATATAAAATAAAAAATCACTTTCTGTCGCCTCATCAGCAGATTACAACTTTTGAAAACATTGTGAGCAATTTCTCCTTTTGCCTCATTGTTTTCAACAACTATATGTAATAATAAAAATACTTTGATTTATACAAAGTTTCCATATGTTTGTCTATGTGTTTTGAAAGTTTTCTGCTGCACATTTGTTACCGAGCCCCGGTAGCTCAGTTGGTAGCGAAGCGGGCTGTCAATCGAGGGGTTGTGAGTTTGAATCCCAGCTCGGCCAGCCTTCTTTCCGATATTTAACAAAAGTCACTGTGACATGCGTCATTCGTCTTTCACCAATGGGCTAACAATCTATGTGGAAAAGCAGCCAGTTGCTTGGAATGTATGTTGTGTTGAGAACCGGTATGAGAAAGCCAGGCAAGAGTAGGTTAACTGGCCGCCGTGATATAACTGAAAAATTGTTGAATACGGCGTTAAATCCAAATCAATCCATCACTGCTGCACATTTGCTGTATATGGGAAAAATTATACAAATATACAATGACTTGTTTAATTTCCTTACAGGAAGAGAATGATGTTGGTGATTTCTTCATGATCCTAGAGAAGGACCCACAGCAGGAAGATTTCCTTCAGGGTAGAATGTTGGGAAACCCCTACAGCTCCAGTGAACCGGGTCTAGGACCTCTCATGAGGGATGTGAAAAATAAGATTTGTCAAGGTAATTTACCATATCAACCCTTTCCCACAATAAGCCCTTTCCCTCATATTGACACTTTCTGATGCCTCTGCAGCAGAAGGCTTTTTGAAAACATAGTGACAAAAGAAGAAATTGCTCAAAGCAAGCAATTTCTCCTTTTGCCACAATGTTTTCCACTTTTAGTCATAGGTTAACAATTCAATTATAGAGATTTTCTATTTTTTAATTGTCGTATGAGGGAAAGGGTTAATAAACCTGCAGCAGACCACTTTGACGACATTAAGTCGCTAATATGATATTTCATTATAACTGAAATAACAATTGTTGAATAAAATTAAAAACATTGTGGCAAAAGCAGAAATTTTTCATTATGAGCATAATGAGCAACTTCTCCTTTTGCAAAAATTATTATACCCCCCTTCGAAGAAGAGGGGGTATATAGGAGTCACTGTGTCGGACTGTCTGTCTGTCTGTCCGTCGGTCTGTCGGACGGAAGCCATATTTTGTCCGGCCTATTTCTTACAAACCACTGGGTGGAATTCAATAAAATTTTACCTGGAGCTTCTATACTAGGAGATGTGCATATTCTAAAGGGGTTACAATTGCATGTTATTTTACAGAGTTATGCCCCTTTCTTATTAAGTTATGGTATAGGTCAAGGAGCTGTTTAGGGGGTATTTATCATCTTCAGTGATAGTTCTAGTTTCAAAAGTTGTCTGCATCAGAAAGCATGGAAAATCTTGAAATTAAATGGAAGAATGATTCATACATAGGTGAAAACATTGTGGAAAGAGAGAATTGCTCATTATTAGCAATTTCTCCATTTGCTACATTGTGTTCAAAAGTTGTTGACTGCGGCATCAGAAAGTGGCTATAATTTATGTTGGAAAGTGTTAAATAAAGAAAATAATTCCCATGAATATGCAAAATCAAATAGTTGTTAAATATATTCATATTTTGGTTAGTTTACAATTGACCTGATATGATATTCTTGTTTTCGGCCATTTAAAAAACATTTGTGAGAGGAATATAAATACCATCTAGTAACTTTACAAGTGTTAACCCTTTCCAACATACTACAAATTTGCAGCAGACAACTTTGAAGTAATCCAGGCAAAACTAGGAGCATTCTATATATGAGTGTATCATTATTTATAAATGTTTAAAACATAGTGACAAAAGGAGAATTGGCTTGTTTTGAGCAATTTCTCTTTTTGCCACATTTTCTTTTCAAAAGTCATCTGTGCAGAAGTGTCAGAAGTCATTTGTATAAGGTTAACCCTTTCCCTCATACAACAATTCTGCAGCAGACGACTTTGAACACATTTAGTCAAAAAATAGAAAATCTCAATAATTGAATGAATAACCTATGACTAAAAGTGGAAAACATTGTGGCAAAAGGAGAAATTGCTCGTTTTGAGCAATTTCTTCATTTGTCACTATGTTTTTCAAAAGGCCGTCTGCTGCAGAGGTGTCAGAAAGCATCTATATGAGGAAAAGGGTCTTATAAGGTATAAACATAGCACAACACTCTTTACTAGGAATAAGGAGAATTTGGTTATGAATGTTTTTCAATGCAATTTTCCTTGGTTTATTAACAAACAGATTGTGAACTGGTGGCCCTATTGGAAGATGATACCGGAATGGAATTACTTGTGAATAAGAAGATAATCAGTCTAGATCTACCAGTAAAAGATGTTTATAAGAAAGTCTGGTCCCCAGAACATGGAGAGGTAACTTGACATTTAACTTACCTTTACCACATACAAAAAATCTGCAGCAGACAACTTTGAAAACATCTGGAAAAACTCTCTGATGCTCTTTTTAGCTCACCAAAGCACGAAGTGCTCAAGGTGAGTTATTGTGAGCGCCTTTTGTCTGTTGTCCGTCAACATCTTCTCCTCAGTAACCAGTGGGTCAAGTGGGTATTCAATTAACAGAAAGCATTCTCTCAATGACCTCACCAGAATTCCTTAAAAATGTTTGGATCCATGCAGAATTCTAGTTTCCATGGCAATGAAACGTAAAAACTTTAAAATTCTTCTTCTCCCAAACAGATTTTCAAATAATTTTGTAGAATTGTTCCTTGGATGACCCTCTATCAGATTCCTTTGAGCCATGTTGATTAGTCGAAACACATGGCCGCCAGGGGGCTGGTCTGTTTCGCCTTATATGGCTATAGTGAAAACTTTAAAAATCTTCTCCTCCGAAAGTTACAGGCTGATTTTCAAATAATTTTGTAGAAATGTTCCTTAATTGACCCACTATCAGATTCGAACATCATGGCCGCCACAGGGAAGGGCTATTTTGCCATATATGGCTATAGTGAAAACTTTAAAAATCTTCTCCTCCGAAAGTGTCAGGCCGATTTTCAAATAATTTTGTAGAAATGTTGGAAAGGGTTAACTTGTTTTTTCAATCCAATCACAATGTGATGTTTCATGAATGTGTTTTATATTCTAAATAAATTATTAACATAATTTATGACTGACGTGGAAACCATGCCCAACTACCACATTTTGAATGACATAAAGCATATTTCCTTGATGTCACTTCATATTTCAGCGATGTACCATTACCATATTTGGTAATGTATTTTATCTAGTCACATACGGAATTTTTACCCGTGTTTTTTAATGTCCATGGCAATCTGCATGTATTCGCGCCAGAAGAAAGGTAGGTATATATAAAAGATATGATTTGGGAAAAATTCCTGTTTACTCATTATCTAGGTCTCCGATGATGTAACAAATTGTTTGTTTCAGGGAGAGCCAATGCAAGTGATATACCGAATGCGAGGTTTACTCGGGGATGCTACAGAAGACATGGTCAACTCACTTGATACCAATAATGAAGAGGACATAGATAAAGAGGAGGTGTTTAGAATGGCCAATGTCCTCAGTACCTGTGATGGACTCAAAGTCATGCTCGATAGGTAAGAAAGGAATGGTGTATGGAGATGAAATTTTACAGAGCTCTAGATAAGGGGCATTTTTAGCTCGACTTTTGAAAAAAACGAGAGCTATTGTCATGACCCTGGCGTGGTTGGCGGCGGCGGCGTGGTCCTCCGGTTAAGGTTTTTTGTTCAGCTCGGCTTTATTTCTGTTTTCTACCAGTCGAGCGTCTGTGCCGTACGCGGTGCTCTTGTTCATTTTCTAACATCCTTATTTGAAACTCAAAACCTATGGTGTGGGTACTCAAAAGAATCGTCTCTATGAGACGTTTCCTTTGAGTACTGGTTGAGTCATAAGAGAGATATTGTGGGGGAAAAGACCAGTTTACTCCCTCTTATCTGGTCCTCTGTGCAATGATTCATAATGAGCTTATGTACACTGTCAAAAAGTTGTAATAGAAATAACACATGACAAGGTAGATAGGAGTTAAAAAAAATTAAGGATTCTCAAGAAAGCTGATGAATCAATGTTTGTATTACATTAACTCTTTCAGAGCTGAATTGTTTAAAGTAGACTCTTCCATATTCAAATCGGGCGTCTCCATTACTCATGTAATCAAAGTTTAGACAATTTTTATAACTAAAAGGCAAACAATGCTGATTTCAGGTGAGACAGCTCGTTACGAGCTGACTCACCTGAATCAGTATTGTTTGCAAAAACCTCAATATTGCCTTTGGCGCTGAAAGAGTTAAACTTACAAAGATCAAGAAAGCATTTACAGTTTTTACCTTTGTGTTGTTGTTTCAAACTTTTCTCTTATTATTCCAGATGTAAAATATTTTGTTTCTCAGATGTCTTGAAACAGATATATCTAAAAATTGCATATGGGTACCATTAAGAACATATGTGTGACATAATTGTTTCTTTTACAGATTAGAATCTATCAGAGACCTTGTACTAGGAAAACCTCTCATGCTGGTTTTACTAAAACTATTTGGTTTTGCTGTGAATGTAAAAGCGAACAGACAAGAACTAATTAAACCTGAGCTGAACACAGTCACAGTCATGTTAGGTGCCCTGAACTTGGCCCTATGGACTGAACAGGAGAGTGGAACTAGCGCCACAAAGGGCCAGACCATCACCGAGCAGATATTACAGATTGTTGAGACCATATTACTAGAGGCTAGTTCCCAGTCTACTGAAAAATATGCTGTAAGTTACAAAGTTAGGTTTGAGCTCACATCAAGGCGAGTAATGACTTTAAAAAAAAAAAAATTGACATATAGTAATGGTGATCGCCCTTTGTCAGGCATCCATCAACATCTTCTCATGACACATCCCCAATGAGTAAAATGTTTGTAAACATATTAGAAAAGGCAATTAACTTGGACACTTCTGAGTTCACATAACATGCGGGTTCAGTAAGATATCGCGAAAAATTCCTATTTATTCTTCTTAATTGATGTCTTTTACAAATTGTGTTGAATACCCACTACATAGAGTTTTATTGAGTTATAACATTTTGTAAGGCAAAAGCCTGTTTAGACCTCTTTAATTAACCCTTTCCCACCGACGGCATTTGGCACATCTGCAGCAAACAACTTTAGAAAACATTGTGGCAAAAGGAGAAATTGCTCATGATGAGCAATTTCTCCTTTTGCCACCATGTTTTCAACTCTATTCATTCATTACACTTTCATGTAAAGAGATTTTCGTGAATCCGCTGTGGTCGAGTGGTTAGCGACGGGGATTTCGAAACCGGGTGTCCCGTGTTCGATCTCCAGTCGCGGAACTACAGTCATGGTGGAGTGTCCTTGGGCAAGGCACATTTTCTAGCCTAGTACTGGTTTGTTTACCCAGGGATCATGAATAAGTGAACTGTCGCCGTGATATAACTGAAATATTGTTGAAAGCGGCGTAAAACCCCAATAAATAAATTTAAAGATATTTTCAGCATTTTTCATGAATATGGTGTCAAAGTAGTCTGATGCATATATATCTAAATTAATTGGGAAAGGGTAAACTAGACCTCTGATATATTTTTGTTAATATAAGTATATACAAGTACATGTGGAGACAAAGATCAGCTGATGATGTATTTTACAAATGTTGTTGAGTACCCACAACAAAGAGTTTTATTGAGTAATACAATATTGTAAAATCCTGTTGTTTAGCTCTCTTTAATTAGACCTCTGATATATTTTTGTTGATACACGAATTTTCGAGTACATGTGGAGACAAAGATCAGCTGATGATGTCTGACAAATGTTGTTGAGTACCCACAACAAAGAATTTTATTGAGTAATACAATATTGTAAAATCCTGTTGTTTAGCTCTCTTTAATTAGACCTCTGATATATTTTGTTGATACAGGAATTTTCGAGTACATGTGGAGACAAAGATCAGCTGATGATGTTGTTAGAAAGGATCAACTCCCCGTTTGTGCGATCAAACAACAGTGTGTTACAGGGACTCATGAGGCTGATACCATACCTGGCTTTCGGAGAGGCAGACAAAATGCTGGCCCTAATCAACCACTTTAAACCCTACCTACAGTTTGACAAGTAAGGTTTCACTTTTGCTTGATGTTCTAAAATCCTGATTCGACCCCGTAACCCTATGTATGTGGATACAATAAGTTCTTTTGAGTAACCACATCATAGAGTTTGGTTGAATAATAGGTTAAATATTGTGTGGAGATAAGTGCTGTTTACCTATCCTTATTTAGACGTCTGTTTACTGGAAGATTTATCCTTATTTATTATTCTAATTAAACCGCTTGATTATTCTTTTTTAGCTCGCCTATAATTGAAGTGTTCAAAGTGAGTTACTGAGATCGTCGGGTGTTATGTCGTTAATATATGTCAACATCTCCTCTGTAACCAGTGGGTCACTTGGGAAGACAGTGTTGCAGAGGTAGAATGTCTGCCTTTGAGATTTTTCCACACGAGTACTTGTTAAGTCTCCATGACATTGATTCCTTCAAGCCATGATGCCAAGGGGGCAGGACTGTATTGCCTTATATGGCTAAAGTTAAAACTAAAAATAAAAATCTTCTTCTCCGAAACTAGTAAAACTTTTGAATTCTTGTTCAGCAGAAAATTGAGAAGTATTTTTTTTATACTTATGCTGTAAAGATAATTTTTCTGTGATTTTCAGGTTTGACTCGGAACATACAGCAGATGAAAAAATCCATTTGGATTGCTTCTGTTCAATTGCTGGAGCCATTCAGGTACGGATTTGCATTCATTAATGTATTCATTTATCATCTACCCAAGGGACCAAATAAGCACATTAATCCTTTCCCACATGCAACAAATCTGCAGTAGATGACTTTGAAATTCCCTAAGCTAAAATATGGAAAATCTTATTAATTGTATAACAACAATTGAATAAAATTTAAAAGATTGTGAGAAAAGGAGAAATTTCTTCTATTTCTCCTTTTGCTACAATGTTTTCAAAATTCATATGCTGCAGAGGCATCAGATACATGTGGGAAATGGTTAAATGTTTATTTACTCACAATGTAATGCCTATTGCATCTTTTCATTACATTTTCGAAAAGGAGAAATTGTGCAACAAGATTTTCAACACTGTATCGACATGATAATTTCAATGTTTAACCCTTTACCTCATACAGATGATTTCTGAAGCCCGAACAGCAGACTCCTTTTGTAAACATCGTGATAAAAGGAGAGATGGCTCAACACGAGCCATTTCTCCTTTTGCCACAATGTTTTCAACTCTTTTCAATAATTTAACTTTCATTTATATAGATTTTCCAAAATATTTCAAAGTCGTCTGCTGCAGATTTGTTGTTTGAGGGAAATGTCCTCTGACATTTTTGTTTCCCCCATCAATAACTTCATAACTATCGAATGAGCTTACTAGGTCAACCTCAGTATCTAAAAACAGATTTATAATATTTTCAGAATAATGCCAATGGTGTCAGACTTAAAAACCTGATAGTAGAACATGGTCTCGTGCAGATGGCCCTCGATTATATCAAAGCTCATGCTCCAGAGGTTAAAACTTTACTCGCGTAAGTATCGAATGATTTTGTTTCGGGGGGTTTTCATGACTATACAGAGCACTAGATAAAGGGGAATAAACTTGTCTTTTCCCACCAATATTTCTCTTTTTACTTAACCTCATATGACAATTCTGCAGCAGACGACTTTGAACGTATTTTGTCAAAACATAGAAAATCTCCATAATTGAATGGATAACCTATGACTAAAAGTGGGAAAACATTGTGGCAAAAGGAGAAATTGCGCGTTTTGTGCAATTTCTTCTTTTGTCACTATGTTTTCAAAAAGCCGTCCTTTGAAAACAATGTGACAAAAGAAGAAATTGCTAAAAACACATAATTTCTCCTTTTGCCACAAGGTTTTCCACTCTTTTCAGTAATTATGCCTACATTTATAGAGCTTTTCTGGGTGTTTGCCTAGATACTTTCAAAGTGGTCCGCTGCAGATTTCCTTGTATGGGGAAAAGGGTTAACCAAACCTAATTGTGGGTGTTCTTTCGATTACCCAAAGGGTTTCAGAGTCAAATAAGGATTTTAGAATGCAAAAACTGCCCCTTGTTTAAAGCTGTGGTTTATAATTATATCAAGACCTTCTGCTTATTTTCTAATCTTATTTAGATAATAAGCAGTAAAATTATCAAGTTCAGCTTTTTATTGATCTAATTATCATACTTTAATTTGAGACCTTAGTTCTTGGGAGTTTTCCACACTGTTAACATCATGCATAGGCAAGTCTAACTTGGGGAAACAATATTAGTATGACAAAACTAAGGGTATATAGATTCTATAACTGTTATACTTTCAGCACTGACTCTGAGGTATGGAAAGATTTCCTGGCCAAGCCGTCCCTGAGTTATATTCTACGTCTGTTGACAGGGGTCAGCAATGGTCATGCAGTGACACAGGTACGATTCTTTCTGTGATGATTTCTAAAGGCTGGGCTGAATAAATTTCACTTTTAAAGTTTTCCAACATAATGCAAACATGTAGCAGACGATTTTGAAAATTTCTGGACAAAAATGTGAAAAATCTATGTAAGTGAAAGTATGATTAATTGATATAATAGTGCGGTGACAAGAAGGGAAAATTAAAAAATTTAATGGACCGAACTACCTCACGGCTGATTTTGGTTTTGTTTTAAAGATAAATAAAATGACATTTGATTAAGGCCTGTCGTGAAGTACTGATGTGGTGCAGATTTTTGCAAAGTTAGGTCAAAGATCAGAAGGGTGGATTTTCAAAAATATATTTTTCTTTACAATTTTGATAATTTCTCGGTAATATGCTCTGGCAATATTACATGAATTCAGCTTGTCATATCTACGCCTTATTGCCAGATGTTAGAGAGATATAGCCCCACATCCAACATGTAAGAAAATAACAAGATTTACCTTTATCTACGTAAATTTTCAACAAAAATAACTATATTTTAGATTAAGCTATGCAATAGTATTTGACAACATTTATAGACATTTTCAGATAATCCATGATTCCTTTCGTTTTGGTTATTTAAACCCCAAATAGATAGGAAACATAAAAATAATATTGATGCTTGAAAGACAACAGCATGTAAACGATATTGTATGAAGTTTTCAGGCAAATAGGTAATTAATTAAAAGAGAAACAACATTTTGAAAACTTATGTGAAACAGCATAACATTGAATATATATAGCAAAGTCTTAGGTTAAACCGATTTGAAATGTCGATTATACAATGGTGTATAAATAGTATTGCACAATATACTGTACAAGCCCACCAACCACGTCAAGGTCGGAGAACACTGATATGTTGTTGTTTTTTCGGAGAGAGAGAGAGAGACAGAGAGACAGACATAGAGAGAGAGACAGACAGAGACAGACAGATAGAGACAAAGAGATAGAGAGAGACAGACAGACATACAGACAGAGACAGAGAGACAGAGACAGAGAGAGTGACAGAGAGAGAGACAGAGAGAGAGAGAGAGAGATAGAGAGAGAGAGAGAGAGAGAGAGAACGGGAAACAGAGAAACCAATTGTTCAATCAGTATTATCATCGTCGCGATCTTCTAAAACAGTCTGATGAGTAGGCTGGTTTCTGCAATCATCATTGCCCTGACAATAACATATGTTTTTGCACGACAAATTATGTTCGTAGCATCCGCAAGATTTGCTACAAATAGTTTTGCCTTTGCACGCGCAAACAAGATCCTATAAAAAGTCAGAAGACATTGGACCTTAAAAATATATTGGAAATATGGAGCTATTTTCCATTTGCAATCCAAGGTGATCTGGGTGGTGCTTTGGCAATATGAGCATTCATCCAGGCGTACATTTGGCGTGAGACTCGAAGGATATGTCAGAATGATGCCTCTGAAGGAGGTAGGCTCACTAAGGAAGCATCTTTAGATACCGCCAACTTCATTCTTTATTGAGTTTATTGAGATCTTCATGTACACATGTTACCTTGCTTTTGGGGTCATACAGATCAGCGATGAAAACAAACGCCTTATAAACCTCTTTTTGCAAATGCCATTAAAAGAAGACGTTGTGTTGCATTCTGTCAGAGCGTGAGCAGCTGGTAGTGTGCTAGACATTACTGGCCCAATAACTTTGAATGTCTTGCGTCTTTGGTTGGAGCAACGCATCCAGTTTGGAACCATAATTAAAAATGTTGACATTTGTGCGAAATAGTTTACACAAAGTAGTTAAATATCAATGTCTGATGACTTTATAACGATACGGCCACTACTAGAGTTTCTATTTAACATCAGTTCATTAGCGAACAGAGAATGCAGTATAATGATCGTGTCTGCCTCTGCATGCGTACTAAGCAGCTGGGTACAGTCAGCTACAGTCCCGGCACAGAATTGTTTCACAGTCTCAGGACTTTGAAAATATTCAGCCATGAATATTTCGCTGTGGTCTTGCAACGCCAATTCATTGTAGTGCTTGAGCGCATAGTCACCTAGACATCTGACCAAACACTGTTTATTTTCGGGTGAAAATAGAAATTTCTTCCAATCTGGAATTGATCTGCCTTCAAGTACATGAAAAACATTACCACCACTTGAAATACTTGACCTTCTGATTATTACTGCTGATTTTGTAGAATGTACCACATCTTACCGATCAAACACAGCCATAAGTTTTAAAACAAGCTGTAAGGGTTTTAAAGTAGTCCTTAGCCAAATCGCCAACACTGTTGTATCGTTTGACATGAAGACTTTGCACAATACCCATACCATCTCTGACTAATATTGACCGACTCTTTGCATATGAAGGAAATATGGCAACATAGAAGACACAGATTGTAGATGTTAAGTCCAATTTCCATCACACTCTGCTCTGACATTCATGACCATTACTTCTACGGCTCGTAAAAACATTTTCAAAAAATTGGAGATGCTTTATAACAATACTCTCTGAAAGTAGAACTCAACGGATAAAGTTGCTCCCGTAAAAGGATAAAAGAACTTTGAGAGATATATTACGTTCGCATTAAGGTCATCGAATGCGTCATGACAGGCAAGCATCGTTTGCCAGAAGTGTCCTTCATGTTAGCAATATTTCCTTGACTTATACACCATTGGAAAAATGCCTTTCACCATAGTACCATGATAGTTTCTTACGCTAGCGTGTATGCTCTCATAACACGGTTAAACTGCTTGCCTTGAAGTATCTGATCTACAGTACAACCTGCATATGCACCTGAATCACGAAGTCCAGCTGATGCCCGGATCTTCCAGATTGCTGATATGTAACACGATACCGTATGGAATCCACCTAACCTTACCACGTGCGCTTTGAAAATTGACCACTTTACTTGTATAAGGCTGTTGGTCAAAGGTCTGCACCGGATTATTCTAGCCTACTGTCTCTGACATCTCGAGGCATTTCTGCATTGTTATGTATACTGTCGCCATGTCAGCGGGTTGGGCGTCTATGGTTGGAGATAGGCAATGACTACGTACATTGCTTTTATGTCAGATATTCCTTTGTGGAAGCCTGTCCGAAACAGTATTACTTGTTTTGTTAAATTCGAATCACAGGTAGTTCAACAATGTCGCGTGCATTTGATCGGAGCAGTACCCAAGCTATATCAGACACGTCATTTTTGTTGGTTGAACATGATTCAATTCGCCTGTATGGATCTAAGCATCTAGGCTGGCCAAATCTTACGTTTGGCTTACAGAAAGGCAAACACGACATGAGCCCAGTAATTTTCTCATTCAGTGCATTGACCGCGTTTCATTTTGACTGTAGCCATTTGTGTCAGAGAAGTCGGTTTGTCATCAACCTGAAATACTACTCGAGCCATAGAATGGAATGTATTTTTGCCGTCAATTAGTTCTGTATTCAGATCGACGTTCTCTGACCATCCTTGAATGAAACCTCCACCTAACATTTGAGGACATATTCCATTTTGGTATGACCCGTTTTGGGATCTGATAATTTCGTGATTTACAGAAGTCGCCAGCAACATTCTCACATATTACAACGCGCAAGAGCGATGTGAATGTAAAGTTTGAATAAGATTTTTCGAACCATATTCATGATGCAGCTGAAAAGCCAATGCTAAATGAAAGGGAGAGTTCTTTGTAATTATCTTCCATGTGAAATTAATTGTCATCTACTAACCAGGCAAGACAATTGATCAGAGAGCTAGGAATAAATTGTGATGCTGTAGAGATGGAAACGTCTGATGCAAATAGATAGTAATCATTTGAAATTTCAAACGATCCAAATTTTCTTCTCAAATCATGTTTAATATACCCTGTCCTCTTTGAGTGTGTACAGCCATGTAATCACCTAAGTGATTTTCTAGTTTACGTTACAGTTTAGCAGTTGTATAATTGCTCTCAATTTCTTCTATTCTGGAAGAAAGGATCGAACAATACGTTTCTAGCAAAAACGACATTGAAACGACAAATCATCGTGTAAACTTTCTGTGAGTCTATGAACAGCAAAATCATGCTCAGACTCGTGTGAGGCATCATGACCAGTTTCCTTTTGTATCAGTCGAATCGACATGCCATATTAATTGCTTATCTCGTTTATAAGATTGTTGTCTTCAGAAAAAGCATTGCGACCAGTCTAATTGTAATACCATGGAGCATGTCTTAAAGCAAGTTGATTCAACAACGGAACGTCCAGCACAGACTGGTTTGCATTGGTCTTGTACTATTTGAAATGTTTCCAAAATGTGTTACTAGCATAACACGACCTATGATAATTTATTTGATGTAATGCAATTATTCTGGTTGAATTCATAATTCATCATTATCACATCAATTCTCTCTGGGAGTGTCAAAATGCCATTACATAAATATCATATGACACTACACAAAAATCATATGACACTACTACTAGTTTGGTTTCAAGTCTTACACTCAAGTCTTTGTGACAACGCGGAAACCAAACTATGAAAATGACGTCACGTCAGCGGTTGCACCTCATAACGTTAGTCACTTTGGCGCCAAAACCGGTAAGTTGCATGTAGAAATATGGTAAACGTTAGTACATTATTTCGAAATACGCCTCATAAATCACTTTATGTGATAAAAAGAATATCTCATTCGTGTTTATTTATAATCACTTTTAATAAACTCGTTAACTAATCTCGCCAAGGCTCGCAGCACATCATCTTAGTTAACACGTTTAATAAAAATGATAATAAATAAGCACTCAATGAAATATCCTGTATTTAAGGAATGGAAATTTGAACATGTATACTAGTATATAGTGACTATGTATATCCCAAATGAAAGGCTCCTAACACACTGTAGTTGCGTAACATCGTTGTTTTACTAGCCAGATACACGTAGCCAGTGACGTAGTCGATAAGATAACAGTTACCCAGGAAATGCAGGTTAAAGGTTGATATGTTCCGTCATTTGTTGATGAATTTAAACTTCTTGAGCTTTGGTTGTTTAACGTTTTTGTGTGAAAATAGACTACGGATGACATACTTATGTAAACAAACATATATACTTTAGCAGACACGTAAGCTTGAAAAATGTCACATTTATTAAAAAAACACTTAATTAATTCAAAATTTATTTTCATACGAATCTTAGTTTTTCGTTAAATAAAAGCTGATACATTGGTGTTTCATTTCATAGCACAATTTTGCTAAAACAATCATTAGGGAATTATTCACAACCCTACCCGGGTTTAAAAATGAAAATGAAAAAAAATGGAAAGCCTCCCTTTTTCACGATTTTACAAAAAAAATGCACCATGGGAAAGCTCTACGACAGGGCTAAATTGAAAGAATAATGTTTAATCTATCCATATGTCGATTTTCAGCCGTGAGGTAAGTCGGTCCATTAAACTCTCAAAATAAGCGACTTTTTCTTGATTTGTCACTGTACTATAAGTATGAATAAAGTGGAAAACATTGTTACAAAATAAGAAATTGCTCATACGGTTTTCAAAAGTTTTCTAATTCAGAGTTGTCAGAAAGTGTCTGTATGTTGGAAAGGGTTAATTTGTGAAGCAGACATCATCAGCATGCCTCTTGTGTAAACTGGTTTTAAAATGTAATGATTTTTAGCTCGCCAGTACGAAGTACAGGAGACCTTATGTGTTACCCCCGGCGTCGGCGGTGGCGTAGACACCTAGGTTTAAGGTTTGGGTTTAAGGTTTGTGTTTAAGGATTTCATTTGGGTTTTAAGGGTTTATACCTTTAGCAACCATTTGTCATCCATCTACACACACCACTACACCCGTCCTGACCCTGGGTCAAGGTCAAGGTCATTTCTACTTGGTTCAGTTACAAGGTTTAAGGTTTGCGTTTAACGTTTAACATATCACTCTGCATTCACTATTATGACATTGATTGCTTTCATATTTAGTTTATACATTTAGGAACTATTGGTCATCCATCTACGCACACCACTACACCCGTTCTGACCCAAGGTCAAGGTCATTTCTACTTGGTTCAGTTACAAGGTTTAAGGTTTGCGTATAACGTTTAACATATCACTCTGCAGTCACTATTATGACATTGATTGGTTTCATATTTAGTTTATACATTTAGGAACTATTGGTCATCCATCTGCGCACACCACTACACCCGTCCTGCACCTGGGTCAAGGTCAAGGTCATTTCTACTTGGTTTAGTTACAAGGTTTAAGGTTTGCGTTTAACGTTTAACATATCACTCTGCATTCACTATTATGACATTGATTGCTTTCATATTTAGTTTATACATTTAGGAACTATTGGTCCATCTACGCACCCCACTACACCCGTCCTGACCCTGGGTCAAGGTCAAGGTCATTTCTACTTGGTTCTGTTATATGGTTTAAGGTTTCTGTTTAACATATCACTCTGCATGCATTATTATGACATTGATTGCTTTCATATTTAATTTATACGTTTATGAACTATTGGTAATCAATCTACGCACACCACTACACACTTCCTGACCCTGTGTCAAGGTCAAGGTCATTTCTACTTGGTTCTGTTACAAGGTTTAAGGTTTGCGTTTAATGTTTAACATATCACTCTGCATTCACTATTATGACATTGATTGCTTTCATATTCAGTTTATACATTTAGGAACTATTGGTCATCCATCTACGCATACCACTACACCCGTCCTGACCCTGGGTCAAGGTCAAGGTCATTTCTACTTGGTTCAGTTACAAGGTTTAAGGTTTGCGTTTAACGTTTAACATGTCACTCTGCAGTCACTATTATGACATTGATTGGTTTCATATTTAGTTTATACATTTACGAACTATTGGTCATCCATCTACGCACACCACTACACCCGTCCTGACCCTGGGTCAAGGTCAAGGTCATTTCTACTTGGTTCAGTTACAAGGTTTAAGGTTTGCGTTTAACGTTTAACATGTCACTCTGCAGTCACTATTATGACATTGATTGGTTTCATATTTAGTTGTTATCCCCGGCGTCGGCGGCGTCTAAATCTAAATACCACTTTATAAACAGCACCCCTAGGCGAGCTCCATTGTCATCTGACAATTCTTGTTACAAATTACTATAATATACTTTTAAAAGCATCTGAAGAAAATAAGGTAGTATTTAGACAGGTAGAAATGATATGTGTAGACTTGGTACAAAATGTTATGGTCAAAGAAAGAAATGTATCCTTGCTGCACATTTCTTATTTTCTGAAGTTGACTGCCACATAGGCATCTCTTGTTAAGTACAGAGTCAAATAAAATGTCTTTCATTTCAGGTTGAATTAGGAAACAATCTTATTCCAATTCTTCACAAGTTGGAGCAGGTTTCTACTGACCAGCATATTGGAACAATGGCAGAAAACCTAATGGAAACACTGAAGAAAAATGATATTGTTGCTGCCAAGGTTTGTTATATATATACACATATTACTTTTTGTTTTATTATATACCAATAGCCTATTAGTTTAAGGTATTCTCCTTGGAGCGGACGGTGTAAGGTTTGAATCTCAGTGGTGACTGTGGGGTCTGTTCTGATATGGCCGGTTGGTGAACTGCAAGCTGGAAAAATAGTTGTATTAAATGATGCCTGGCAAGAATGACAGGATTCTGGAAGTTAATATGGAAGGGGTCTGAGAAGCGAGAAATGGTTGGCCCTTTCGATAGGGGTGACACTACAATGAACAAACACCTTACTTTTATTTACCTTTTATTTAGAGGACTAGATAAGGGGAGTAAACTGGTCTTTCCCCCACAATATCTCTCTTATCACTCAACCAAACCCTATGTTCAAAAGAATCATCTTACTAAGAGAACTCTTTTTAATGCCAAAAAAGGATTATAAAGCAAGAATACTGCTTTATATCTAGAGCTCTGTTTTATTTGAAAAATTTATGAGAAAAGGCTGCTGAAAAGTCTTGTTATAGTTTCTTTTGTATGAGATTAGCTGTTGTTACCAAAAGACTTGACCATCGGAAATAGTGGCTTCCCTGCGTCCTTGGCACTCAAAGCTGTGAGGATAGAATAATGACTGGTGTCAGGATAAGCTTACTGGCAGTACTGGTCATTTACCCAGGAAACGCTTTGTTAAGACTGAAATGCTGTTGAAGTACATTCCCTTTCCCTCATATAGACACTTTCTGACACCTCGAGCAGATGGCTTTTTGAAAACATAGTGACAAAAGAAGAAATTGCACAAAACGTGCAATTTCTCCTTTGGCCACAATGTTTTCCACTTTTTGTCATAGGTTATCCATTCAATTATGGAGATTTTCTATGTTTTGACAAAATATGTTCAAAGTCGTCTGCTGCTGCAGTTTGTACTAGTTATTTAGAACTTTCCAATGTATCTAACTGTTGTTTATTTAGGGCCTTTATTTACCGTATTTAATAGAAATTGTTTCTTTGAATGTTTAGATTGAGGAGGTCCGTCAAGAGACAAAAATTGAGAAGAAGAGACTAGCCATGGCAGTTAGAAATAAACAGCTTTTTGCTCTTGGAATGACAGTAAGTTGTTTTTTATCAGATGCTATTATTCACCTCAAAAACAAAGTTTTTAAAGTGGGGCAGCATCTTATATGCATGCGAGTCAAACAAAAATTCATAAATATTTTACCCTCCAACTCTCCCCTATATTGAGCAGAGGTTGAGACCTTTTAATATATTTCAGAGCAGAAGAAATCTGGTTTGATAGATGGAAAAAGAACGATTGATTTGTTCATAAAAGAAACAAGATAATTGACACATATATATATATATATATATATATATATATATATATATATATATATATATGTACTTACATTGTTTAGTCTTTGTCCTTGTTTTCATTTTTGCGAATTAAGAAGCAATTTTAAATGTTGGAAATGTTTGTTTGCATGTAATAACATTTAGACCATGATATACTACAAGGTGATAACAAAAAGACCCAAAGCCATAGTAGTAGTCTTTTCAAAGAATAATTTTCTTACTTCTAATTGCTGAATGTACATTTTGACTTTCCTATATTACAGACCAATGCTAAAGGACAAGTAACGGTCAAATCGCCGGTGTTGAAACAGATGGAAGATATAAAAGAAGAGACTGGACTAACTTGCTGTATATGTAGAGAGGGGTACAGATACCAACCTCAAAAGGTAGGATTAACCCTTTCCCTCATATAGACGCTTTCTGACGCCTCTGCAATATACAGCTTTTTGAAAACATAGTGACAAAAGAAGAAATTGCTCAAACCAAGCAATTTCTCCTTTTGCCACAATGTTTTCAACTTTTAGTCATAGGTTATCCATTTAAATATAGAGATTTTCTATATTTTGACAAAATATGTTCAAAGTCGTCTGCTGCAGAATTGTCGTATGAGGAAGAGGGTTAATCAAATAAATAGAAAAACCATTTACTTGGAGTCATTGTGTATTTGGACAAATTGAAACATAAATGCTGTTTTCTTCCACCATGAGCTTGGGTTATTGAAACATCTAAAGATAATATTGCAATTTCTCAAAATTAAGTACTATACTAGATTTGAATATACTTTTTGAAGTTGAGAAATTGCACATTGATTAATTGATTGGGGTTTAATGCCGTTTTCAACAATATTTCATTCGTATCACGGCAGCCAGTTCAACTTCTCATATGTTTCTTGGTTTTCTCACACCAGTACCCCACACAACATACTCTCCAAGTAACTGGCTGCTTTTCCACATAGACTGTTAGCCCATTGCTCATTATCCATAACCTGTCATGTGTTCAAGTCATCTTCTGCAGAGGCTACTAAAGCGCTCTGTATAAGGGAAATGTTTCACTCATTTTGGAGGTATTTGCTGCAGGCATAGCTAAATTGTCTTGCATCTAAACAGGAGCTGAAAGAAATTATGAAAAACATGAATTTTCCTTAAACATGATATGCTTGTTTAACCCTTTCCCACATACAAAACATGGCTCGGCAGTCGACCTTGTAAACATTTAGTATGAAATATGGAACACTTATTGAAAAAGTTGAAAACCTTGAGGCAAATTGAAAAATTGCCCATGATGAGCAATTTCTCCTGTTGCCACAATGTTTTCAAATGTTGTTTGCTACAGGGGTGTCAACAAGTGGCTGTATGTGGGAATGAAAAAGAAATGATGGTAGTCTAGGATAAAGGAAAATAGAAATGCTTCTTTTCCAACACTGTTTTGAAATATTGTATGATATAGAGGTATCAAAATTCTGTTCTATCGTAATAACTTAAAACATCTAAGTCAATCAATTGATAAATGTGGAAGAGAGTGATAAGTAAGTGATAAGTGTTGGCCTCTTGTATCAAGGGTCCCAAGTTTAGACACCCTGATGAGCTTGTTCTATCCTTGGGATTATTCCACACAAACTACGGGAGTACTGGTTAAGTCTCCAGGAAGCAGACATCAAACGAGACTAATATAGCTCAAATCTTGTTTCCCAATTGATGTTATAATAGATTTAAAACCTATCTGTAATTTTGTCCACCACAGGTTCTTGCAGTGTATACGTTTACAAAGAGATGTAATGTGGATGATTACGATAGCAAACAGCGTAAAACAGCAGGCTATTCCACTGTGTGCCACTTTAACATCATACATGTGGACTGTCACACAGCTGCAGTCAGGTAAGTTTCTAGAGTCCTCTCAGCTGCTGGTGTTCAACCCTGTCCCGCATACAGCAAATATGCAGCAGACGACTTTAAAAACAACCTTTGAAAAAAATTAGAAAATCTCTATAAATGAATGTACAATTTGGAGCAATTTCTCCTTTTGTCACAATTTTTTCAAAATTCCTCTGCTGCTGATGCGTCAGAATGTGATCTACAAGTGGGAAAGGGTTAACGCTCTTCTCGTTTTACCAAAGGGATTATAGATTTACCAAAAATCCCTTTCCGATATATAGATGCTTTCTTGTGCATCTGCAGCTGACAACTTTTAAAACATTGTTACAAAAGGAGAAGTTGCTCATAATGTTTTTGCCACAATGTTTTTCAAAAAGTCGTCTGTTGCAGTCATCTGGAAAATTAACATTAAGATAGTTATACATCTATACATACATAGAAGTGGCGAACAAACACAAACACATTATGAAACAAAACAACATGTGAATGGGTATAGAGACAAGAAGTCAAACAAAATGGATTAAAAGTGACAAGTAATTTACAGTTTAAGATGTTAGGATAAACATATACATGGTTCACACTGAAATAATATCAGTCCCACTTGAGTACCACCAACTTAAGTATGCAGTTTTAAATTTGTTTAACCCTTTCCCTCATATAGACACTTTCTAACGCCTCTGCAGCAGATGGCTTTATGAAAACAGTGACAAAAGAAGAAATTGCGCAAAACGAGCAATTTCTCCTTTTGCCACAATGTTTTCCACTTTAAGTCATAGGTTATCCATTCAATTATAGAGATTTTCTATTTTTTAGCTCTACTGGCCAAAGGCCAGAAGGGCTTATGTCGTGGCGATTTGTCCGTGCGTCCGTAAACAATTTCTTGTTAACATGATACAGTCTTCACTTTTGATTGTATCTCAACTAAACTTATACAGTAGTAAGATATCCATGAGAGCTTGGTTCCTTTCGAAAACCAGCCAGATCCGCCCATGTATGACTGGATTATGGCCCTTGAAATGGTCAAAATTGCTATAAAAGAGCTTGTTAACACGATACAGTCTTCACTTTTGATTGTATCTCAACTAAACTTATACAGTAGTTAGATATCCATGAGAGCTTGGTTCCTTTCGAAAACCAGCCAGATCCGCCCATGTATGACTGGATTATGGCCCTTGAAATGGTCAAAATTGCTATAAAAGAGCTTGTTAACACGATACAGTCTTCACTTTTGATTGTATCTCAACCAAACTTATACAGTAGTTAGATATTCATGAGAGCTCAGTTCCTTTCGTAAACCAGCCAGATCTGCCCATGCAAGACTGGATTATGGCCCTTGAAATTGTAAAAATTGCTATAATACAGCTTGTGAACACAAAAGAGCCTCCATTTACTATCCGATCTTCACCATACATACATGCTCTGGATTGAAAATGACCAAAGAACCATACCAGTAGAGCATAGGCCCTCATGGGCCTCTTGTTTACAAAATATGTACAAAGTCGTCTGCTGCAGAATTGTCGTATGAGGGAAAGGGTTAATGTGTTGGAGGTTCTTACTGGTCTAGGACCAGATTATGAGAGATTTTCTACAAAATTCAGTTCTAGGCTTTGGAATATATAACATCTGTTGATCACTCGATCTTAATGTTTTGGAGGTTCTTACTGGTCTGGGACCAGATTATGACAGAGATTTTCTACAAAATTCAATTCTAGGCTTTGGAATATATAACATCTGTTGATCACTTTCCCTCATATAGACGATTTCTGACGCCTCTGCAAGCTTTTGAAAACATAGTGACAAAAGAAGAAATTGCTCAGAATGAGCTATTTCTCCTTTTGCCACAATGTTTTCTACTTTTGGTCATAGGTTATCCATTCAGTTATAGAGATTTTCCATTTTTTGACAAAATATGTTTAATGTCGTCTGCTGCAGAATTGTTGTATGAGGGAAAGGGTAAAGAACATGTTGTTTTCTGTTAAAATGTTTCTGAATCATCTCAGTGAGTACCCACAACATAGGTTTTAATGAGTGTTAACAGAGATATCATGGAAGCAACCCCTGTTTACTCTTCCTTTATTCCTTATCAACAAGTGGATATTATTTACAATTTCAGACACGCCCGAGGTCGGGAAGAGTGGGAGAGTGCTGCCTTACAGAACGCCAATACAAAGTGCAATGGTCTCTTACCACTGTGGGGGCCACAGGTCCAGGAGTCGGCATTTGCTACTTGTCTTGCAAGGTATTGTACTTTATACTGTCTCAACAGAATTTCAACTTTCTATTAGAAGTTTCAACCACATCCGTGCTGTAGTGGTAGAGCGTCTGCTTTGTGTGCAGGAGGTTCTGGGTTGGGTCATACCAAAGACTTAATATTATTCCCTACTTGGCAATCAGGTTTGTTCGGTGAGTATTACAACTGAATCACTGGTCTTGGGATTAAAGGATCACTTGAAACACTGTGATATAACTGAAATATTGTTGAAAGCGGTGTAAAACACCATGCAAAAAAGCACTGCTGGTGTTAAGATATACTTACTAGCAGTACTGGTTAGTTTCTCAGGAAATGCCATTGATTTGTTGAAAAAGGCATAAAACACCATTAAAATATTGATTTTTCCACTACTCTACAATTGCTTTCAACTAAGAAGAGGAGAAAATGGCCTATCTGTAATTTACTTTCACTTTCTTACTTCAGACATAACACATACCTACAAGAATGTACGGGTGTCAGAGACCCCAGTTATTCGTACAACATTCATGACTTGAAGCTTCTAATACTGAGGTTCTCTGACGAACGGTCCTTCAGTGATGAGAGTGGAGGAGGAGGTAGACAGAGTAACATGTATCTCATCCCACATATCCTTCACATGGCTCTCTATGTTATTAACACGTAAGTAAAAGGGGCTTTTTATGTAGATTAACTGTTTTTAAACCCTTTCCAACATACAGCAAATCTGCAGCAGATAACTTTGAAAATGTCAACTAAAAAATATGGAAAATCTAATTGTAAGTATAATTACTGAAAATAGTTGAAAACATTGTGGCAAAATGAGAAATTGTTTGTTTTGAGCCTGTTTTTTTTGTCATAATGTTTTCAAAATTTGACTGCTGCAGAGGCATCAGAAAGCGTCTATATGAGGGGGAAAAAAAGTAACAGGAAAATAGCGAGTACAAATTTATAACAGAGTTGATATAATTGTTGAAAATAATAAAGATTCACCTTTTCTTACAATGTTTTTGTGTCAAAACTCTTTAGTTTTAGGAAAAAGGATTGATAAATAAAATTATATAGCATTTCTAATGGGGAAATAACTTGTTGTCCCACACCGTTTCCATGTACATTTAAATGATTATTATGTTTAACCAGACCATTGTATAGTTGTTGATGCCACATAGATATGACAATGCAGTATTATGGGGGTACAGTGAACTCGACAGTTCCGGATCATCGACAATTCCGGGTCACATTTGGAAAAAAATGTTTAGTATTCGAGAACTATACAGTATTTTGACAATTTGATTCTCAAGTCATATTTCCCGTTAGCTTGGCTAGTTTCACTTCGATTTAGGACGTTGTCATTTCAAGAACGGATGTCAAAATTATCAATTTATTAGTAAAACTATTTTGGTAACTTTTTAAGAATAATTTAAAGCTTATAGTGATAAATCAATGTTAAAAATTTGTTATCAAAATTTACATTTTTTGTCAAATAAGACTTATTAGTTGGTTGAAACATGCATCAGTTTTCGTGCATGAAAGTGTGTACAGTACATTTGGCCCCATCACTGTGCTGTTGTTTAGGCAATAGGTAATTGCAAGTGATATATTTTAGTTCTTTCTTTTTCATACTTTTTTAATAAAAATGTTAAATGAATATCTTGTTATTAAAAAAAAGCTGTTTGAGGTTACATCTGATAACAGAAATAAACATTTGTCACGTGACCCGGAAATGGCAAGTTCGACCCGAAACTGTCAAATTTACAGCTTGCAATTGCAGACACTAAAAAACATTTTAACAAATTGATATAATTGTTGAAATTATATCATCGTGGGGAGGAAGTATTTGTTTAACATTTTATGTAGTTTTGTTTCCCTCAACTTTCCTTTCAAAGAGACAAGATTCGTTAATTTGGTTACTGACCCGGAATTGTCGAGTTCACTGTATCAACCCTATCCCACATGTAAACGCTTCCTGTAGCAGACGACTTTTAAAATCATTGTGGCATAAAAAGAATTTCTACTTTCGCCACAGTGGTTTCAACTCTTTTCAGTATTATAGTTTCATTTAAAGAGGTTTTCCATATTTCTTCATAGATCTTTTCAAAATCATCATCTGCAGAATTGTTGTATGTGGGCCAGGGTTAATCACTTTCAGTGACAGCTCTTGATCATACAAGTTTCCAGTTTACTTAATTGTTTCCAACCTTTTCTGTCCAGGTCTCATGTATTCAGGGCAAGGTATCTGTTCCTACAGAAGACAAAGTTTAATGAAGGTTCTAACATTATTATATTTTACGGATTTTACAATCTGGTCACTTGCAACTTTTGTTTTGTATAAAGGAAAATGATGTCTTCATAAATAATTTGTTTGCATTACTTCAGGACTAGATCTGCAGTAAGGGAAGACAAGAACTTGAACCACTTTCTAAAAATGCCGGAGAAACAGTGGATAGACAATAGTTTTGAGGTATGATTACCTGTTCCTTTTAGCTCATCTCTGTGATAAACCTTTGTCCATCATCATCATCATCAACAACAACAAATTGGGGCTGGTTTCACTTGTATGCCTATATTGGTGATTGCTTACATCCTGTAAACATTGAGCTTCTCTTAACCCTTTCCCTCATACGACAATTCTACAGCAGACGACTTTTTAACTTATTTTGTCAAAAAATAGAAAATCTCAATAATTGAATGGATAACCTATGACAAAAAGTGGAAAACATTGTGGCAAAAGGAGAAATTGCACGTTTTGTGCAATTTCTGCTTTTGTCACTATGTTTTCAAAAAGCCGTCTGCGACAGAGGCGTCAGAAAGCATCTATATGAGGGAAAGGGTTAAAGCGCTCATATTTAGCTGAGCAATCAAAGAGTCTCATGGTCCTCTTGTTTTGTGATTTAATTAGAATGTCATGCAAAATGTTTTCACATGAATGTTCTTTATTTTACCCTTTATAAAAAAAATAACAGTTGAATCTGGCAAAAAACAGCATAAAAACTCTGCCAAACATTTTCAAATCATTCTACTCCGCTGCTGCACAAGATGGCCACCAGAGCTGAAAATAGTCTCCTTTACCACTGACCCAATTTCAAAATATGAGATAATCCTATGATTATGATGTGGGTACTTACTAGAATCGTCTCATTGAGACAATTATTTTGAGTAACCACAACAAAGGGTTAGAGGGTCAAATTAATATTTTCCCTATCTAGAACCGTAATATATGGAAACCGTTTTTAAAATAAATCTCTTGTGTTATTTCACACAGACTGAAGGACCATTATACTGGACTGTGATGTCACTCATCATGCTGTCCCCAGACAAATGGAAATCTGCCCGAGTGAAATTCATACAAAGGTTCATAGCCCTTTCTCATATACGATCTACAGTGACACCTGGTACTAAAACGTAAGTAGTATATATAAAAGTTTTGTTTGTACTCGCTGTCTTCATACATTGAGTTTATTCGGCCTACTTAACCCTTTTCCACATACAACAAATCTTCAGCAGAGGGCTTTGAAAACAGAGTGACAAAAACCTGAAAAATATCCATCAATGATAGCTTAATTGTTAAATAAAAATGAAAACATTGTGGCCAAAGGAGAAATTGCTCATAATGAAATTTCAAAAAATCGTCTGCTGCTATTGCGTTAAAATGCATCTGCAAGTGGGAAAGGGTGGTTAAGTCACCCTATCTACTTGACTGGAGTAACCCACCCCAGCCATTACATCAGGGTCAGATATACACCAATAATGGCAGCCCCTGTGGAAATGGTGTAGCAAGCAAACAGCTATAGAGGCAACCTTTTTGTGGTCCAACAGGTTAAATTTTCAAACTCTGAAAGTAGTTTGCTTCAATATTTATAAACAACAACTTGTGATGTTCCCCTGTAGAGTTTACGAAAAATCAGTTGTTTGTTATTATTTACTATATTTTATCACATGACAATGCTTGTATCCGATGTAATATACCCATTACGTATTTCTTTATCCTATATATATATGCTATAGCAGTATATATGGAGAGATGACCTATCCAGCTGCCATGGTTTATGCCAGACATACTAATTATCCCCCACTTTTTCGAAGAAAAAAGGAGGGGGATATTGAAATGGTGTTGTCCGTCCGTCAGCCATTTCTCAGTAACTAGCTGGTAGAATTTCCTGAAACTTGAAATAAATATGAACCAGCATACTGGGATGATGCCCGTCCATTGTTTTTTTGGATTGGTCAATTTTCCTTAGAGCTATTGCCCTTGATATATTGAAAAATCCACGTCCGCAGCCATTTCCCAGTATTTAGCTGGTATAATTTCATGACACTTGAAATAAATATGAACCAGCATACTGGGATGATGCCCGTCCATTGTTTTTTTGGATTGGTCAATTTTCCTTAGAGTTATTGCCCTTGATATATTGAAAAATCCACGTCCGCAGCCATTTCCCAGTATTTAGCTGGTAGAATTTCATGAAACTTGAAATAATTATGAACCAACATACTGGGATGATGCCCGTCCATTGTTGTTTTGGATTGGTCAATTTTCCTTAGAGTTATTGCCCTTGATATATTGAAAAATTCAGGTCCGCAGCCATTTCTCAGTAACGCAGCAGGATCTCAGTAAAATTACGTCATACCTAAGGACCCTTTTGTTCTATTTACTGGACGTATGACGTAGCTCATTTGTGGGGGGGAAATAGTTTTACCCGGGTCAATGATTTACGGAAAATTGATTTAATCCTTACCAATTTGCACACGCATTTTGACGCACATGCAGCAGACTTCTTTTTATAGCATTGTGACAAAAAGAGATATTACTACATTTTGTTTGAAATTGGATAAATTAACTTTGAATTGAAAAGGATTTTAAAGGGTATGGAATTTTATTTTCCTTTGTTCAACAACTTTGAAACTAGAAAAAAATGTAAGGAAAGGATGCATCGCTAATAATAAGCAGTTTCTCTTTTTCTCACAATGTTTCAATAAATTAATTTCATGAATTTGCTAGTTTAGTATAGTATACCGCTTACTTGACTACTTGTCTACTGACTTAAAACAAACCTGTTAGAGACCTTGTCAAATGGCTTCATTTGATTGGCCAGCTATGGTTATAGGGTCTTTGTTGTTTTGTTTCATGAAACAACGTCAATGATTCTGCTTTTATTTGTTATATTCAAGGAATATTAAACCGCCTGACTAGAATATATGGCATAATATGTCTAGAATATGTGGTATAATATGTCTAGTATATATGGTATAATATGTCTAGTATATATGGTAAAATATGTCTAGAAGTTTTTTGCATAATCTGATTAGAATATATGGTAAATTAACATGAAAAGCGAACCAGTGATTCAATCCTTCCAAGCAATAAGTGCACATGAGCAATCAGAACTGCTTCAACAATGTTTTCCAAAGAAAGATATGTTCCTTGAAATTGTTACAAGTTCATTGTTTCTTTTCATGTATCTTAACCGTTTTCTTTTTGCAGGGTAACAGACAAAACAGTCAAAGAGTATTCTGTCTACAAGTCTTACTTAATATTCTATGGCCTAGTAGACGGTCTGTACCAAAAACTGTTCAAGGTAAAGCTTTAGATGTATTTCATGCTTTTAATTTAAAACTTAATTTACTTTAGATAATCACGAAACAAGCTGTTCTACTTGTATTAATCGTGCTCAATGTCTGCTTCCTGGAAACTTAAACAGTATTCAAGCAATTTATGTGGAAAAATCTCATAGGCAAAAAACCACAGTCTTCCATAGCATGCTTTTCAGTGAAATATTGAAAAATATCAGTTGATTTTACTTTAATAATGTTTATTTAACCGTTTTCAACGTACAACAAATATGCAGTAGATGACTTTGAAAATATTAGCACAAATGTGGAAATCTCTGGAAATGATAGTTCAGTTAGTGAATAGTCTTGAAAACATTGTGGCACAAGGAATAATCGCTCATCATGAGCAATTTCTCCTTTTGCCACATTGTTCTCAAAAGTCCTGCAGATGTGTTAAAAAGCGTCTGTATTTAGTAAAGAGTTAAATGCCCATCTGTCATTGTAGGCTTTTGTTGGTTTAATTACAAAGTGCGCATATGATCAGATTTCAATGGACAGAAGAACTGTTCAGGGAACTAGTGACCCATTTCAGCCATGGTAAGGGCCCTGCGAGCAACCTGACCTGCCCTTTGTCAATTCTAGTCACCAGTAATGACTTCAGTTACCAAATTTAAAAGATATAAATCTATGATGTTGAATACATAAAACCCCAATCAATAGTATATGTTTGGTTAGATTTTTCTACTTTATTTTTCAGAAAGTTCAGTTAAAGGACAATGATTGGGCAAAGAGTTTGGCAGAGTTTATTCGACACAATGATAAACCGATGCTGGAGGCGTGTGACAACCTACTTGGCATGTACCAGGAGGAGATGCTGACATGTGAATCATTTGGAGAATTCTTCGATGTTATAGGTACGTGGCTTTATCATAGTATTAATTAAAAATACAGAGGACTAGATAAGAGTGAGTGAATGGGCCTTTTCCCCACAATATTTCTCTTATTACTCAACCAAATCCTATGTTGTTGGTATTCAAAAGAATCGTCTCACTGAGATGATTCTTTTGAGTACCCACAACATAGGGTTTGAACGTCAAATACGGATTTTAGAACATGAAAAATACCGCTTATAGTCATTTACATCTCATTGACAATACAATAGAAAAATGTTCACATCATTTTACGATAGAATGAGATATTTAAAGCAATAGAATTAGGAAATATGTATCTTTTTTAACCCTTTCCCACATTGTAGATGCTTTATGACGCCTCTGCAGAAGATGGCTTTTTGAAAACATAGTGACAAAAGAAGAAATTGAACAAAACGTGCAATTTCTCCTTTTGCCACAATGTTTTCCACATTTTATCATAGGTTATCCATTCAATTATGGAGATTTTCTAATTTTTGACAAAATACGTTCGTCTGCTGCAGAATTGTCGTATAAGGGAAAGGATTAAACACAGTTTCATTCTGTTTGATCCTAATTCTATTTTTCTTTTGCAGGTGTATTGGAAGAAATCCCTGATGCAGACAAATTTATCAAGGACCTCCTGTCCTCCCTTCCTTAGTTTGATTTCCTGATGTGATGTTGACTTTATCCGTGGCTTTAAATATTTTAACTAAGTGTTGTTAATCTCTGTCATAAAAGCAAGGATAAAACAAACAATGTGGACAATTGATATTGGTTTTAAGAACTTTCTCTGTATACTAAAACTATTTGGTTACAGGAATGACTAATAGGAAATTTATGTTTCCTGTTATAACATAAAGATTATGTGAAAGAAAAACTAGTAACAAGTATCAGAACATAAAACATGCTTTTGAATACAATATTAAACAATAGATTTGTTATGCCCACCTTAAAATATCTATAAATACCGGTAGTCTTTAACTATATAATTATTTTGGGATACAAAATCTTCCGGACATTTTCTATATAACAGAACATTCCCTTTTGTTGAACAGAAAAATGTGTAAGAAATCTAATACGTCTCTGTAGTCTGTATAGAGGTTTATATTCTGGCTACAAGTCTTTTGTTTAGAAATAGTCCAAATTTATTATTTCCCGATAATTGATAAAAGTCTTTGTAACTACCATTATTTGTCTATTCCAAATTGGGCTAAATAGTCTATATTTGAAGGTAGCCTGTTGCTTGGGGAGGTGTGTGAAAGCCAGATCAATGATCTGGCCGCTATAATATAACTGATATACTGTTGAAAACAATGTTAAGCTACACTCAAGCTCTCTGGTTCTTTAGTTAAATACTGATTTTCTTAAGTGGTTTTAGAGTGTTAAAGTCACATAAAAACCAACTGTTTAATTAGTGGCAATTCAGATAAAATTGCAAATTTGTATAGCTAGTTTTTCTTTGGCTTAATAGGCTTGAAATACATTACTCCAAACATGGAATATCTTGGTCAAATGACGGATATTTTACAAAGTGCATAAGGTCAATTTTCATGTGATATTGCCCTATTTGTAACTTATTTTTAAAATAGCAAACCACTATAAGATCCACCGTTTATAATTTATTAAGTGTTTTTTAAATTGAGATATCTTCTTGAATCAAGTGTGGAAAGCTTCAATACCTCTAGAGATGGGTGTGTTATCAGCAAGGTTATGTTCTAATATTGTATCATTTTGTTAAACATTGACAAAGAGCTATGAGGGAGCAAATGGTCTGTTTCACTGATAAATAATTAGTGGTCGTTGAATGTAGTCCTTGCCTTGTTTTGTGCAGTTCATTTGTTTAGATGTGTGTAATAAACCCAATCCCAACCCCCCCTATCGGTTTGTTATTTTGAAATGTTCCATGTAATACATATTTTTTGGTGCGTTTTAAGCCCCTTAACCCTTTCCCTCATACGACAATTCTGCAGCAGGCAGGCGACTTTGAACATATTTTGACAATAAATAGAAAATCTCAATAATTGAATGGATAACCTATGACTAAAAGTGGAAAATTTTGTGGTATTTTGAGCAATTTCTTCTTTTGTCACTATGTTTTCAAAAAGCTGTCTGCTGCAGAGGCATCAGAAAGCGTCTTTATGAGGGCAAGGATAAACAAATGCAACAAATCTGCAGCTGACGACTTTGAAAACATCTGGGCAAAACATCTGGAAAATATCTTTTAAAGAAATTATGAGTTTTGATTAAAAATTGAAAAACAATGACAAAAGTAAAAAATACTCATGATGAGCAATTTCTGTTTTGGTAACGCTCTGTTCCAAAATCGTCTTCAGCTGATGAGTCACAATGTGTCAAGTCGGGAAAAGGTAAAGCTGGTCAATACTTTCCATCTCATATCAACCATATTGTCTTCTGCACATGTAAGGAATCCGCTGTGGTCGAGTGGTAAGCGTCGGGGATTGCGAAACCGGGTGTCCCGAGTTCGATCCCCAGTCGCGGCACTACGGTCATGGTGGAGTGCCATTGGGCAAGGCACATTTTCTAGCCTAGTACTGGTTTGTTTACCCAGGGATCATGAATAAGTGAACTGTCGCCGTGATATAGCTGAAATAATGTTGAAAGCGGCGTAAAACCCCAATAAATAAATAAACTTCTGCATATGCCTGATATGGACTTTCACGTTTTGCAATATCTGAATAATATTTTGCGCAAAACCTTTGTTATGCACCCTGTCGAAGAAGTAGGGGACATGTCCGTCGTTCCCTCGGTAGACCAAAGCTTGACAATATTATTTAATTGCCCAGCTTGTCCCAAAACTTGTACGGACAAGTGAAATTGTGCAGGGATTTACTACACATACGAACAAGTGCCTTTGTTATGCACCCTGTCGAAGAAGTAGGGGACATGTCCGTCGTTCCCTCGGTAGACCAAAGCTTGGCAATATCATTTAATTTCCCAGCTTGTCCCAAAACCTGAACTTGTGCAGGGATTTACTACACATACGGACAAGTGCAATCAAAGCGCTGAAAGTCCTGATGTTATAGGGGCATATGTAAGTAAATCATCGACCTTTAAACAAACCAAACGAAATATTTTTGAAATAACACATTGCCTGCCAATAACCAATACCTTATTTATCAAAGTTTGACCCTTATCTTGTATAAACAAAATAAATCACGAAGGACAAAATATTTACAAAAAAACTGAGCAGCGACCCTTAATTAAAATATTTCCAGTTCAGAAAAAACACTAAAAGAACCACAATGTATATTGGAATCATGCTCATAAATGAAAGACAATCGAAAGCATGCTAGAGTTATGTATATTGTGCACTGCACATTTGTAGCGTATTAGTTTCCTATACACGAAGTATTATATTGAACATCCATTGAGACGATGACCGAAGAAATAGATGAACCAAATGAGTTTATACCTAAAATAACAGATCGGATTTGTGTTTGAAATATGGCATCGGTCTCCTCATCCCAATGTATAAGTGTGACGACTTTGAAATGGATCTGCCAAACAGAAGGTTTTGACCCATTAATGCAAACCCAAACGGACGGATGGATGAACAGACAGTCAGTCGCTCCGGACAAAGTACAAAGCTTGAGGAAGCACTCATTAACGAACAAGAGCAGTTCACGGAACGCATGTGTTGCACGAGAAAGTTGTATAATAAGTGAGAACATGGAAAGAAAATATACACACTCCAAACACAGCATGCTAAAGTTTTGGTAATGGTGCACTGCACTTCTGTTGGTTATACGTTACCTACATACCAAGTTTTAAATGGATACAATAAGGAAACATGGAGATTACTAAAATAACCAGACCTGAGTTATGTACCTACTATTTTCCCTTTCTCCTGATCACACGTTATAAGTGTGACCACTGCGAAATGAATCTGCCAAACAGAAACCACGTTTTGTCCAATAATTGCAAATCATGACGGACGGACGTACTCCTATAGTGTACTTGTGGGGTTATTTCTTTTGTTTAGAACTTGTGGGTTGCACCCCACAAGTATGGTTTTCATTCCGTAATTAACCTCCTTTTACGGAATGAATAAAATTAATATGCAAATGAGATGCCCGTTATAAAAATTAAAAATAAATATTTATCTAAGTGTCTTTATAAGGGTGGGCTTTAGGAGAACACCACACCCCACAAATACTCGGCCACCAGTACGGACGAATGCACGTTCAGGCAGGCAGCCGGCCGGACGCCGGATAATGCCTTCAAGCGTTACAGACGGATTGATTGATTGATTGATTTGGGTTTAACGCCGTTTTCGACAATTTGTCAGTCCTATCACGATTCATATGTTTCCTCAGACCAGTTCTTCACACAACATACTTTCCAAGCAACTGGCTGCTTTTCCATATATACTGTTAGCCCATTGGTGAAAGATGAATGACGCTTGTCACAGTGACTTTTGTCAAACGTCGGAAAGAATGTTGGACGAGCTGGGGTTCGAACTCACAAACCCTAGATTGACAGCCCGCGTCGCTACCAACTGAGCTACCGGGGCTCGGCACAGACAGACTGGTTCTGTGTCAAATCACGTCTGTGTTTAGGAAAGGGTATTTGCAGTCTAATTGAATCTCCGAAAAGGGCCCGTACAAGGTTAATTGACAAAAACCTATTTAGACATTATTTCTAGTTTATTTGACATCTAGGACTAGATAAAATGTTGACGTGTGTATGTTGAAATTAAAAACAACACTGACATTGAGGTCAATCATATGTTAGAGTGGGTTTCACTCATTGGAAATATTTTGTCTCATTAATTAATGCGAGCGGATTGTTGTTCGTGATTCGGTCGAACAAACGAAATCATTTTTAAAGCTGGTTATAACCAATAAAAACTCGGATTTTCGCGGAGGAATTCAATAGTAATGCATGGTTGCAGACGTAAGTCGATTTTTCGAAAGCAGGCTAGCAAAGGGATAGCCCCTATCTCAAAAACGGAAAAGTAAGTCAAAATCAGATTTTGCCGCCCTAGCTTGTCTAATAGATAATTATATAATGCTTGGACCTACAGTATTCGAACTCGGCTGGGAGGATGTGCATGACCAGTAGATGATCCCCTATGATTTCGAGGTCATCCCTTCAAATGTCAAGCTCACAGTGACATTGGACATCATATAGTTCATATAGAATTAGAAACCAAATAAGTTTTTTTACGACTTATAAGCATTATGCTTTTATAGGTCCTTTTATTATTTGTTTTCCCATTATGGAATTATGTGATTACTAATAATCACTCCTAGTTCAGTCTTTTCTAAATTCGACTGTTGTTAGTTTGATTGTTCTTTTCTTTCAGAAAAATATTTTTAAAACTATTTACACTGTACATGAATTTTCTACCCTATTTGCTTTTTCATATCTTATTTTTTACCCTATTTAACGCTAACTGTACCTAGTTTATTTATTTTAAAACAATATTTGGATTAATTTCCTTGTTTTTATTTATTTGTAATGTTTCCTTAGTTTGGACTGTAACATTTAGCTTTGAATTTGTTGGGAACATACCAGTGCTTATTTAGTCTTGTTTTAAAAGCATTTAGTGACTGAGCCTCGACTACTTGGGGTTTAAGATTGTTCCAGTCGTTAATGACCCTGTGACTGTAGCAATTTTTTCTTATTTCTTTGTTTGCTCTTGGTTTGAATATTTTGTACTTATGTCCTCTTGTCTCGACCGCGCCGCAAGTGTTAAGCATTTTCATCGATGTTTTGTCTATTTCTTTTATTAGTTTGTAGGTCTGTATTAAATCAGTTCTTTGCCTTCTGTATTCTAGAGTTGGCAATCCTAGTTCAATAAGTCTTTCTGTGTATGACTTTCCCTTTAAGTTTCCCAGGATTCTGGTTGCTCTTCTTTGGACATTTTCGATAGATTTAGCGTATTTTTTACTAGATGGTCCCCAGATTACTGATGCGTACTCAAGGTGAGGCCTTACTAGTGATTTATAAAGTTGAAGGAACATTTCCTTGTTCATGAATGAGAAACTTCTCACTATCAGTCCCAGGTTCCTGTTAGCCAGGTTGATTTTTGTATTAATGTGCGTTTCAAATTTCAGTTTTTGGTCGAAGGTTACTCCTAGGTCCTTTTCTTGTTGGACATCTTGGATTTTGTGTAGAACATTTTGCGAGTCTTTCATGAAGTATTCATGTGGCATATTTGGACCCATGTGCATTGATTTGCATTTTTTCATATTGAACTTCATTTGCCATTTGGTGGCCCACTCGCAAGCTGTAAAGATGTTTTCCTGTAATTGAGTTTTTTGTTCGGCAGTATTAGTCGTCGAGTACAGTTTTGTATCATCAGCAAAGAGTTTTACTGTGCAGTTAAGAATATCTGGAATATCGTTAATGAATATCAAGAATAAAACTGGTCCAAGGACACTACCTTGTGGAACTCCGCTGGTTACTTTTTCCCATGATGAAAATTTTCCGTTGATGACAACTCTTTGGTGTCGGTCGTTTAAGAAGTCTACAATCCAGTTGTACACCTTCCCTCTAATACCCAGAGCCCAGACTTTTTTGAGTAATCTTTTATGAGGAACCTTGTCGAAAGCCGCCTTGAAGTCCAGGTAGATAACGTCAAGTTGGTTGTTCTCGTCTAGAATTTTGGTCCAGTCTTCTATACATTCTAAAAGCTGGGTGGTGCAGGATTTGCCCTTTCTAAAACCATGTTGGAATTCCGATAGTAGATTGTTGGTTTCCAGATGATTAACTATGGCATTTCTTATTATTTTTTCCATTGCTCTACAGCATATTGATGTGACACTGATCGGTCTGTAGTTTTCTACACTGGATTTTTTCCCTGTTTTAAAGATCGGGGTGACATTGGCATATTTCCATTGTTTTGGTAGTTTACTTTCTTCCATGGATTCTTTGTAGATTAATGTTAATTTCTTTTGTAGTTGGTTTCTACATTCGTACAGTAGTCTTGGGTGGATTTCGTCCGGTCCTTGTGATTTTGAAGGGTTTATTTCACTTAATACTTTGAGTGTAGTCTGTTCCTCGTTTATGATGTCCTCCAAATGATTACAAACATGTAAAATGGCATCAGGAATAGGTTCTTCTTCCTTGGTGAAGACTGTACAGAAATGACGGTTTAGTTCCTGTGATATTTCTTGATCATCTATAGATTTAGAACCGTTTATTTCCATTGAGCTTATTCCAGAAACTGTCTTAGTATTATTTCGAACGAGTTTCCAAAATTTTTTAGGATCTTTTTTAATATCCATAGCAATTTGTTTTTCATGATTGTATTTTGATTTTCTAATAAGGTATGTAGCGTTATTTCTGGCGTTTTTGTACTTGTTGTACGTTACAATGTTCTTGCAATTGCTGTATTTTTTCCATGTCGATTTTTTCTTTTGAATAGCTTGTTTTGTTTCTAGGTTAATGTAGGGGTACGGCATCTTAGGAATCATTTTACTAATTGGTAAATGTGTTTCTTTAATATTGGTAAGGTTTTCTTTAAAATCCTCCCAAGACCGCTGTACTCCAACTTCTTCCCCTTGTTTCCATTGAATTTCACTGATTTTTTCCCTAATCAGAATATAATTCGCTTTATTGTAGTTGTATTTGTTGCGAATTTCTTTATTTTCTTTCACTGACATGTTCCTGGCATTGTCACGCTCGGGGGCATGTTGTTTGACACACATATTTTGTCGACTTTATATACAATAGTTGGGTTAAGTTAGCCATGAGATTGATCTAAAGCAAGTTCCGTTCCAAAAGTTGCTTTTCAAAAATTGCTTATCAGAGAAGCAAGTTGTGTGACACGAAGTCTCTTTATCGAATCCCCGGTCATACCAAATACTTTACATATGGTAGTAGTAACTTCCCATCCTCTTTGGCGCTCATGATTACGACTGACTCACCAATGTTAGTACCTACCCTTTCACACATACAACACATATGCAGCAGACGACTTAAAAAACATGTAATAAAAAAAGTATGGAAACTAAATGAACGAACAATTATTGCATAAAGTTGTAAAACATTAAAACAAGAAGAAATTGCCCTGTATGAACATCTTCTCCTTATACCATAATGCTTTCAAATGTCGTCTGCTACAGAGGAGTCGGAGAGTGCCTTTATGTTGGAAAGGTTTAACCATCAAGTAATACTGATATATTACATGAAAGTTGCTTGAACACCATTTAAATCGAAGTTATGATGGGGCTGTATGCACATAACGAATAGAATTAGCGAGAAACGGAACAATTTCCATTTACAGAGAAACATATTGGGAATGCCTCGATGTTGCATTGGTTGAACGACTCACGGGTTCGATCCTTGGCCGGGTTATACCGAATACTTTTTAATTGGTAGTAATGACTAGGCCCTCGGGATTATTGGATCACCATCACGACTGGCTGGCAGGTGTCAGGATAGATTGGCCAGTAGTATTGGTAACTTTTTGGAAATACCGTGACATAACAGTTACTGAGAAACTTGTTTAACGCGGCGTTATTAACACCATGCAAAACACACCATCATATAGGATCTCGTATCAATTGCGGTACTACATGTAACTATTTGGGACAGTGAATATGCGGATTTATGATTCCACATGCCATTGCTGGGTAGATATTGTGGGCGGGACCACTGTCGTAATTATAATGTCAAAGGGGATTTCCGTATAAAACGTGTCATTTATAACCTGCCCGGATTGTGTGTCGATAACATATGATTGTTGATGATAATAACAATACAAGGCCGATTTAAATCGTAACCATGTCATTTACATGGAATTCTTTGGGACAGTGTATATGCGGATTTAGAATTCCACATGCCATTGCTGGTTAGATACTGTGGGCCGGACAACTGTCGTAATTATAATGTCAAAGGGGATTTCTGTATAAAAAAATGTCATTTATAACATGGTTTGTGTGTCGATAAAAAAAATGATGTTTTTGATAAAAACAATATAAAGCCGATTCAAATCGTTGTAACCATGTCATTTACATGTTATTCTTTGGGACAGTGTATATGCGGATTTAGAATTCCGCATGCCATTGCTGGGTAGATACTGTGGGCGGGACCACTGTCGTAATTATAATGTCAAAGGGGATTTCTGTATAAAACATGTCATTTATAACCTGCCTGGTTTGTGTGTCGATAAAATATGATTTTGGTTGATAAAATAATACAAGGCCGATTTAAATCGTTGTTACCATGTCAAGTAGAAAGGAGGAGGTATTGTAGCTCTGTGACAGCGTAGACTAAAGGTGTGAGACGTAAAACTTTAGATTAATATATTTGTTTTGTCTTTTGTCAGAGGCTACATCAATGTGAAGGGTCCGATGAGACACTGCGGGGAACTAGTCTTCCTCGTTAGCAATATATATCTATATGGAGATGTCACACGTCCAGATAAGCTATGATTATAACCTCAGCAAGACTAGAGTTACTTCTCCTTTAACTTGTAGTGTTATAATTGAGCCGTCCCGCGAGAAAACCAACATTATGGCCTCTGCGTAATATATCGACCCAGATCAGCCAGCGCAGACTGATCCGGGCCGACACATTCCGTCTCAAGGGGATAGAGGTAGAGAGTTATGATTCATGAAACGGAAAATCCACAGAAGGCGAAAAGTGTCTATCTGGGTAAGCCTGCGCGGCATGCTTAGGCTGATCCGGGTCGATACTTTACGCAGAGTCCACAATGTTGGTTTTCTCGCGGGACGGCTCATATGTACTGTATGTTGATCATGGATTAGATCACAGTTACCTTATGAACGCTAAAGAAGCCACATTCACATCACATGGTTTGTTTTCCTGTAACGCCATTCATTAAAGTCCCGAAGTTTGAATTACCTGTCACGTGGTTTAAATTATTTTTGCGTGGAATGAAGTAATCAGTATAATTATAGGAAACAGTCATGTGTTCCTAAGGTGATTTTCTACAACAAAAAAAACAATTCCAAGCCAAATCTACTCATGTCGACGTTGTTGTAAGAGTCGAATAATAAGTTGTAGCGTTTTAGGGCCGCACATTCACAGCCGCACATTGCACCTTAATGTTGGTATGTGTTATGTGCATGCATGTACATAACTAAGTATGCATGTACGCATGTATAAACATATACATACTAGCAGTTACAATTGCACACCACGATAAAAACACAAATCACAGCATTAGCTTACATTCTTTTATCCACCGACTCACCTTTTCATCAATTTATACTACTATTGCAAATATGTATATATATTATGATATGAAATACTATGATTTTGTTTCATATTTTGTCATTGTAGTATAATAGTCTATATTTCTTGTATGTTGTATACGTATAGTACTCTCCATATGTGGAGGCAATAAAGAATTACTACTACTACTACTACTACTACTTCATACCCGATTCCGACTCTTAAGGTTTAAACAGTGTTGTAGTTGTTAGTTATATCGAGCGCCTTCGGAGCGGGGGACTAGCTTGTGAAATAATGACCCCATTATTATGACTAAGTCAATTATGAGGAAGTCACCGTAGAAAAACTATCAAGGCAATACATGGTATTTTTAACATGGTATCTTGTGTAACGACCAAATTGCTCCTATAAAGAAGATTGGTTAACCCTTTCCCACATACGACAATTCTGCAGCAGACGACTTTGAACATATTTTCTAAAAGTGGAAAACATTGTGGCAAAAGGAAAAATTGCTCGTTTTGAGCAATTTCTTCTTTTGTCACTATGTTTTCAAAAATCCGTCTGCTGCAGAGGCGTCAGAAAGCGTCTATATGAGGGAAAGGGTTAAACTTCAGTCGTTGTCTGTCGAAGTGCCTTGCAGTCAGTGACTGTCATGCCAAACACTATGCTATATGTATTATATAAAACCTATACAACGCAACCAACTACATGGGTTTGAACGATTGAAGTGAATGCAACTCTTTAAGTTTAATCTTATTTATTTTACATCGATTGCGACACAAGCTTTAAGCTTATATTAATCACGCTCGATGTCTGCTTCCTGGAAACTTAACCAGTACTTGCGCCGTTTGTGTGGAAAAATTCCAAAGGCAGAACCCGCTCATCACGGAATTCGAACCCCCCGGGACCTTTGGTGCAAGAAGCCGACGCTCTATCTCTGTACCATTGTCTTCCGCAACTCTTTAGCTCGAGCAGGTGGGATTGTATTGTTTTCATACTTTTTTTTTCATCTTGATGTAAATACTAGGTGTGGAAACAATATCATCTTTCCTGTCCGCTGCGATAAGACATTAGCTGTTGAAAGCGACGTAAACCAAAAACAAGCAAATAAAATGGAATCAGCAATATTGTGTTTGATTTATTACTTGAAAAGATTTCTAGCCCAGTTTTGGTCATACGAAAGTCTTTAGAATGGGTGTTTTCCCAATTTAGTACCCACGCTTACTGGGACTAGATTTACGACTGATCATTTGGTATAGGAGATTAGATACCAGTTGTGCTGACAATTTACTTCCAACGAAACACCGTGATTAAACCAACAGGTGTTGCATATTTCTGCATTGTTTTCTTCGTGGACTTCCGTGAGACAGTTTGGAACCGCTTCCGTGGTGTAGTGGTAGAGCGTCCGCCTCGGTGGTGTAGTGGTAGAGCGTCCGCCTCGGTGGTGTAGTGTTAGAGCGTCCGCCTCGGTGGTGTAGTGGTAGAGCGTCCGCCTCGGTGGTGTAGTGGCAGAGCGTCCGCCTCGGTGGTGTAGTGGTAGAGCGTCCGCCTCGGTGGTGTAGTGTTAGAGCGTCCGCCTCGGTGGTGTAGTGTTAGAGCGTCCGCCTCGGTGGTGTAGTGGTAGAGCGTCCGCCTCGGTGGTGTAGTGGTAGAGCGTCCGTCTCGGTGGTGTAGTGGTAGAGCGTCCGCCTCGGTGATGTAGTGACAGAGCGTCCGCCTCGGGTGCGGGATGCCGTGGTATCGATCCCCAGCCGAGTCATACAAACGACTTTACAAATGGTAGTAATGGCTGCCCTCCTTGGCGCTTAGGGTTGCGGGGTTAGCGGGGACTGGCTGGTGCCAGGATGAATGTACCAGTAGAACTGGTAACTTACACAGGAAACGGCGTGATATAACGGACAAATTGTTAAAAGCGATGTAAAACACAAATCAATCTGATAATCAATCAAACAGTTTGGGTGAAGTTAGTTAGATCTCATTTTTATGAGATGTTCTTGCCTTAGACAAAAAAGTGTCGATGGAATTGAAAAAAAAAATATGGATATTTGTCTAAGCTTATCGCATATCTATAAAGTCGACATGAGGGGGTTTATAGACCGGCCTACACACAGTTTTTAAACAGCACAAAGGTTAAATATGCTGTAAACAATAATTAGATATCCATTTCGCACCTGAAGCAGATAAAAAGCACTTTTCGCGGGGAATGATAAATCGCGAGATGTTATTAACGTGTGTGAGTTGTACAAGTCCGAAGTTGACACGAGGATTACCGAGGATTATCGGGATTTGTACGGAATTATCCGAGTGTGAATCCCTGATCAAAGACGGATTACCTATGTTGAATTTTGCCGGCCTGATCTTTAGAAAGCGGACATGTATATTATGGGAAATTTTAGATAAGTTTAATACTTTAAATTTCGTTTGTAGTCTTATTTACAGAATGCTTGCAGAGGTTTTAGACGGTATCTGTTCAAAATTGAGACATCTTTGAATTGATTAAGTTCCCTTTTCTCTCTCTATACAACATTGAGCCGAACCGCGAGAAAACCAACGTTGTGGGCTCTGCCAAAAGCGTCGACCAGGATCAGCCTAGCCATGCCGCGCAGGCTAAACCGGACAGAAAATGTGCACCTCCTTTGGATTTTCTGTTTCAGGAATTATTAGTCTATACCTCTAGCCCCCTGAGACGGAAGGTGTCGGCCCGGATTAGGCTGCACAGGCTGATCTGGGTCGATACATTACGCATATATAATCATCCTTATTATGTCATTCTTACTATATGCTTTGTAAATATAAATGTATATAGACTGGAGGTCTTTATACTTGAATAAAGAATCGAATTGAGTAAGTTAAATAGTTGTTTTTCAAGCCACCTCACCATACTTACCTACCCCTATTCCATTTAATGACATACGAAAGTCTTCGAAATTTGAAACCTTTGAGGAAAACAGATCAAACTGTTAGATGAAAATTATGAGATACGTTTATTGTTTCTGACGATCGGCCTCTTTATAAAAGCATCGATTAAAGATATTGTCAATGTTGTGTAATTTGTCATATCCAAACGGACTCGAATGACCTTTTCGTTCAGTATGCGTGGGTTACTTTCTGTTTGAAATATAATTATACACAAGTACCTGGAAAGTATTTAAGTATTTAGAGAACGTTTATAAACAAAAGCTGACTAGACAAGAACGTACTCTTGGCTGACTATCATGGTGGAGCGCCCTTTGGCAAGGCACATTTCTTTACCAATTCCTGGTTTGTTTAAACAGGGATCATGAATAAGTGAACTGTTGCCATAATATCACTGAAATAATGTTGAAATCGGCGTAAAACTACAAATAAAAAAAATCTTAGCGTAAATACTCTTAACTTCAAAATACCTAAAGTGTCCATACGAAGTGCTTGAAATATTGTTGAAAAAAATACAGAGTAGATCAATATCATTCATATATTTGTTAGAAAGCAACGAGAGAAAGGAAGCTTTTACATAGTCAAGTCAAGTCAAGATACATACATTATGATAAAAACAGAATTGCCCTTTTTTCCCTGACTGGTTTTATATGTCATCTTTTTCAGAACCGCCAATACTGAGATTTCTTCTTGATAATTTCAAACTTATTTACTTTAAATCGATTGCGAAACAAGCTTTCAGCTTAAAATAATCGCGCTCGATGTCAGCTTCCTTGAGACTTAACCAGTACTCGCGCCGTTTGTTTGGACAAATCCCAAAGACTGAACCTGTTCATTACGGGATCTGAATCCGGGACCTTTGGTACGAGAGGCCAACGCTCTACCACTGTCTTCCACTAACTTCTTATTTCTGTTCAAGCCTGTCTATATTATTACCCCGGCTACGTTGATGAAAGGCGCCGTCTTCTTCAGCTCCTCCATATTGCCGTACAATATTCACTGCATATGTGTGTATCTTTCCTTTATTGCTCTAGCAGGGGGCGCCGTTGTTGTTTATGCTCTGCAAATGGATGTTCCATGCCGCATGAGCATTGCGATGATTGAGGGCAATTTGGACGTTGCCAAAGGCAATCAAAGGCTTTTTCGAACAGTGCAGATTTAGACGACACATCTCGTAACGAGCTGTCTCTCCTGAAATCTGCATCGTTTGCCACTAAGATATTAAATTTTACCAAATTTAAACAATAGAGTGGGCCAATTTTGAACACGGAAATTTGTGAAATTAAAGGCTTTTGCATACAATGAGTGAATCTCCTGAAATCTGCATCGTTTGCAACTAAGACATTACATTTTACCAAATTTAAACAATGGCCAATTTTGACCATGGAATACTCGACTTTGTGAAATTCGGCAGTGCAAGAGTTAAACCTGTTGTGCTCCGTGTCTAACCAGAATATGGTGACATGTTCCTGTCTGTCTAGAAGATGATAGGCATCCTCGACTGGTCTACGCATCACCATTGTCTTGGTCACCACGACATTCTTCTCATAGGAGATGTTGTTTTGTGACTGGTCTACGCTTCACCATTGTCTTTGTCACCACGACATTCTTCTCATAGGAGATGTTGTTTTGTGACTGGTCTACGCTTCACCATTGTCTTTGTCACCATGACCTTCTTCTCATAGGAGATGTTGTTTTGTGACTGGTTTACGCTTCACCATTGTCTTGGTCACCATGACCTTCTTCTCATAGGTGATGTTGTTTTATGGCTGGTCTACGCTTCACCATTGTCTTGGTCACCACGACATTCTTCTCATAGGAGATGTTGTTTTGTGGCTGGTCTACGCTTCACCATTGTCTTGGTCACCACGACATTCTTCTCATAGGAGATGTTGTTTTGTGGCTGGTCTACGCTTCAACATTGTCTTGGTCACCATGACCTTCTTCTAGTAGAAGATGTTGTGTTGTGACTGGTCTACGCTTCACCATTGTCTTGGTCACCACGACATTCTTCTCATAGGAGATGTTGTTTTGTGGCTGGTCTACGCTTCACCATTGTCTTGGTCACCATGACCTTCTTCTAGTAGAAGATGTTGTGTTGTGACTGGTCTACGCTTCACCATTGTCTTGGTCACCACGACATTCTTCTCATAGGAGATGTTGTTTTGTGACTGGTCTACGCTTCACCATTGTCTTGGTCACCACTACATTCTTCTCATAGGAGATGTTGTCTTGTGACTGGTGTCATTCTGGTCCACGGTTTTCAAATCCGTCTTCCTTCTCGTTTTCATGCATCACATAGTGAGTCGAAATCATCTTAAGAACCATGCGACTTGTTTGACATATCTGAACAAAAGTTCTAGTAAATGAAGAAAATAATGTGATATGGTAGCAAAACTAATTTGGCTGAGATTCTGATCCTTCCTCAGCAGGTACATATCGAAGGCTTGGCATGAAACGGTTGTAACTAAAAACCTATTTTGAAAACCCTGGTTTAGGGGCAATTTCGACCCCTTTGTAAACAATGCAAATTTAGGTGCCATTGCTCAGAACGAGCAATGGCACCTAAATTTCCATTGTTTACAAAGAAAAATGTTTTAACGCTTATTAAGACTTTATGGCGAGGTTTTTAACCTTGGTAAAAACCTTGATGAGACTGTGCCTAGGAATTTCACACTTGCTACCCAATCTAGACTGTTCGCAGCTGATGTAGGACGACCGTGCTGGTAATATTGACAGATGATGTATTTTGATTACAGGATTTCTGATTAGAAATACATGTTATAACTATTTATGTTGTTCTTGTTTAACATCAGATGCGACACTATACAATGCCAAACTACAGACAATTCTTGCCGAACTTGATGGTGTCTTAATTCACTAATACATACAGTACTTGTCTAAGTAATCAACGGGCGCTCATCCTTTTCCCACAGACAACAAAACTGCAGAAAGACTTCTTTAAAACTGTAACGGGAACGGGTATAGGTATTTATATTTATTAGAGTTATTGCAATTATCAGGGTATATAACAACGAATCATTACTTCAGATATTTCACGTATATTTATCATTTATTCAATTTAGGTGACTTATAGGTCCACTGGGCCGGGTGCTTGTGTAGTGTAAGCACATGTCGCTATAATACACAATTATAAATTCGAAAAATAAATGTTTAATAATGAAGTTGAATAGAGTTGAAGACATCGTGACAAATGGAGAAATTAATCATGATGAGCAATTTCTCCTTTTGGCCACAATGTTTTCAAATCTGGTCTACTGCAAGGGCACCAGAAAGCGTCATTATATTAGACAGGGTTCAGAGTAGCCTCATTTTCTTTCATGTGAATGTTTTGTTGTGAAATACCAGGACGGAGATGCAACATGAAGCCCCATGTTGTCGCCTAACAGGTGACCCATATGTTTGCTTTAATGTACAGTAAACATTTATTTTTGATTAAAGCCTTTCAATGCTGAATTTTTAAAATGGTCTTGTTAAGTGTCGCATTTGAAAGAGTCCATGGTAAGATTTGGGAAAAGTCAAGACAAAAACGTTAAGTTGGACGACCAACAATATTTCTTGCCTGGTCAGACGGCGCTGAAGCTCTGGTCTGGTTCGATACTAGTTGCACACACTTCACCAAAAAAATCAAATCCAGCAGTCAAAGGGTTAAAAGGACCACTAACTTTAAGGATAATTCCGAAAATCCCAACTATTGTGGATGGATTGTCTATCTGTCACTTATATTCACCCGTCCATCATAATAAATTTGACAGCAAGTGATTTAAAACATCATTTGTACGAACAAACCGAGGCGCTAATGCTACGAGATTTCGTCACGAGATCTCGCGAGACAGTGATGCATCGCAAAACAAATATGGCGGTCGTGCGGATTTGGTGTTATCGGTAAATTATAAATGTTTATAAAAATGGATACTTCGTTTGACACCTATTGTAATTTCCTTATCTAACAGTTTAACCCCGTCAGGTAAAATATGTGTCTCGTTGTGCAGTGGAGAATCAGAGAAGCGTTTACATTCTAGAAGTCGTCCTACATCTTTCACTGTGAGCAACATAAACATAATATAGACAGTGCTTCAACTACTGGCAACAGGATACACGTGTAGCCCCAAATTGATGATCCACGTGCACGGTTATACATATCAGTGCTACTGAACGAATCTTTTGTATCTGTCTAGGGGTATCTAGGATGGGGTATTAGAGGAATTGGTTTATCCATTACCAGTTTTGTTAAACTTAAAGGCTGCAAAGAGCCCCATTCTGGTGTCAAAATTGACCTTGTCGCCTTATAAACTTCTTTCCTAATATAGCCTACTACTGACGTACTGTTGGTGATAAATTAAACTTAAGTGGAACATCAATTATCTGTCATTTTTTCCTTGTTAACCCTTTCCCAGATACAACAAATATGCAGCAGACAACTTCAAAAACATCTCGGCAAAAACGTGAAATATGTCCATACATAAAAGTTTAATTATTATATAGAGTTGAAAACATTGTGGTAAATGGAGAAATTGCTCATTATGAGCAATTTCTACTTTTACCACAGTGTTTTCAAAAGTCGTCTGCTGAAAATGCGTCTACGAGTGGGAAACGGTTAAATTTTTTGAAAACTAGTGAGCTATTTTTAAGTTGAAATTTTCCAGTCGTGAAATGGGTTGCGATCCAGATATAAAGAATTCAAATAACCGCAACCAGCGTCAACAGTATATTGGCAGATCAGGATCTACACTGGTCTTGAAAGTAAGCTAGTTTAGCGACATGAATATAACGTATTGGTGTTAGAAAAACAGGCCAGGGAACCAATGTTAGGAGAACTGATTTAAATAATTGGAGTTTGGCGCCGTTTTCAACAATCTTTCAGTTATATCACGGAGGTAGGGTTACCTAACCCCTTTGTTTCCTGGTTTCCTTACATAAGTTCTCCATACAACAGCCTTTCAAATTAATTGGCTGCTTTTCCTTTTGTGGAAGGCGAATGGAGCGTTTTGCTTTGTCCTTTGACAAACGACGGAAAGAATGTTGGCCGAGCTGAGGTTTGAACTCACACTCCCTCGATGTACAGCAAGCACCGGTACGAGAACTGATTGTCCTGATATAATTGAACTATTGATTAAAACGACATTGAAGCCCCAACTCAATCAATCAATCAATCAACCAAGTACATTATGATAGGACATGAATCTTCGTAGAGAGGCTTAGCAATTCCATGTTATAGTGGACTCGCAACAACTCGGACATGTGATCATTAGAATTTATCGTTTAACACGAACGTGTGATCATTAGAATTTATCGTTTAACTCGGACATGTGATAATTCTAATATATCGTTTAACTCGAAGATGTGATCATTCGAATATATCGATTAACTCGAAGATGTGATCATTCGAATATATCGTTTAACTCGAAGATGTGATCATTCGAATATATCGATTAACTCGAAGATGTGATCATTCGAATATATCGTTTAACTCGAAGATGTGATCATTCGAATAAATCGTTTAACGTGAAGATGTGATCATTCGAATATATCGATTAACTCGAAGATGTGATCATTCGAATATATCGTTTAACTCGAAGATGTGATCATTCGAATATATCAATTAACTCGAAGATGTGATCATTCGAATATATCGTTTAACTCGAAGATGTGATCATTCGAATATATCGATTAACTCGAAGATGTGATCATTAGAATTTATCGTTTAACTCGGACATGTGATCATTCGAATATATCGTTTAACTCGAAGATGTGATCATTCGAATATATCGTTTAACTCGAAGATGTGATCATTCGAATATATCGATTAACTCGAAGATGTGATAATTATAATTTATCGTTTAACTCGGACATGTGATCATTCGAATATATCGTTTAACTCGAAGATGTGATCATTCGAATATATCGTTTAACTCGAAGATGTGATCATTCGAATATATCGATTAACTCGAAGATGTGATCATTCGAATATATCGTTTAACTCGAAGATGTGATCATTCGAATATATCGTTTAACTCGAAGATGTGATCATTCGAATATATCGATTAACTCGAAGATGTGATCATTCATTAAATTTCGATTTATTCGAACATGTGATAATTCGAATTTATCTCGGACATGCTATCATTCGAACATATCGTGACTCAAATACGTGATCATTGGAATATATCGTTTAACTCGAACATATGATCATTCGAATAAATTGTTTAACTTGAATCAATTCCTCTAACGAATGTCTTTTAACAACAGCGCAGCAGCAGTTCTGAGTGTTCGAACTATCAATTAGAACTGCTGCTGCGCTGTTTCCGTAATACGATTATATAACGGGAGTTACTTTTCATACACATTTAACACTTTTCCACATACAGACGCTTTCTGACGCAGCATCTGCAGCAATTCGTCCATTTGCCACGCCGAGCCCCGATAGCGCAGTCGGTTGAGACGCGGGCTGTAAATCTAGGGGTTGTGAGTTTAAATCCCGGCTCGGCCAACTTTTTTTCCGACGATTGACAAAAGTGAATGCGACATGCGTCATTTTTCTACCACCGATGGGCCAAGCCTATGTGGAAAAGCAGCCAGTTGATTGGGAAGATTGTTGTGTGGAGTACTGGTGCGAGAAAACCAGGAAATGCATGAGTAGGTGAACTGGCCGTCGTTATATAACGTTAAAAATTGTAAAAAACGGCGTTAAACCCCAATCAATCAATCAATCAATCCATTTGCCGCAATGTTCTAAAATCTTTTCAACAATAATCCGTAATTTTGACTTGATGTTTTCAAAGTCGTCTGCTGAAGAATTGTCATCCGTGGGAAATTGAAATTGATTACAAACTACAATAAACGAATTAAGCGTTAATCTATGGATCACTCGTGCCTTTGCTGTATACTACAATCGGTGCAATCAACTAGTCTGGTACCCGGGTGTACTGTACAGTAAAGTAACTACGTCTGGCATGAACCGTGTATTGGGACTAAATTTGTCACCTCCCCTTATTTTATCGCTATCGCATAATCAGTTAATTAGTAAATGTATAAGAATGGAATCTATACATTAATGAATGAAGTAAACTATTTTTAGGGTTTGAAATGTTAACCGTTTAGTCAATAAATTGGTTGTCCCTATATCGCAGTTTGCTTGCTACACCAATTCCAAAAGGGCGCGGCGGTCATGGTGTAGTACCCTTTGGCAAGGCACATTTCTTAACCTAGTACTGGTTTGTTAATCAAGGGATCATGAATAAGTGACCTATCGCCTTGATATAAATGAAAACAAACAAACAAAAGGCCGCCGCTATAGCTTGATCCTATAATGTAATGGTAGCTAGGGGCAGGTTACTCAAGGCAAAGCAACAAATGTGACTATCTACACGAGTAGTGTAAACAGTAGATACAGGGCGAGGTGGCCACGTTTACTTTTTAAGATTTTGAGCAACAACAGGGTTTCATGTATGAGAAGCGTCATTTCAAAGTGGTCACAGAACATCTCCTATTTGAGTGTCACATTTCATCATGATTGTTTGACACGTCAGGGCGATATAGTGTACAGATCTTTGAACGTTGATTTAGACATGTCTTTATCACATAAAGCCCTCTCTGGGAGTGTCAAAACGCCATTACATATTGTGTAATATCGCCATTGTGATAAATAGAATATCTCATTCGTGATAATTTACTATCACTTTAAATAAACTCGTTAACTAAGCTGAATATGACGCTCGCCAAGGCTAGCTGCATATCATCTTAGTTAACTCGTTTAATAAAAGTGATAATAAATAAACACTCATGAAATATCCTCTATTTACGCGCGTTTGGGGGGTTAATCGTAGTATCCGTACTTCATCATTCTTGCATTTTATAGAAGTATTCAACATGCACGTATTATAAAATACAAACGATCATAACAACCAACTGTTTACAAGAACACCTGTCTTACCTCCAAACAGTAATAAAAAATGACACAAATTACTTCTCATATGCATTTATTAGATTCAAAATGCTATAAATAAACAGTCACATTATATATAATGTAAAACCTGACAGATCACTCACGAACAATATACAATAACCATGGAAACGAATAACTAAATAAAAATGGTGTTTGGGACCTCCCACAAACACATCTCGATTACTAGTGGAGTATCGAGATATATCAGAGATCGAGAGCGATTAAAACAACTTGTAAGAATCCGGATATGAAATAAATAGGCTCGAACTCCCTTTCCCACATTAAGACCACAGGTCTAGATAAGGAGGGGTCTTTCTTATTATCCAATCAAACCCAATGTTGTTGGTACTCAAAAGAATCGTCTCATTGAAACAATTCTTTTGAGTACCAAAACATAGGGTTATAGGGTCAAATAAGAATTTAAGAACATGAAAAACGCCCCTTATCTGGAGCTCTGAAGACGCTTTCTTGCGCCTTTTGAAAACATTGTGGCGAAAGGATGAATTGTTCTTGAATCATAAGGAATAATATCTCCCTTTGCCACAATGTTTTCTTTTTCCCCCAATAAATGTTCTTTCAGTTATAGAGAGTTTCAATATATGTGGCAATATGTTTTGAACTTCGTCTCTGTAGCTGTTTTTTTTTTTTGTATAAGGGAAAGGATTAAAGAGGAATGCATTGTCTTGTAAAACATATATGTCCCGTCAGGGGGAAACAAATGGCATCATGTTGCACATACAAAAGGTAAAGATTCAGGCGAGCTTATGCATACTCACAGTCTCACCGGAGTCCTCACTTTCCGCGTATACGAGACGAATCATAGATGTAATTTCTCATGAAAACCTAGAAGTGTAGCTCCATTTGGGAGCAATCCCGTACCCGTTTATGATACGTCAGAATGGGGATGCAGTCAGATACCTTTTTTTGTCTGTATGTATAAACTATATAGGTATCCATGAGCACACGAATAGACACTTGTTGGGGACTGTCTATAATTTTCTAATGGGTATCTAATTAGCATATTAATGCTATTTATTCCGTAAAAGGGTGATAATTACGGAATAAACCGTATTCTTGTCGGGTAGTTCCCAACAAGAAAACATCAAAGGAAAGTACCCAACAAATGCCCATCCGTAGGCATGTCTGTACATGTATTAACAAAACTGATAGACGAATGGATGATATGAAAATACATGCACGTAAACAAATAATCACACACAAGCGTGCAACTTCAACACCAACACAAAATATTTAAACTCTACTGGCAGGTCAACAACAACAACATAACGTATTTATTTGATAAAAACTGTTTAGCCTTTTACTGGCATATGTGATAGATGCCATTTTAATTTGATAAACCAGAAGTCTTGTTTCAAACTAAGTTTGTATTTTTAATAAAGAGCACAGAACGTTATCAAAATTCGTAGACCTACACCTTAAGGTATATTAAATAAAATAATAAATAAACGATATGATACGGATTCCAAAATGTCTGGATTTATCAAATGAATACCCAACCCCAACTCATAATTATATAAGAATGCTCGGATTTGAATTGATTGAATTTCTTGGAGTCTTGGTGTGAGAAAGTCATGAAACATATAAGTAGGTCAACTGGCCACCGTGATATGAACAATTGTTGGAACTTGAATGGCGTTAAACCCCAATTATTGCGAAAAAACGTACATTATGACGTCAAAAACGACGTTATTTCAAACCTTAATCAATCGAATTTGAATGGCATGTTATTTTTATTTTGATAGTAATAACAGAGACAAAAAACAAAATGAGCGATTTATGAACAATGTGAAATGGACCGCGTCAAACGAAGACCGACCTTTAGGAGTTGGCGAGTAGAGAATATCCAGATCTGTCTCCGTGCAATCAGATCGGGATGTGCACTGTTCGCCGCATCAAGTTGTGTAAACATTGTAGAAGCCATCAGATAAAGGTTATGGTCGGTCACATACTGACTCTCTACTGTATTATGTTGTCGACGTGTGTACACATATTTCTAAATTTAATTAACCAAGACCACATTTTATTTTGTCTACGGTCTGGTAGAATGACATCAAATTACTTTACACTATGTTCGGCTTTTCCCCATATGCATAACATCATCGATGCATTGCTGTTTTATATTTTCCTATATTTATACATGTTAATGTTTGATGGGAAATACAATGTTGAAAAGTGAATTGAAATTTGTATGATATATGAAGGCAATTCCTATTAACTCTTTCCCACATACAATAAACTTACAGCAGACGACTTTGAAAACATAGTGATACAAACCTAAAGAATCTCTATAATTGTTTCATAAAGTTGAAAACATTGTGGCCAAAGGTGAAATTGCTTATCATGAGCAATTTTACCTTTGGCCACAATGCTTTTTAAAAGTCGTCTGCGGTTATTGCATCAACATGTGTCTGCAGGTGGGAAAGGTTTTTTTATTCCAAGATCTCCGTAAGTCGATTGTCGTGTGACTTCGCTGAAATACAAGTAGTGAAACATGCAGTTGTTCTGTATTAGTACTTCTTAGCTTTGTGTATTAGTTTGTCGAATATCGTAGAAACGAAAACACTCTAAGAATGTTTTAAAAAGCAGAATCCAACATGATGATCTCGTTCAGGGCGGCTTCCGGTTTATGACAATTTATGGTAACATCTACTTCCGGTTGAATGTCTAACTGCCGGCTACTCCGCACTAAAATATGAACTTTGCATTGAATAAAGTTTGTCTATGGGATTTATGACGTTGTTACAATGTGAACCACCGTTCGTCTGTCTGTCCTGCGCGAGGATGTGATCAATGGAGTCCATTTTCTCGTCTAAATTCACTGACCCGTCACTATACACGTTATTTGATATGGATTGACTTCCGGAAAACACAGAATCTGAAAGACGAGTAAATGCTGGGTTAAGTATCACAATATATAAATCTTCCACACGATACAGACCATCTCTGAAGCCTAATTCGGAAAGAAAACTTCTGCCTGTTTGGTCAAAACGAGCATTTTTTTCCTATGTCTACTATGGTTTCAATGCTGTATCAAAACGCATACATCTATTACTATATTTGTCTAAAGTGTTTTTCAAGCAGTTTTAACAATAAATATTAATTTCCCAAATACAAAACATATAATGTAACAGTGTTTTCAAATGTTGTCTACTGTAGATGTGTCAGAATACGGTTATGTGAGGGTAAGGGTTAAAAATAAGATTTTGAACAACTAATGATAAGCGTTGTTTTAGGATAACTTTTTTTGAAAAAAGTCTTATTTGATAAAAAAAAAAATGGCTGGCCAAAAGGTCCTTAGCCAAAACGTACTAGGATAATGTCCGAGGCAAAGTGTACGTTGGCCAAAACGTCCATTGGCCAAAACATACTGCACACTCTGTGTGTTCAAATGGTTTTGTACCCGGCGTTAACATCCTTATTCCGTTTCAAAACTTACAGTGTTTTATGTTTATCTCTCAGTTACTCAGACGGTTGGTTGTAATTAGGTTATGGCATTGCTGTCAAACAAAATGCAGAGCTCTAGATAATGTGTGTTTTTCATGTTCTAAAATCCTCATTTAACCTCCAAAGCATATGTTGTGGGTACTCAACAGCATGGTCTCAGTGAGAGGATTCTTGTGAGTACCAACGACATAGGGTTTTATTGAGTGTTTACAGAGATATCATGGAGGAAAAGACCTGTTTATTCCTTATTGTCTTGTCCTCTGAACATGTTATGAAAATGCTACCCTTACCTGATCGGTCTGTATCAAAACTGTTTATTTGTTCTGTAAATGTTTGGTGACTGTCGTTTATTGGTTGGAGACCTAAATAAAAGATACAATGGTGAACATTAAAACCCTCTACTAGACCTCTTAAAAATATACGCAAGGTTGGTAACTTGGTTGGTTGTCGGAATAAGGACCGTAAATAAGGATACAACGACATGTATACCATGGAAATTTAACTTTATGAAGACATAATATAATGATAAACGTCTGCGATATAATATTAAAACATATAAGGATATTGAAACATGAATATATATTATGAAGACATATAATGATTTGAAGATATATATACTATGAAGACATACATTCTGTGGGGATGTATTTAGTATGAACAAATGTATATAATAACAATTGCATTTTTTTTTATGGCTACTGATTATTATAATTAATTTACGAATTAAGCCCATTTCAACAATCTTTTACTCGTACATATCCCGGTAACCAGATCGCATAGATACTAGGCAGTGACTGAGCAACAACGAAAACTTATCTAACACCCCTTTCCCACATACAACTGCAGCAGACGACTTTCAAAATAGTTTGGCAGCAATATGGAAACCTTCCATAAGTAAAAGTACATATTGTAGTTATTGTAGTTATAGAATAGAGGTGAAATTGCTCACGATAACAATTACACCTTTTGTCACAATTTTTTCGGAAGTCGTCTGCTGCAGGGGCGTCAAAAAGCTTCTGTATGTGGTGAAGGATTAATGACAGTATTTACCATTTGAATCATTTTGACCTATATAACTACAGTCCGACTCGCTGTCCTCGTCCTTTTTCTCGCCAGTTTTTTTAGATTTCTCTGAATTTGAGTCGCCATCTTTTTTGTTTTTGCCGCCATCTTGGGTTTGCCTTCGCGCTATCTTTTTGACCTACAATTCATCAAAACAGTTGAAATAATTAGGACAGGTCTATGAGATAAGAACTTTACCGTCATTAAAGGCTCTTTTACTGCCGAATTTCACAAAGTCGACGCTTCCATGTTGAAAATTGGACCACTCCATTTTTCGTTCAACAGGAAGTTTGGTAAAATTTAATGTCTATGTGGCAAGTAACGCAGATGTCAGGAGAAACAGTTCATAACGGTCTGTCTCACTTGCATCTGCAATGTTTACAAAAGCCTGTTATTGCCATTGGCAACGAAAGGCTTAAACATGGTATATTTAGATCGATCGGTGTGTTGCCCAAAAGGCGTTTGGTCCGAGTTGACACTATCGGAAGTTATTACAGAGCTCTGGGTAAGGTGCGTTTTTTACGTACTAAAATTCCTATTTGAAGCTCAAACCAGTTGTTGTGGGCATTCAGCAGAATCGTCAAGGTGATACGATCCATGTGAGTACCAACAGCATAAGGTCTGGTTGTGTAAAAGAGGGTAGACATATTATGGCAAAATACCAGTTTACTCCTCTTTATCTTGTCATCTTCCTTAAGTCAGAATACTTATATCATCATCCTTGTATTTTTTCAAATTATTTCTTATTGCTTGAATAGACTTTGCTAACAATCATAGAGAAAATGCATCGTGCACTTTTAAACCAATATTAGTCTCCACCGTCCAATATGCAGGAACATCATGAACTATATTTTTCGCATGTGTTGAAGCTAATGTATAATTAGGCTTAAGTCAGTGAGCGATATGCGACTAGTGTCATCCAGACCAGCCAACTCATCCTCGTAATCCGATCTGGGTAAACATTGTTCGCTTGTAAGCCCGTTTGGATTATTAGCATGGGAGAGTTAAAAGTCTTTTTTTCAGAGTGCGTAACAATGATGTCAAGGTTGTGTTTCCTGGAGTCAGCTATAGTGTCGTTTAAGCACAGGCGTCCGAGTTTTCATTTGAGAAAAAAATGTGAAAAAAACACACAATCCCTCGTTATGATAACACAAATAGTCTCTCTAAATTGTCTATATGTGATAATGATAATGACCGTAATGATTTCGTATGAAAACATTTGGGGAATCCCATCCAGGACCGTGTTACTAAAAATAGCCTCTATATGGTTCATAAATAATACCATATAATACTATATATTTATAGTAACACGGTCCTGTTTGGGGTCCCCCAAACTTTCTCATACGAAATCATTACGGTCATTCCCACATACATACGCTTTCTGACGCCTCTAGAGCAGACAACTTTTGAAAACTTAGTGACAATTGTTTTGAGTCGTTAAGCAGTATTTACCTTTGCTCGTTGATTTTGAAACCAGACTTGGACCACTCGTACACTGAGACCCGTCTCGGCCGCTAAACTTTCCCGGACTTTTCTGCACGGTTTAGGGTTCATCTCAAACGCACCTTTAAACTTTCGACGTTGACTGGTGGTAAGTATAGTTCGGGGTCGTTTTGGGGGTTTACCTGAATCACTGTCCTCATCGTAACTGTCACTGTCCTCACCTACAATAGATCAATTAATCAATAACAAACGAGTAAGCAATAAATAAATAAATAAATAAATAAATAAATAAATAAATAAATAAATAATAAATAAATAAATAAATAAATAAATAAAAATAAATAAATAAATAAATAAATAAATTATTGTATATTTTGATATTTTTCCTTCTATTTTACATGTGCAAAAAGGATGCAGTATCCGTCGATGTAGCACGCTTTGATATTGCACGCAATGTGATATTGCACTCATATCTGTTTCACGTTCCGCAAAGGACAGAACTATGTCCAAACAGTAACGTTACAGAGCGCTCCCATCCAACCTTTGATGAGTTTAAAGACCAGCTAAAAATGATTTTGTTTTTTGAAAATTCTAAGTAGGCTTGTTATCATCTTTAAGTAATGTGGATAGGTATATTGTGGCTCTTGCGTCCAGTCTAAGTTCGTATTGCACCCTCCAATGCCGTAACTACTAGAAATGGTTTTGTTGTGTCAGCTACTTGTTGGAGTGTATGCATACTATGAGATACCTGACGTGCATGTAGAGATTGTTAAAGGAACCATTTTTTGGTAGACTAGGTAAACAATCAAATGATTACCATATCTTTTCTTACATATGTATTTTTCTAAAATAGGTTAGCTTCCCCAGTGCTACTGAATGAATGGTTTTGTTTGGTGTTTTGGGACTTGGAATTGAATATTAAATATTTTGATATACATTTTATATATTTCATTATGATATTTTAAACACATCCGTTTAATACTCCAAAAAATCGTTCAAGCATGAAAGCATTTTATATGTTACAAATCAATGCTACTTATGCCGGGATTGAAATTATAATTGAGAGAAATGGTTTCTTGATTTCACTAAGTTAGCACTGATTCACTTGGAGATAAATTTGCGTAATATTAGTAGATCTTCATTTCACAAGGTGGATAAATACAAACCAGTCGCAGAAATTGAGCAGGAAAATAATTAAACCATTTCCAGCAAACTACAAATATGCTGCAGACTACTTTGAAAACGTTTAGTCAAAAATACTGAATCTCTCTAACAATAATTGAATAAAGTTGAGAAAGACCTTACAAAATTGTCTGCTGCAGTGGCGTCAGAAGCGCCTGTACGGGGGAAAGGGTTTATAAAGCTTTGGTTTCCCAAGGACATCGCTCACACGTCGACTTTACTTACTTTTAGGACTATAAGCCATCATACTCATCTCCTTCTCGAAGTCCAGCCGACAGAAGACTTGACCATGTTTGACCACGAACTCGTCCCCTTTCTGTAACGGATGACCGCAGGCGACACACATGAAACACTGTATATGATAGACGTGGTCAAGTGCCCGCATTACCAGTTGGTTTGGAGGAACGATTTGTTGTAAACACGCGCTGCATTTTACTCTGTATATTCTGGAATGATACAATGGTTAATGAAATAAAATATAAAAAAAACCATATCAACTTTTCTCTGGGTCTTTGCTACAATATTTAAGCCGCGGACAAATCAATCAATACGAGGTAGCCCCTTTCTCAAGGACTTGGCTACAATATTTCAGCCGAAGACAACGCAATCACTCCGAGGTTGGCTCCTTTCTCCGGGACTTGGCTACAATATTTAAGCCGCAGACAAGATATTAAAAATCACTCGCGACGATATTAAGCAATAAATCTAGCGACGTCTAGAGACATTTTCGCAGAAATTATTGTTTGCGAGTTTATGGCCATTGGCAGACAATAACTCCAATATTGAAGTACTGAAGCCCATATTACTTTTTAATCTCGCGTTTCTCTGAAACAGTTTTTGGAGCATTTCTCTGATTTTTTCTCCCAGGGAGACGGCCATTAAGAATTCGAGACGTGCCATGCAAAAAATGGGTCTGTCTGATTTAACCCTTTCCCACATACAATTAATCTGCAGAAGATGAATTTATATAAGTAAATAGTTAAACATATGGAAATTCTTTACAAATGAAAGAACAATTAATGAATAATTTTGAAAACATTGTGGCAAAAGGAGAAATTGCTCGTTGTAAGCAATTTCTTCTTTTCCACAATTTTTTCAAAAGTCGTCTACAGAGAAAGACGGAAAACATTTAAATAGGGGAAAGGGGGACAAGCGTAAAGTTGGATGACAAGAATGTTACTAGGCCTATATGACATGAATACAGATCATGAACGCTCTATGGAAATAATGTTAACTCTTTCAGCGCCAAAGGCAAATTTGAGGTTTTTGCAAACAATACTGATTCAGGCGAGTCAGCTCGTAACGAGCTGTCTCACCTGAAATCAGCATTGTTTGCCTTTTAGTTATCAAAATAGTCCAAACTTTTATTACATGAGAAATGGAGACGCCCGATTTTGAACATGGAAGAGTCTACTTTAAACAATTCGCCGCTGAAAGGGTTAATGCACAAACTCGTCTTCACTGTCAGCACGTGCTTCAATTAAAGACTTCACATAGTTATTTAGATGGCGATCATTTTAGAAATGAGGTTTCAGAATCTTTGAAATTTATTCTCGAGCGGTTAATTATTTTTGTCCTTTCTTCATACAAAATAAAAGCAATATTCGAGTGAAATATTTGAGTTAATTATTCGATGTGGTTAACTTTATTTTTTAAAATTGGCATGGTTAACACTTGGTTTGTGTCATCAAGAGATATACAGCTCGAATGGCTCGAATTTTTTGTAGATATATAATAAATGATAATATCATAACATTTTTTTTTCATTAATAAATACAAATTTACCAATGCTCAATATAGGGAAAATAATCACAACACCACAAACAAGAATTCTGTAACCAATATGACCGACATTGGACAGTTTCATAATTCAAATAAAACGAGGCAGGTGCGATATTGTAGAAGACTAAAAATAATAACGGCGATATTGCTGTAATAATTACTATTCGGTATATTGTTTTACTAATAAACATGATATCTGTATTAAAACGGTTTACGGAAGTATAGTCTTCCATAAAGGGGTCTTCCTTATCCAAACTTAACCCTTTCCCACGTACAGCACATCTGCAGCAGACGAGTTTGAAAAATGTTTACACAAATGTGAAAAATTTCTTTAAACGTTTTTATAACAACACACGCACACACAAACAAACAGTAAATAGAAACTCTGATATAAGTGTCTGTAAACTTTAAGGTGATGTTAGAAACTTGAATCATTATTGTTATTTTTTTATTTTTCATTATTTTTTTTAAAGTAACAATAGAAGTTGATTTAGTTTGAAACCTGAATGATGTAGGGTAATCGTTTTCCATCATTACGGTCACAGAAAATACTAGTATAGCCTCAGTAGTGTTACTGTTACACGTTGGCAAAGTTAGAATTTGTTTATCAATATAAGTGAAATTTCAAGGCAAAGTTACAGTAAGCTGTGTACAACTGTTGTAGTTTGCTGATTCTAGTATTTCTCTCCTTTTGTCACAATATTTTCTAATAATCATGTTCACTATTAAAGCATTCAGTGGGCGTTTCCTACGTGGAATGCTCAAGCTGAGACCCATGCTTGTTTCTAAAGATAGTGTTTCTTTTAACATAAGTGGCAAGTTGACAAATAAGGGGGGCCACTAAATCTATATAAAATCATCATTGCCGCACAGCCATTCACTTTTGATGTTCCTTTCTACAAAGAAAGCCTTATCAATAAATACTATAACATGTTTACCCGGACTCTTACCTCTACATGCCAAAAAATCAGACCCCGGCGTCCGAAATTCGGTAAGCGTGATTAGCTTCTGTTCATTTTTGTTCAAATAAAATAATTACGAGTGAGTATAATATAAATAAAATACTGTGTAAAATGCAGTCGTTGTTCGTTATGAACAAATATATAGCTACTTGTCAAATGAATGAATATAAAAAAATACGGTTTGCCATGCAAATATGACGGATTATCTTGGGTTTAAACGAAGAAAGGATAAATGACTTTAAAATCCTAGTACCGCGTATAAAATACTAATTTATTGCACCAATCGCAGATAAGTAAATGATTTAGTGCGGACCTTCTTCACATTCACCCCGGGCTTGTAATGGTGGCTCTCGTTTGTCGTCTGGTGTCACTTTGAATGACGACTTTAAGAAATTGTGCACAATCACATCAAAACCTTGGATCAAAGAAGGATTTACTTTTGTGGTTATAATAATAATAGGAAAAGACATATCTCTGTGAATATCTCTCACACTGCTTCGTTTCATCTAACTCTCGCTAACTCTCGCTAACTCTCGCTAAGATATCGTGTTCACCCATTTCGTTTTCATTATTTTTCCAGCGGAATGTCTTTTTTAATATATTCCAGGGGAGAAAACATGAACACAGATATTAATGAAGAAAAACGATTATTACCAATTATTTGCTTTTAACCCTTTCCCTCATATAGACGCTTTCTGACGCATCTGCAGCAGACGGCTTTTTGAAAACATAGTGACAAAGGAAGAAATTGCACAAAACGTGCAATTTCTCCTTTTGCCACAATGTTTTCAACTTTTAGTCATAGGTTATCCATTCAATTATAGAGATTTTCTATTTTTTGACAAAATATATTCAAAGTCGTCTGATTGCGAAAATTGCAAAAGATGTACGATCCAATTCATTGAAAACCAATCCTTTGAAAATATCAATTTTCAGAACTGATCATACACACGTCAAGTTATATTCAACGATACACTATACCGGAATAGTAAATCATTGTGGGAAATTGGAAAACAACAAATAAAATCATACTTAATGACAGACTTACAACATTTGTGGACTCTGCGTCAAAGTATCGATCCGGATCAGCCTAAGCATGCCGCGCAAGCTAACCCGGACATACACTTTTCGCCTCCTGTGGGTTTTCTGTTTCAGGAATCATTACTCTTTACCTATAGCCCCCCTGAGACGGAATGTGTCGGCCCTGATCAGTCTGCGCAGGCTGATCTGGGTCATTACATTACGCAGAGGCCATAATGTTGGTTTTCTCGCGGGAAGGCTCATATATCCAATGACATTATTGTGCTGAAGTATTAAACATTAAATAGTGTAGAGTTACAGATCTAGATCAGATGAGTCATGATTTCAAATTCCAAAACCTATATTTGATACGTAAACCCTATGCTGTGGGTACTCAAAAGAATCACCTTTTTACTCCACTTTTCTGCTGTGGGTACTCAAAAGAATCACCTTTTTACTCCACTTTTCTAGCGTTCGCCCCCCCCCCCCCCCCCCCCCATATGAGTATGTGCCTTGATATGACTGAAAAAATGTTGAAAACGGCGTTAAACCCAATTTAATCAAACCACTTGTCTACTCCTCTTAAATACACCTTGGTGGGTGAAGTACGTTCAGTTCATTGTCACGTTAGCTTGACTCAAGTGAATCCACCAATAAGAACACAGTTACTGTACCGTCCGTGGTGTTTGATTGGTGGGTTTGGCTATCGTTAGATTAGCTTATCACTTATTTGAACGGTTTACCGTCGTGTATAGGCGCTACTTTAACGTACCGAAGAACCGAAGTATTAAATCTACATCTATGCTCTCTATTCTAGAAGGTACTTATTCTCGAATATTTAACCATTTCCCATAAATAGACGCTTTCTGATGCCTTTTTCAAAAGACGACTTTTTGAAAACACTGTGGCAAAAGGAGAAATTGCTCATAACGAGCAATTTCTCCTTTTTGTCACAATATTTTCAACCTCATTCAATTAATTCTTCAAATTAACCTTTAAATTATAGAGAGTTTACATATATTTGATAAAATATGTTCAAAGTCGTCTGCGGTAGATTTTTAATATATGAGGGAAAAGTGTTATGGTAAAACATATGATGTGGTAAAGCATTGTAAACGTTACCGACCGACCGAAAGTCACATCTTTATCTGAACGATCAGCTTAACCCTTTCCCTCATGCGGCAATTCTGCAGCAGACGACTTTGAACGTATTGTGTCAAAAAATAGCAAATCTCCACAAATGAACGGATAACCTATGACAAAAAGTGGAAAACATTGTGGCAAAAGGAGAAATTGCACGTTTTGTGCAATTTCTATTTTTGTCACTATGTTTTTAAAAAGCCGTCTGCTGCAGAGGCGTCAGAAAGCGTCCATATGAGGGAAAGGGTTAATAGTATTGGTTAAGTCAGGGTCTATATGAGGGAAATCATGAGATATCCAGAGGTCTAGATAAGGAGGGGTATTCAGCTCTTTTCCCCACAATATCTCTCTTATTATTAAAGCAAACCCTATGTTGTGGGTACTCAAACGAATCGTCTCACTGAGACGATTCTTTTGAGTACCCACAACATAGGGTTAGAGGTTTACATAAGGATTTTAGAACATGCAAAACGACCCTTATCTAGAGCTCCGGATATCCCAAGCTGATTTAACGTTATAAAGATTTTTGAAAACATTGCCGGAAAAGAGGAACGTTCTCAGGATAAGAAAATTAGTTCAATGGGTACATAAAAAAGTATATTAAGAAAATTAATGCGTAATATCTGAATATATTCGATAATAAAGTGGGAAAAGGAGAAACCATTCGTTTCAGAGGATATTAACCTCACCCTGCACTACGAGTGCCTGTCTTAGCTGAACCCCTTTCTCACTTACAGACGCTTTCTGACGACTCTATGACGGAGGACCTTTCAAAACATTGTGGCAAAAGGAAAAACATACTCTTAATAAGCAATGTCTCCATTTGCCACAATGTTTTGAACTATATTCTATAATTACACTAGCAATAAGAGAGATTATGTATATTTTTGTTTAGACGTTTTAAAGGTAATATGCTTTAATAATTGTCGTATGTGGGAAACGGTCCAAAAGCTGCTGCAGAAAGACTGGGTGTTTTATTTATCAAGCCTGAAGTATTTCGGGTACAAAAAACGTCCTGAGTTACTCACAGCGTTTAAACTAGTTTTATGTGTGGCTTTTTTTTTTCTCGGGTTGATGAGCGAGAGGTAACCGTGAATTTTATGACCACAAAATTTAATGTTTTCCTATAAATAAGCCTATGAAATGAGCATTTATTAGGCGTGAAACGACCCAAGATGTTTTGATCACTGGGCTAAGAACACGAAATAGCATGTTAAAAATCTTATCGCCGCTGATTCCAGGCCATAACGCTATCTTTTCTCTGTTCGATGGTCTTATTGTTTGAAATGGCAGTGGGAAAAGTAGCCATTGCCTGAAGCGAACATTGGCTACGTATTGCACAGTGACTTTTTACTGCCACGTGTCAATCTATATTCCTGTCCCTTTAATATAGAAAGCATTTTTCTTTTATTTCTATAATATTTGCTTGTTTAAGTCAACGTCAATGAATGATAATGATAATTATAGGATTACATGTTTTTTCCCCAAAGTTTATCTTCGTTTGCCTTCCCACTATCAAAAGAAGAACTAAAATCATTGTAGGGAAAAGACGACGTTGGAAAACTGAAAGTTGAACGATTGTCCTCTAATCTAATCTTCAAACTTACTAAAAGTAGATAACACCAAACCTCCAGTTGTATTAGTCCCTGCACCATGCGGTATTGAATAATGTACACCATACGTTTGGTTTATTGAGATACTATGAACTGTTTTCAAATCTGCAGGAGACGACTTTGAAACAGACAATAGAAAAAAAATATGTAAATGTCTATAAATTCAAGTCTGATTCATTGATAATCGGATAAAATTATCTGATTAAAGTCTAAAGTCTGATTATTGAATAAAGTAAAAAAAATATTGTGTCAATAATGTTTTCAAAAGTCGCCAATTGAAGAAGCGTCAGAATGCGTCAACAAACGAGAAAGGGTTTATGTATTTACCTATCTTACAAACACACAGGGATTTTGGGGATTTCACTATGTCCCTGCAGTTCAAAGTTTAACCTGTTTTGTCTGTGGCTTTCATCAGGTCTGGAACTCAGAATATCTATAAGGCAAGGAATTAACGCACACACACAATGGTACCGCCTCGGTGGGGTAGTGATAGAAAGTCCGCCTCGTTGCGGGAGGTCGTGGACTCGATCCCCGGCCGAGTCATAACAAAGACTTTAAAAATGGTATTAATGGCTGCCCTCCATGGCGCTCAGGGTTGCAGGGTTAGCATTACGACTGACTGGCTGGTGTCAGGATAAATAGACCAGTAGTACTGGTAGCTTACCCTAGAAAAGCCGTTATTTAAACTGAACAAATGTTGAAAGCAGTAAAACACCAAACAATCAGTAACACAAAAACTGTAAAAACGTTGAAAAAAAATCAGCTGATTTAGGTGTAACACCGTTCAACCCTTTCCCACATACAAATATCAGCAGCAGACGACTTTGAAAATAACTTGGCAAAAATATAAAAATATATCTCTAATTGACAGATGAAATATTAAATAGGACTGAAATCATTGTGGCAAACGGAGAAATTGCTCGTTTTGAGCAATTTCTCCCTTTGGCACAATGTTTTCAAAAAGAGCTATGCTGCAGAGGCGTCAAAACCCGTCTATATGTGGGAAAGGTTTTAAATGTGTTTTTCTGTCACAGTGCGTTGGTCATCCATTTCCACTAGCCCGGCGTATCCTGCTGACTTCCACCACATATTTTCTATTTCATAAATTGTTTTCCCTGTACACAAGGCTAGAGGAAGCGAAAGGTGAAATCGTTCATAATTGACACACAATTTGCTTTCATCAACAAAAATAAAACTTGAAAAAGTTGCAAGATAAGGTGATAAAACAGGCCCTTAAAGGGAGGTAATCAGCCGTATAGTCGATTCAACAATGCTACAAAAATAATTTATTACCTACGATAGTTATCTATGTGTGTTCGTGTTCTCTCCTTTAAAGCTGTCCATTA